>VXBQ01014398.1:496783-636881 GCA_013400175.1 Phainopepla nitens | reverse complement strand
TCCTCTCTCCATTTGAATTGTCACGTGGCTTGTGTGATGCTGGGAAGACTTTCAGCACAATGGGTAGTTTTTTTACAATATTAAAAGACTCTTGTGGGCTCCAACAGACAGTGGGCCGCCAGGAGAGCTGAGGCTGGGATGACAATTGAGGTCATCTCCTGGCAGCTGCCTGCCCTCTATTGCAGCATGAAAGTCAGAGCTACTAGTCAGTATGTCTATGCTATAAGCTTGGAGTTTTCAAAAGCTGACTAACAAGCAGAGAAAGTGGGACAGGTAACTCGGTGTTGGTAACCTCAATAGCTGAGAAACCTGGCTACAATAGAGGGGCTGGAGCCCAAAGCAAGCCAGCAGCTAAACAGGGCAAACAAGCCCCTTACTGTCTTGCCTTTCTATTTAATTCAGTCAAAGGCGTCTCCTGCAGGCTGCAGTCACCCCTACCAACAGCTCATTTCCACAGCACACAGAAAGATCTCCTTGGGTTTCTGTGTGCTCCGTGGCTGGTGGGCAGGTTGTGCGAGAGGCTTTGCTGAATTGTCCTAAGAAGGGGGAAGGGAACAGGAAGAGCTAGGGAAGCCCTGAATAATCTCATAACTACCCATGCCCAGGGGCACAGCTTTGTGTGCTGCTGCCCATATGCACAAGTTCTGCAATGCTAAGCTGCTTGTTTGGTGTGTCAGGTTTAGCAGAAAGCTGTTTTGTATTCCAGAATCACTGTGTAGGTCTCTTGGCTGAGGAGAAGCTGGGAAAGGAGAAACTGGAAGGGATGACTTAGTCCAGATTAAGCTGCAGGCAGTGTGAGCAATGTATTTCTCCCTTTCACATTCAAAATCTTACTTCTTTGACTAGCAAATCTTTACTTCTCTGTCTCCTGAATGGAGTAAAACATCATTTATTACCAGTCTCTGGAAAAAGTGAGGTCTGTATGGGAAACTGATTCATGCAGGGCATTCTTCCCGTGGGGACAGCTAATCTGTGCAGCAGGCAGGGTGGTCTGGGAGGGGTCTGTCATCCAGCCTGGACTGCAGGTTTGAGGCATACACTCTACATTTGCCATTGCATCATGGTATTATTCATACAAGGCAGTAATCCTCCTTAGAGTATAATTATGCACAGTCTGCTGAGCTCCCAAAACATAATTACCTCTCTGTGGGGCTGGGTTATGTTCACAGGCTAAGCCAGGGCATGACTCTGCCTTTCAGGGCTTGGGTGCTACGCGCTCTGCCAAGAAATTTGTTTTGTTCTTTCTTGACAGGTAAAGGGGAGGAGTGAAAAATAAGCATTTCCTTGACACAAGCATCAGCTGTACCGAGACGACTGTGGTGTGGAGCTGAATAATGTGAATTTCTGCCCCTTACAGGCTCGATAAACTGCAAAAAATATGTCATGGTTCAAAATGCAAAAAAAGAAGATGCCTACATAGATTTCACTGGCCTCATCAAGTTGAGAAATGGCGTTTGGGCTTTTCCAGAGATCTCAGAGAACTTTAACTTTCCAGGGTATGGTGTGTAAAGCACTGTCTGCAGGGCCTGAGAAAAACCTTTTGGTAAATTTCATGGGGGCAATCTAAAAAGGGTCTGAAATATAACAGGGGTTTTCATCCCCTGTTTTGTAGTAAGTTTTTCTCTCCTGCTGCTTATGTGTGCCCCTGAACTCTACCCTTTATATTTAGCTACCAAAGGAGGGATATCTGTCAAGTTTCCAGAAGGACACTATAATAAAAATAATTGTGAAGGGTTTTTGCCAATATCTTCTAATAATTTGTCCCTCTGTGCATACACCATTCTTGGCTATGGGCCAGGAAAACCCAGTGTGTTTCCAGGGAGATTTGAGCTCTGCTGGGCGCCATATATTATAGTAGGCTCAAAAAGAGTAAATTTCTATGGAGCAGTTTAGATACAGGAGCCAAATTACCACACTAACACATTCTCTGTCTCTGAAGGGAAGCAAGGGAAATATTCATACAGCCTTTCACGAGCTTCCTAGTCTGCATCATTGTATAAACCTTTCAGTCAAGAAAATCTTCATGGTATTGGATCTTAGCTGCTCACCTCTGCTGCTCCCCAGCAGGGAAGAGCAGTCTCTGCTGGATGCATCCAGGGCTGTCTCAAGGCCATTTTCTCCAAGCACATTAGCCAAATGTCTTATCAGTTGCTTGACTGCTCTGGAGATGCAGATTTGTGATACCATTATCCCTAGAGATGAGAGAACACCCTGGGCAGGGCTGAGCTGAGGAAGGTAGCTACCTCTTGTTACTCAGATTGATTACTTCAGATGATGCAGGGGGCCTCACTTGCTTTAGGGGAGATGACTGTTTTGGCAATAATTAGAGCATGATTTTTTGCCCCTCCACAAGACTGCTATAGATCAACATCTCGTTAACACAAAGTTGGACTTCTACATTTTACCTATGCTGGGAGACAAAGGATGCCTGTAGAAGAAAACCCCCACCTTTTTGCTCTATATAATTTTGTTTCTTTTTTTCATCCCATATTACAATCTCTATGGCGAAAGGTAATCAAAGTGTGACTTAAACAACTGGACTCTGAAGTCCAGTTTTCACTGCTATTTTGAAGGATAACAATTAAAAGAATGGTTAATTCCCTATAAAAAAAGTGACCCAGAGCAGAAGTGGATCCTCAGGGTATTATACTCAGCTGGTAACCACATAATGCCTTAATATAAAATTAATCAACTCCTCCCTGCTATTTTACATAGCCAGTAGAGGTTTGATGCACCATTGCACACTTCAGCCACAGTGTAATCTCTTGTCATCACATATTTTATGTCTGACTCCCCCTTTCATTGCATTGATGAGGAACTTTTTCTGCTTCCACCAGAACTACACGAGTCCAGATCAATTAAAAATGCAGTAATAGGTCTCTGTGCTGCTCTTCGTGCTCCTGTGCCTCCACCTGGGTGCCAGGCAGATGTCTGGCTACAATTGGAGATACTCAAGGGATTACTTGGAGAGATGCTCCTAGTTCCAGTACTTAAGAGGTAGTAGGATTTTGTTTTGCAAGCCCGAAACAATAAATATTGGGATTCTCTTGGTGTTTTCCCATGTGGCTAGGCGCACGAGAAACCCATAGCCTTCATCATTTTTGTTCTGAAGGAAGAATCTCCAGAAGACGTTAAGCTCCACAGGTAATGAGCACTCCACAGATAATGCAGCAGCTGCTGGCTCTCCTGACGAAGCATTTCTGCTGGGTTTTGCTCCTACATGTTCCCCAGGGCACAGCAGACATGACCAGTCTTCAAGGCCCCCTCCCAAAAGTCAACAGGGACGTGGTCTCCCAGCATTGCATATTTCCCCTCCTTCAACCACCATTCCTACAACTTCTCTTCCTCTGGACAGTCGAGGCCAAACTAAGAGCAGGGCAATTTTCTGCTGCTACATTCCATATAAGGCTGTGTATAAAAAATGCGGTCAAAATGAAATAACACTTGAAATGGAAAATTTTCAGGTCTTGTGTTTTAAAATTTACAAAGCTCCAACATTGAAACTCAACCAAACTGTTTTTTTTTTTTTGAGTTTTTGCTCCAGAAATATCTTTTGAGCAGTCCTGACAGCTTTCAGAAACAAAAGAGCCTTCCAAGAGAATTTGAAAGATTTTTTCAAAAACACTTTTGCCTTTGTACTTGAGAGAGTCTTTGGCAGCACTGTAAAATAGCGTTGCTTCTCTTCACTCTCTCTTCTCTTTGTCAATCATCTGAATTTACACTGCATTTAGAGTTGTCACATAAAATACTGCAGACCTTAAAATAATTCCTTCTAAACTGGTAATTTTTGTAAGGAAAATCTTGCAGTGAGGCTATGAATAAATGGACTCAAACAAATGAATAACATGAAGAATGATGAAATTCCAAATGTAAATAAGTTAAAGAGCAAACACTTTCTGTATTCTTGTTTCTACAACTGACTTTTTGTTCTTTTACTAGGAAGAATACAACTGGTAGGCATTCTGAAAGAAACTGCTGCCGGGCAACTTCCCATGGTTTTTTTCAAAAATGGATTTTTGCTGTAAAAAATCTGATTGAAACACCCAGGCAAAAGCAAGAACAGAATTCCTGAATTATTTTTGTTTGGAGACAATATCAATATTAGTAACTGCACAAAATAATTTGGAATGTACAGAGGTCAACATTATATATGTGTGAGAAGGCCAGAAGAGGCAATGCAATCATATGGCAAGTGGTGTATCTGTAATTTGCAATATATTGGTTAGAAAGCCTACCCTACAGCCCAGTGAGGAAAACACACCTCTTCCAGCAACAAGGCAGTCCTTCCTTGTTTGTTGCTCTTCCTGTGAGTAGGGAACATTTCTGTACCAAATCTGTAGAAAACAGAAGTGTGTTTCAGCTAGCCAAGCTCAAATCTACTGTGACTTCATATTTATTATAAAGCAAAGATTAACTTTCTGCCTTTATTCATCTACACAGTCTTTATCAAGTATACATTTAGCAGAACTTTAAAGTCCTTTACAACATAAAATGATTCATGGAGAAATTACAGTTAATTAGGTTTATGAAACAGACATTCAAGATATGGCATAGAAAATGTAATAATTATGAATACACACCCTCAAACCAGCAATATGTTAATATTTCTATTTATATTTACAGATATTTCCACAATTTTGAACGGTTTTATGTTACTGTATTTGTTTGTTGAATGCACAGTATATTAATTATATGACCATATAATTATTGAATGCAATTATATATGCAGAATTAATAAAACATTTGAAATTTTTTTCACATTTTGTTAGGGATTAATAAGATAAAATAAGAATATTGCACCAAAAGATATGTATTTGCCAAATTAAAAAATATGAATAAATTTGATCAGAGTTTCCTTCACTGAATGTTCACAGTAAAAAGCCAGGAAATATATTGAGACAAGCACTCTGGGGTGGGATTCATCTGGTAGCATGTAGATGCTAGTAATTTATATTCCTTTGATTGTAAGTGTGAAGAAATTGAAAAAAAAAAATCCAGGATATGATTAATCCTTTTTAAAGATAGTCATCTAAAAAATAGACACCTAAAATAGATCATATTGATTTCACCCTAGAAATGCTTATACTTAACAGTAGATGGAATTTGTCTCAAACATAAATATTGGTTAGGTAAGATGATTCTCATTCTCACCCTTTTAAAGCTTGTGTATTGCTGAAGAATTGAAAGGATGAAGTCCTGCCTTCCTTGAAGTCAAAGGCAAAAACCCTTTCATTTTATTAAAGCAAATATTTCACCCAAAATTAATAAAATTACTTCAATTTTTTTTCTACTACTATTTTTTTTCCTACTATTCACCTTGACTAAAGGAAAAATATTCATACTTTCTTTGAAGTGCTTTAGGATAAATACATGTATTTTCATTTTCTCCCTCTCCCTCTCTCTCTCTCTCTCCCTCTCTCAGGAATCTGCATCTTCAGTTTTTTCAGAACTTAATTCTTGAAACCTGATGATTTTTTTGCTACCATGCTTGAAGACTCACTATATTAGGACTAGCAGGTTCACATTAGTTGTCCTCTGCGAAGGGAGAAGAGGCAGGCAGGAATAAGATTTGTAAAACAAATAAATTAATTCTGGCATCTTCACTGAGGCCCATACTCTTGCATTGGTTGCTTTATTAGATGTCTGAAGAAAGTATTGCAATGCAGGACTACATTCAGATTTTCTGGGACATTTCTTTTGAACCCCAAATTGAGATGTGCAGGAAGCCCTGGGTCCTCACTTCTCTAGAGCTGGCTGCCTCAGTCAGCCACCTCACTACACAACATTCAACCTTGCATCTCCTTCACAATCTTTACTTGCCATTAACAAATAAAAATATTACTCTTTCAGCTGGTAATGTGAGGAATGCACTGCAACCCAATGGACAAGTAGGTTTTGGCATGAACCTGCTTTGCATACTCAGACATGACTGAGATAGAAAAACACAGTTGATCAACACTGTCCCACACCTGTATTTTGGTGTGCACGTGGTGAAATTTTCAAGTAGCATTCAGTGCTGTCTGGGGTAGCTTTGCCCTGTTGGAAAATATTATATTGATTACCGGTGACCAGAAAGATTATCACAGAACAAAGGGAGGCTCAGCCCAGCTGTCCTGTGTTTCTGCAGTTTGTTCTTTCCCTTGCAGACCCCAGCTAAGCAAAAAGTGATGAAGGATTTGCAGGGGAGTGTGCTACCTTTTATTAAATGGTTGGATGTGTATGTCTCAGTTTTGTCTGTTTTTAAGTCATAGCATTTAAGGCTGTAAATGCCAAATTTCAGTATCATCTTTATTGCAGGAGATGCAATTTATTCTTAGGAAAATAATCTATTTTCCCAACAAACCTTACCATTTCAGACCATCAGTAATCAGCAGGAGGTAAAAGCAAGTTTCATTTAGCAAGAGTGCCTTTTCAAACAACCGCAGAATCGTTATTATGATATTAAGTGACAAATCAGAAACATTACTTGTAAAGAACCCTTGAGTACTGGGAACAGGCAGGAGTGAGCTGGTTACTGATCCTTCTGTTTCTGCTTCACAGAGTGAAATCTGTTCTTAGAGAAGCAAACTGAATGACTTGCCAGGAGAGTGCGACACAAAAGGCATCACCAAGACCAAAGAATTAGAGAGTGTCCTGACATGCAGAATTACTGCCAACATTAATCAGCACCCATTGCCTTTAATTATCAGTGGGCTTAAACAGGATCCCCAAACAATGTCCCATTAAATGATTTTTCTGATTAATCACATCACAATTAAGTAGAGTGCACTGTTTGGCACTTGAAAAATGGCAACATTTATGTACAAATCGAATACAGATAGAGTGCTTATCAGATCCCCATTAAGGTATCATTTGATGACATCAGAATATTCTCCTATTAGCACTCTGCAGTGATATATATATATATGTATATATATATATATATATATAGAGAGAGAGAGAGAGAGAGAGAGAGAGAGAGAGAGAATGATCTGATTGGGATATTAAAGATGAGAAAAAGTGGACTGTGTTTTTATTCTGTGGAACAGGATAATTTGCAAGCAATTGGTATTCAGGGAGTTTTTTGTGGCTCTTTCAGTTGATGAAACAGAGATTGAAAACACTAGATAATCACTCAGAGAGATGAGCTTGTTATGCAGAGCACTCAAATGTTTACTTTTGATTGTTTAGTTTTAGGTATTTAGTAACACTTTATCATAAACTTGCAAGTAAGTGGAAGATGCTTCTTAAAATATTTGTCATAGCTTCTTCTGCCTTCCTAAAAGATTTTTAAAATGGCTGTAACAGCTAACCTGTTAGCATTTTCATATTACATTAATAATGGCTATTATAGGTGGTAGGAAGCTTTTCTCCTAATAGAGGTATTAGTATCAGACTCTGCACGCAAAGACTTGAAGTTCCACATTATTTCCTAAAAAAAATTTTTGGTGACATGTTTCGGATTTCACCCAAAGCTGTTTACGGGAGGCTACAAATTTCATGTAGTGAGTGTGAAATTTACTTACCTTAGTGTGAAGGTAAATAAGGTGGAGCTGGTACTATGCCACTTGATTTCTTTACCAAAAAATGTCCCAAGTATGTATATGTATATGTATATGTATATGTATATGTATATGTATATGTATATGTATATGTATATGTATATGTATATGTATATGATGTATATCTATTTCTATATCTATATCTATATTTATATCTATATATCTATATTTATGCCTATATCTATATCTATCTATCTGTGGCTAATTATGTCGATGAAGAAATAATTAAAATGAAAGTTGACCTGCTTCCTAGATTTCTACGTGTATCTTATTCCAATCACCATTCAAAGTACTATTTCATTCTTTGAGCTTTTGAATTTCTGGACAAGCTATAAGGTTGTTGTTTTATTGTGTTGTTTGGTTTTTTTTCCTTTGGGAAATTCTCTAACAGATGTGTTTTTATTTAATTTTGGCTGTGGTCAACAGATTTGGAAAGACAGTAATGCCACAGTTCTCTGTGGATGTATCAGAGGGAGCCTTTGACACGGAGTGCATTTGGCATTTTCTAAGGGGAGAATATTTGCTCATAGGCAAAATCTGGAGTTTTAGCAAATCCTCTGCAAGTTGCTGGTGTGTGTGTTTTCAAAAGTAGGAAAGTGAGGGCATGACTAAATTTGGGCTATCAGAGTGATATTTATATGGGAAACAAAGATAAGGGCCCCTTGCTTTTTTTTTTTTAGCTCTGAGCTACATTCTTCTTTGGCATCTTCTAGTCAAAAGATGTAGATAAATACAGTGATTTTTTTAAATCCTCAATTCCACCATTTTTTTTAGCTGCCCCATCACTGTGCAAACCACTGCTGTCTAATCATTCTGTGCTTTAAGGGAGGAAAGCCTTGCACAGCCTAGAACAGAGTCCACCAGAAACTCTTAAAATGTCAAGTAAAAAAAAAAATTGAACATAACCTTTTTGGAATTTCTAAATGCAGATCAAGTCTGTGTCTTTAAATCATTTCTTCCATATATCTTTGCCATTCCAGTGATTTTGGGAAGATATTTAATGGCTGATGAAATGTTAGCAGAATGTATAGGAAGAGGAAGAAATCAGGCAAATTTTACAAATCACATTGTAGCCTAAAAACTTTCCAGTCTGGTTTCATAGACTTGAAAGATTAAGATGGTTTAAGAAAAAATTGGGATTTTAAACTAAATTTCCTAGTCTATCAAAACTTCTGAGTTGTAGCCATCATATCTTGAAAACACCATAATTGGAACTTAAGATCACAGGGCCTGACTCTGCCCTTTCAGCATGAAATACACAGTGCAGACAGTGAATCTGTCACTGTGTAAGACTAGAGGAGTTTAAGACATTGACAGAGCACTAACATAATGCAGTCAAAGTCATATGCAAAATATCTGCTTTTTGATTTACAGTTGCTATGGTAATGTACAGTATATTCTTGGCCAGAGTCAAGTGGCATGGCATGCAATGCAGTGTGGTTGTGTACCAGAAACTTGGAAATATTTCTAAATCTAGAAACAATATGAAGAAATATCAAACCATGGTAACATCTATCACAGAATCACAAAATTAACAAGGTTGGGAAAGACATCTGAGATCATAGAGTCCAACCTATGATCTAAAACCACTTTGTCAACCGACCACAGCACTGAGTGCCACATCCAATCTGTTCTTAAACACCTCCAGGACTGACTCCACCACCTCTCTGGGCAGCCAAATGACCCTTTCTGTGAAGAATTTCTTCCTGATGTCAAGCCTAATCCTCCCCTGGTGCAGCTTAAGTTCATCTCCTCTGGTTCTGTTGCTGATTGCCTGGGAGAAGAGCCTGACCCCCACCTGGCTAGAGCCTCCTTTCAGGGGGTTGTAGAGAGTGAGAAGGTCCCCCTGAGTAGCCTCTTCTCCAGGCTGAACAACCTCAGCTCCCTCAGCCACTCCCTACAGGACCTGTGCTCCAGACCCTTCACTGGCCTTGTTGCCCTTTTCTGGACATGTTTGAGCATGTGCAGAACTTGCTTGTACCGTCCATAATAACTCTGTACTCATAAGAATTGCTGCAAATTAATCTGTCTATATGAAAACATTTTACTGCTGTTGGGTTTTAATGTCACAGTTCTTGTATTAAGAACTCAAAATGCATTCACAACTTTTTGCCCATTCTTTGACATTGAACAGCCTATCAAAAACTCCAGATTTTCAATAGGAACTGTAAAAGCTCAGATATCTCTCAAATCCGTGTTCCACCTGTGCAAGACCCACTCAATATTAGTATTACAATGTTTGAATGGTGTGAAACAGAGTTAATAGCCATTGTCCAGGTTTGATTTAAATATCTTTGAAATTTGCTATGAATTCTAAAGAGAACAATTTAATACCAGCTAAAACACCCTAGGAGAGCTCCAAAAGAGAAGGAAACCACTCTGACAAAGCAATTATATCGGCCTTATTCTAACACACTGTGATTTTAAAACTAGCAATGAACCAAATCTAATTTTTCCCCCAGAAGCTATCATTATTTATCAAACATGTTCTGTGAACCATTTCAAAGATCAGGCCAATAAGCAATAAAAGACTTTTCATTCTTAGGTAGCAGAGAGTAGAACAACAGATGTCCTACAATTCAGCTTTTCAGCAGAAAAAATTCCAGCAAACAAATATTTCATTTAAGACTAAGTTTTGATTAGCTATTTATTCAAGAAGTTTGGGGTTGTTTTGCTTTTTCTGCAGTTGAAAATTCACTGAGAAAGAAAGAGGACAGGAAAATGTAAAACTCTAATACTCATGTAATGCTAAAAATATATCTTCTGAGTATTCTACTAATTATTTTACAAAATCAACATATGTATGATATACCTTTCTCTCTTGCACTTGTTTCTTCTCTAAGAAACAAAATCCCCTCTCTTTTATCTAAGTGATAAAAGCCATTGTTTCTCTTAGACAATGCTATTTATTGGTGTCACATAAAAATATGGAGAATATCAATAAAGGAAAATGCATGCAGTTCAATATAAAAGGTGGGAAGTGTCCCTTAATTATTAAAAACAAAAACAGATCTCACAGAACGGGGAGTTTATTAACATTACATTTATAACAGAGCACATCTCAGACTTCCTGTCAAGGTTGCAAACCACTCATGATCTTGTTTAATTCCCACCCACATCAGGAAAAGAAATCCTGATACATTGTGGGTTAGTGTCTGGCGGTATGTCTTCTCATGTATCTGCTTTGATGCCACAATCACAGAATTGCTGGGGCTGGAAGGCACTTCTAGAGATCTTCTAGTCCAATCCCCTGATGAGTCAACAACAGCCACTCACCCAGGGTTCTATACTGTCAGCATCTGAACATTTCCAGGGATGGCTGCTCCACTGGGTAGCTCCACTCTGGGAAATACACTCCGGTGTTTCACCACTCTTCACAGTAAACCACTTTTTTTTTTTTTTTTAATGTTTAAATCCAGTTTCACCTATTTGGTATTTAACTAAAGCCCAAACAAAACTGCTGCTAGTAATTATTGTTAGATATAGACACAGGACAATAAAACATGATGTAAAAATGCATAATAGAAGAGATTCACTGCTTGACAAAAGCTATTATACAGCTAATATAAAGATTTAAAAGCAATCTCATAAATAGTGACTTCTAAGTGTAGTGCACATTTTCTTTTTCTCTTTCAGTAAAGTAGAATGCCTGTCTTTTTCATCTCTATTCACTACCCATGAAGAATTGAAAATAGCAATAAATGCCATGGAAACAACTGTGAGATCTCCATGGTGATATTGGTTGTATCTGCACTAACTCTGTAGCCTTCAGCCTGTGTGCTGAGGCTGCACATCTTGGTCCCAGCCTGCACTGACCCTGGGGGAAATTGGTGTGTACCATCTCTGGGTCTTTTACAAGGAAAAAGGGGTTTGAAGAACTATGATGTGCTCTGTTAATAAGACAAGAGAGAATGGTCTCAAGGCGTAACAGGGGATAATTGCTTTGGCTATTAGGAAAAAATTTCTTCACTTAAAGTATAGTCAAGCATTGTAACAGGCTGCCCAGGGAAGTGGTGGAATCACCACATTTGAAAGTGTTCAAAAGGCATGTGAATGTGATCTAGGGATTTGGTTTAAAGGTGAACATGATGGTGCTGCGTTAATGGTTGTGAACCAATGATCTTAGAGTCTTTTCCAACCTCAATGGTTCTGTGATTTTATGTTTAAGTCTCTTTATGAGAGGCTGACTGTGACATTGGGACAGATCTCATTATTCCCAGACAACTTTTTTCCCCACAGTTTGATCACAGCCGTAGAAACCCATATTGAAAGATAGAACTAAGTAATAAGCTTCTTGTCTAAAGACTGTCAGTAACCATGATAACAAGCTAGTCAAGAGCCAACCTCTTGCTGGAGAAGGGGACTGAATGATGATTTCGCTTTCTCTGCATTCACACCAGAAGAAGGGTCTTCATTACTCAGACCCTCTTTGCAGAACTGATGGCACCTGTAATGTCTGTAATGAGTGATATGCCTATGCAACATGGGCTGAAAGGCATTTAATAAACCGTTCAACAAGTAGCAAACCGCATGAATGGATCATCAAGAAAGATATAATGGTGCACAGAGTCATGAGACACTCTGAATTTCCCTTCCCCTTCCCTCTTCGCAGCATGAACCACAAGCACACAATGCAGGACCCATTATATTTCAAAAATTAATGCAGCCACATGTCCTCGAATTTTCAAGGGGCAATTAGGAGAAGCCTAAGCCAGAAATACTCAAAAAGTCATTCAGGAAAGTTGTAAAGGGAGACAACTATTGAAAATGAGAGAACTTAGATGTTACTTCTCCCATTGTCTCCTTTTCAGACTTCTTTTAGGACAGTAATAAAGCTCTAATAACCTTTAATATAGATTTTTTTTTTCAATCATATGTCCTCAGACAAAGAGGGATTCCATCAAAAGCAGTAAAAATTCTCTGTCACAAAATTAGGTTTGTTAAGAGAAAATGCAGCCCACCTCCTGTCTTATTTTAACCTGAGAGTTTTACACCTAGCATAGGCACTTTTGTACTGAATGTCCTGACCTCAAAGTACTAAATGAGAAATGTCCTTTTGGGTAGCTCCCATCTTAGGGCACTGCTCCTAAGAACATGAGACTGGAAGGACCCTCTTTAATATCAACACTGAGTCAGCACTGGCCATGCTGTAGATAATGCTTTCATAAAGTAATCATCTAACTTTGTCCCATGAATTACTTGTCTCATTTACTCCTTTAGACCTGGCTGGAAGCTAGTTCTAGAAAAGCACTGACCTAATAGTAGGAGACCTGCTATTTCCCATCTAAATTTATTCTGATCCAGTTATTGTGCTCAAAGAGCTTTTCTTCTTCCCAAGGGGAAACTTATTCAGTGATCTCTGTTCCCTTATTTACTCAAATATATTCACAAAGGAAATTATCTCTCCTCCAAGCCTTTGCTGGCTGGCTTTAATAACCAAGATCTTTCTGTTGCCTCTTCTTTGCCTTCTTCTATCAATCTCAGTAGAAATTACTGAAATTACAGTTCATAAATTCCAACAATCAGCCTTTGATAGTTTCTTTAAAGCAAAATTGGGATGTGTCTGACAGTAGTTAGGATCTATTGAATGAGATACCAGAGTCCTTGTTATTTCCTCTAATAGATGAAGAGAAATCATGTATATTTTTTAATACATCTGTACTATTTTTTAATGAAAAATTGTTCCTGGAATTCTGCCTGACCCAGATGCTTCTTTGTAGGTGACCGCATTATGGTCTCAGGGATGAGAACAAGAAAAACTCTTAGAAGATGAAACTACATCCTACTTCAGGTAAAAGTTATAAAGCTGTAGGAAGGAGTCTCAAAAATACATCTGCCAGCTTTCATTTAAAGGGTGGACCTCTGTGTCCCTGCCTAAGGTAAGGGGCCCACCCTGAAGTAATATCAAGGGGAAAAATCTGCAAGAAGACAGATCTGCAACCATGGGAGTTAAAATGGAACATTTACATGAAAAAAAAAGCAAAAAATTTAAGGATTCGCACTCCACAGACCACCAGTGAGCACTCTAGTTGCTGTTGTCTCTATATCAGAGACATGATATGAAATTTTTGCTTTTATTTTAGTAAGAAGAAAAGAGATAATTTTTCCTTGGGAGTATAGTTTAAAGGGCATTATAACACTGCTCAGTTTGTTGATGTCCAGTTGAAAAAAACCGTGATCACTTCTAGAGACTCTTGCATAGCTCTGCACCCACATGATCTCCATGGGAATTGTGATCACCAACAGCAGCACACAGAAAGACATTATGCACTTTTGCTGCTCATGAGTTTCTGGGCTGTTTTAATTTGTTCTGTTCTGCTTTTATATTCTTTTAATAAATCCGAAGGCCTTTCATCACTAATGCAGCACTAGACAAAACAAGTGGGAAGGATTATATGAAATTTGATCAGCAGCAACAAAAAGCCAATTTAACTGGGGGGTTATTGCTCTGCTTGTGATGTTTTAACTTTTGTGAGAGTCAGAGGCTTAGTTTACACTAGGATTTCCTGCATGATTTACAAAGCAGGAGTGAAACCCCTCACATCCATTCTGATAGATCTCTCCCTTCATCCATCAGTGCTGACAGCGCTAATCTGTGAAGAATTAGTGAGCTAGAAGTTCAAGTCAGCTCTTCTCTTCATCTGGTTATAACACTATTCATGGAAACTGCATATAAAAGGTACCGATAAATGTCAGTGTGCAACGGAAACAGAAATGATTGATTGTACATTTTTGCATGAGAAAGTGTTTTATAACAAAAAGACCGATTATCAAATCATTGACATAAAAATGGTAATGGAGACAAAGGAGTCTTCTATGAAGAACTTGATTTTTACTAGATAAATTGTTTCTGTTCTCTTTTCAAAAGGCATAATTTGATCAGAATTAAGTGGCAGCACTGACACTGCACCATAGTGTCTATCTGTAAGTCAGCTTCTAGTTTCATGCGAGATACCTGATTTCTCAGTGGACTCAGAGCAGAGATAGTGTGGAGCTGGGCAGGATCATCTAGGTCTAATTCATAAACGAAATTATTTGGTGGCACAGCACAGAGGAAGTCACAGTCACTTTAAAGACCCAAAATGCCTATGATTGGCTCCCGTCTGATTGAACCTGGGAATATCTGCTGCCTCTAGCTGACCATTTTCAAAGGCTTCTAACTGATGTAGCTATTGAAGCCATGAGCTGGAATTGATGTGCACAGTTCAAAGTCAAGACATATAAATCTTTAGTCTTTCCATGAAGAACAGCAGCATATTTTCTCAGCAGGAAAACATATGAGGTACAGTTACTGCACTGCTACAGAAGAGATCAGAAACACAGGCTTTATTTCTTCCATCCATGGTTGCAAAATAAGCAGATTGAAGAAAATAAACTTTTCCAGGAACAAGAAGGGCAATAGTTCCTCAAAATTTTTGTCCTCCTGCAGTCTTATAAAAAACCAGTAAGAGAGTCACAACAAAATAATGAGGGTGTTGACTAGACCTCACAGTCATTTAACATTTTACCCAATAAATTAGTTGACTAATACAACTGAGAGATGAGAGGTAAACGAATTGAAGGTAGCAGCAGTTAGGGAATCCAGTATGGCAGTTCTCCTTTATTGCCGTTTGCACTCTAGAGCCTGTCCAAGGCAAGCCAGGCTAACCCTAGGCAGGCGCAAGCAGCATGCTTGCTCTGGGGTGCTGTATTTTAAAGGAGATTCCCTGAAATCTCTTGGCTGCATTTCAGCCAACATGTCTTCCTTGACAGACTTGTGTTTTTTCTCTCTTTTCTCTGAAAAGTGGTATCAAGCAGAATGGATTTGACTTTTTTTAGGAGGTCAGTGCAGTCCTCTCCAACAGACACCTCTTCAAAACCCTGTCTGGATTAGAGATAGGAGAAATTGTTCCTGAATGCAATTTAAATATCAGTTTAAAGAGTTCAGAGTTTGACAAAGAGTAATACTTCACAGTGTCATAGAGCTCCTGCAATGCTGGGCAGGTGGTCATGACAATTTCTTTGGGGTGGTTATGGAAAAGTACTTAAGCATGTCTCTTATACTGCGGTATGCTTGGACTTGCAGGATGTGGCAACCTCTTGTCATAGCACCAAATTTCACACATATCCTTTGGAGGAAGTGAATTGATTTAAGTTGAAAGAGTCACTTGGGACTTCTGCTGCGAACAGCTGCTTTCTTGTTCCCTCCAGTACTACCTTGAATTAGGTCTTGAATTACCATAAGATTTTGGCTATCTGGAAGATGGTAACACTTCAGTACTCATTTTCACAGTCTCCTGCAAATGATAAAGCATTATTTCATGATGGAGTAGAAAGATTGCAGAAAAGTAAGTGCCAAAAGAGTGCTGAAAATGAGCCTGAGAACAGCAGATGCATTTCATATGAAGAAAGGCTGTGTGGGTTGGAGGTCCTTGAAAGACAGGAGAGAGAGTTTAGATGGTATTCAGTAGATTTGTCATATTTCCTTTTTGATGCAAGATACATCACAAGCCCCAGAAAACTGCGTTTTAAAGGCAATAGGACAAGCCTTTCCCTTCCCTACAAATCCCAACTTGGAGCAAGGCAGAAGATGGGAAATCATTAACTACTGAGAGAAAATGGTGTGACCAGCATATCCCAAGGCAATGCTCACATATCAAAAGAAGAGAAGTCTTTAATGTGTTCACATATTGACCACCACTGTAAGGAGAAGCTCAAAGCAGACAGTGTCAGAGAGTAGCACTTTTCTGCAATGTCTTGAGTGTGTGCCTCGACAGCTTAGGCTGCAGGGAAAAGAGGATTGCTGCCTGCCTGAAAGGTAAAAAGGGATAGTGAAAGGTAAAAAAAAAGTCTCTTTATTTCTTAGAAATTAATGTACTGTTTGATTTAGGCTTTATTCCTGCAATGACTTCAAAAACTATTTTCAAATATATGGTGGGAATTGACATGAGATAGTAGGATGAAACGCAACAGAATATATTCGTAATGCTTAACGTAAAATTAGTCCCACAAGAATTACTGTGCTTTTTCTCTTTTAGAAAGATTATTTGTGAATATGTAGATTCCAAATTCGGCAATTAGTAGAGTTATGTGTACTCAAATGCATTCTCATACATTGCCCTACCCAACACATAGCTCCTATATCACAGGCCGACAGTTTGGGATCTGCAGCAATGGTATAATTTATCATGATTTTGAAATCAGGGCCCGAAAAATGAAATTTGCATTCTCTTAATTGGAACAGCATAGGAACATAGGAACAAGTATTCAAACATTCTTATAAGCATTTGTCTTTTCAGCTCTAAGCAGTTAGTTTTATTGGATTGTATGGAAATTTCAAAATGTTGGATAGAAAGGTCATATAGAAAGCATCAAGACAAATCATGACAGGGAAGCTAGTCTGTCATATTTCCTTCAGTCATAAGAGCTATGAGAAAATGGGAAGAAATGACATTTTTGCTGCAATCATAACCTTTGGGGGAAAAGGGTACTGAAAAACATTACTGTCTTGGAGAAATATATGAACTACAGTTATGCCTTAAAAAACAACTAATGTCAATTCCCTCATCTCTCTGCAACTTAAATCAAAGTTCCCAAGTGACCAAACTGTATTAGCTGATAATATAGGTATATTCTTGTCACCTAAGGATAATTTGCAGAATGTCCATACATGCTTTTCTGCTGCAATTTATTTGATTTGATAGTAAGACACAAAATTTCCTTGCATTTACAATTCCCTGCATGATTATATCTTTTAGGTGACTATGTCACCAACAGTGTCTCTGGCTTGTTTCTGATCAACACTAAAATCAGAAGTTATTTATTTAAGAATAACATTATGCACAGAAAATATATCATATTTTTACTAATGTTGACAATAAAGCTATTTGAATAGTAAATGAAGGTGGTATGAACCACAACTGCTGTTCAAAGGGACTATCTAGTTCTTAACTGAACATATGAGTGAAAGGTTATGGTGAGAAACATATCTTACCTAATGTTCTATATTATTGCTGGAAACAAAAGACTGACACATTTCAGCTGTACTTCCTTCTGGGAAAATGTTCTAAAATTTTTGTACAACATCTAATTTATTTCATTCATGCAAATTCTTAAAGGTGGCATTGAAAATCTCAAGAAACACTGCTTACATCACCATATTTTCAGAACATTGTTAATGGCAATTTTTCATTTCATGTACAGCAATGAAGCTGCCACATGAAGTATATATCTTTAAACTTTATCCACTGTCCATCAACACTTTCTAATCAGGTTGTTTCTCTTTTTTTGCATATTTTTTCATTGAAACATTGACACAGCTAACCCCTAAAGCATACAAGAGAAAGCACTTCTGCTTACATAGCAAGCATTTAAATGTTGTATTTGCTTTTTTAGCTTCTAGTGATGGGAATCCCATTTCTCTCTCTACATAGAATAGGCATACACACATGCAATACGTATAAATGTGAAACAATTTTTTTTGCATTGTCTTTCTCTTTCTCTCTTTCTCCTTATATATAAGTATAGGCATGCGTATAAAATCATAATTTCATATATATGTTCAAGATCAGAAATAGATTTAATTTTTTTTGCCAGATTCCTTGTGATCTAAGCTGAAATGAATTGATTTCTAAAAAGAGACTTCAGAGGAGTCACAATCTAATTATATAGGCTCATAGTAGGAAACATAGCCTGAGATATATATCTATAATTTACCCTTTCACCTTAAATGGAAATTTTGAGAGAGAAAACTGCCATTTCAAGCAAAGTAACAAACTGTTAGTGTTATTTCTTATGAAGGAAGAAACATTTATTGAGTAACTATACTTAAATGATGACAAGGAACAAGAGCTGGCACAATCTGTCAAGAGAACTTTAAAAATCTGAGTCAATTTAATTAGAGTGAGCTATGGTACGGTGCAATAATTTCCTGATCTTTTAGTGTGTCAGCAGATAAGTTTTGCATTGAAGTTCCCTGGTATTTTTACAGCAAGCAAATCAGTCTGGAATATAGTGTTTATGTCTATAAAAGCTTAAATAAAATTCCCAGGGGTACTATTGAACACTTGCAACAGTGTCATTCATAACAGGACTCGCTTGTTTTCTTTTATTGTACAATAAATTAAGAGCCACCGGAGAGTAGATTCTCTGGCTTGTTCAGTTTGGAGGTTTTCAATACTTCTTGATTAGATGAGTTCCTTTAGATCCCAAGTCAACAGAGGACACTTACACTACCCTCTGGAGAAGTCAACTGCTTTGGACACAAATAAGGAAAAATGTGATGCATTTTCAGACTGTCCTGTAACAGCTTTTCCACGAGTCATATTGGAACATTTTGATATATAGTTGAAGCAAGAACTCTTGTTTGGGTCTCTACTGTTCTTTCTCCAGGGTACTTGTGTGCTTAATTTGGAGTGGGAATCCAGAATACAGTGGTCTGTAGACAATGATTGGCAGGAGATATGACACCAGTGAGAAGCCTTGGTGCTACTTATGTTTACAGAATTAAAATAAAAAACGGAGGTTTATAGACAAAACAGATACTATTTATATGAATAACAAACAGTATGATTACTTTGGTTGCTGTAAAGGTTAAGGTTTTCTGCAGCACTGGTAGACTAAAGGGATTGTAGGGTAGACTAGACCTATAAAAATTTCTTCCATGAAAGTGAGACAGATCTTTCCCGATTTTTATTTGATTGATTCTTTTACAGATTCAGGTAATATTTGACTCTATAGAAGTTTGTGCGACCTTTAATTTTGATTTTGCTGGGCTCCTCACTGGCAACAACCACTGAAAGTTATTGCTCTGAAGGACAAGAGGAAATGGAAATATAAGTGCTTCCCAGTCAAGTTTGAGACTTTCGAAAGTTGCTTTTGAGGAGTAACTCATATATTCTTATTACTTGCAACTAGAAATTCTTGAATTGCAGACCTGAAAAATACTGAAATGACACCCTTTGTACAACTTTGAAAGAATTTGTTCCTTCAGAAAGCTTAGCCCTTCCTCTGTGTTAGGTCTACAAAGCTAGGGAGATAGTTACCATTTATCATTAAGAAATATGCCCAGAAGGTGTAACTTATTTGTCATTCAAACCAAAGAAGTGAGAAAGTCTAGACATCAGGCTTCTTGACAGTTGAATTATTGTACTATTAGCAACATCTAATTAAATAATACATGCTGTGGAAATGATACTGGCAAAGTACTATTGAAAACATTTCAAATTGTGTTAGTTGGTGAAGAAATGAAAACATTACAGAAATGATAAAAAGGGTAAAGCAATAACTCAGGAGGAAGTACTGAAAGTAAATACAGAGCCTTGACATATCCAAGGCAACCCTTTATGTACTCAAAGCATCCTCATTTATGGAAAGGACCATCCATTTAAATATTTCTTGATTTTACCAGATGGGCAACTGGGTCAAAGAGAAAGTTTTTATGAGCTTTCACTTCAGATGTATGTGTATACATAAATTCTGTGCCATTATCAAAATGTAACAATTTGAAATCCATTTTCCAGCAAGTCTATTATTCACAATGAATTGCACTGGTTAATGATCAATTCCACATATTCCTGATAAATTTCACTGTCACTCCATAACTATTCCTCTCATTGTAAATTACATGATATTTCACTGTGAAACTGTGAATTTTAGGCAGGTTTGTCTTCCCATTTTCTTATTTTCATCCTTAATAGTGCTCTAGGTGAATACTACAGAAAGTTGCTCCTTCTGTCCAGCCAGCAGACAAAAGCAATACAACAATCCCCCTGCAGTGCTTAGAGTAACCTCACGAGATGAATGAGGATCTCAGCTGGCAAAGAAACCAAATTACAGCTCATCCTGGGAACTAAGGTGGAGGTTGCCAGTGGGGCAAAGTGATTACTGTGACATAATTACAATAGTGAAGGATAAATTGATCTATTTCATTTCAAGTGATAGGAAAACCTTACTTTCTGTATCTACACACAAATATATACAAAATTCAGTCAGAGGAAGGAGTGGAAAATGATAATTTATTGTTAGAAGGCAATTGCATTTATAAATGTTTCACAGATAGGGTCTAATTAAGTGACTCAGGGAAAATTTTGTCACAGCTTTGCAAATTTGACCAGGAAATGCCCTACTTTGGATATAAGTCTTTATTCAGCTGGAACAATGCCTTAGTGTGAAATGAATTGCATTAAAAAAACCCCAAAACTCTCTGTTTAAGTAGGATGGGATAAATGTCATAAGAGACCATAATCTCTAAGGCAGTGTTTGGTTATCAATGGAAAAAATTACTCCCACTAAAGCATCTTAAGTCAATCTTGAAAAAGGGGGAAAGGCACGCTAATTCCACCCTCACTAACATTTCTGCATCTGTTTGCTTGCTCAAATCAATGCTATCTTAAAACCTAATGAAGTAATTTGATGTGTTTAGGAAAAAAATCAATCAGGAAAGACCTTAATGTGTTGTATTTTTGTTTAATGATAATGACAGGAGGACAACCTTCAAGTTTAAATAGCCACATTTTTGGCTTATTACATCAGTTATCAACATGATCCAGCGAAGCTGGCACTACGAGAAACAGGGTGTCAAAAGAAGATGTATCCTTCAAAACATCCTTCACTCTAGAACTAAAAGTGACCATCATTCATTATCAGTAGCCAACCACTGGAAGAACAGCTCCCTGGTGTCCATTCCCAGAAAGTACTTTTCTGTGTCAGTAAATATTGATGTGCCGCGCTGGTGGGACGTGTCTCTCTGTTCCTCTGTGTTCCCAGCAGACAAAAGCATGGAGAATCCATGCTTGAGTGTGTGAGAGCCTGAAGAGCAACAGGTCAAGGGCCAGTTTCCCCTCATACTGTGACAGCCATAGCCAGAGAAAGGTTGTGAAAAGAGAATTTAAGGCGGAAAGTAAATCAGAAAAAGCAGGAGGGAGACAGACATCTAGGAATGAAAACAGAGAGGGTTCAAGGTATGGAAACTTGGGCAAGGACTGTGCAACAAAGAAGGGGAAGAGAACATCAAAACATGGGAAAAGAGAGGGAAAAAATGAACTTAGAGATGTAAAAATAATAGTACGAAAACAGTGTGAGAGGTGTAATTTGAAGCAATAAAAATTTTACTGAATTTATCTTGGAAAATTATTAGATATTAGTTTACCTGCCAACTGTGAAATCCAGACAAAAGGGTAAAAGTCAGAGGGACCACAAGGAAATGAACATCATCTCACATACAGTAACAGATGGGAGGAAGAAAGAGGAAGAAAAAGTATCGCCAAGACTGGTATCTGGATTTGGAAATAGGCAGGAGAGATTCCTATGGGCAGGAAAGACTCTTTTAAGCTTTAGATGAAATCCACACTGACCACATACCATAATTCACTACTCCTCATAAATCAAGCTAAGACAAATTCCTCTTTAGTACCTGAAGACAGCATGGCCTTCAAGGCTCAACACTGTTTAGTTGCCCATCTGCTGATAAAACAAGGCTTGACGCCTTATACATGGAGTCCCTTCAAAGTCAGTTGCATCTCCAATGCCTGTCAGCATTTTTAAAGGGCTGGCTAGAACATAAATCTGTCTACACACAGTTATACCTCATGTTTAGAGCAGTTTTCCTGTTGGTAACTCTGAAAATCAAAAGTAGGGTCTGTCATACATGTATGTACAACGAGAACTAGAGCTTTTACTCTCACAGTGTTTTGTTTTTTTCCTTGCCGTTCTAGAAAACCCATCTTTGCTGTTACCAGTATCTGTCCTTTTTTCCTTCAATCTGTTTAATCATTCCATTGCCATTCAGAGTATTTAACACCTGGTGAATTTGTCAGCATAATACACTGGTCCATTAATTTTAAATTGACCACCAGAAACATGCAGAAGAAAACAATTTACCTATATTTGAAATAACCAATTATGCTAGTATCAGAGTCATTGTAATATAGCATTAGTATTGTTCTTTGCCTCCACAACTCACTAACCATAGAACCAAACACAGGTAATCCTCAAACCTCAGAAATTTTTTGGATAATAGTTGGTATATTCACCCCTATGGGGGCATCAAATATATTAAAACAGTGAGAAGACCCTTCCCCACTCACAGAAGTGGACCCTGAACCACATCTGAATGCTGGTCAAAATAAGCTATTTAACAATTTAATTACAAGTTTTTCAGCTTCTTTAAGAGCTGCATTCCAGCTTGCTTATACCAAGTCTTATGCAATCCCTATTGTGTATATTCTACATTTGTGAAAACATCTATTTGCCTGATGTATTAAGGGAAAGTCTTGCTCCAAAGTCAAGATATTGTGAAAAGAGCCAAACAGGTCATTAATAGTTGTATGTGTAGTGGTGGACGTGTGGGCATATGGATGAATATAAATATCTGTTGGGACAAGTGTCAAAGTGATTTGGGAATCATGTATTTAGGAGGTTAAATCTCTTATGGATTTAGGTTGAAAAATTCTTTCAATATTAGCAACAGCCTGGATGACTCCTTATTTTGCCACAGTCTGTATCTGTGAGATGCTGAGGGCTGCTCATCCTGACTTTAGTAAGGGCTGTGTATTCTGGGCATGCCCCAGGACCAGACCCACAATAATTTGACTCTAACTGCACAATAGATTCTGTACTTACAGCTGCCTGATCCCTTTAATATGTCCATTCCTTTCTCTGTTCCCAGGGAAAGTCTGCAAGAAAATTAGAGGTACAGATAATGGCAAAGAAATTTCAGTGAAAAGAGCAGAGGTGTAAGGACCCTTTCCTCAGATGAACAGGGCTCAAGTTAGACAGCTACTGTCTTTCACTGGCTTGTGTGTACACTCAGCCTTCCCATTCTTTGCCTCATTCATATGAACATATCTCAAAGCACAACCGGTATGCCATGGCATTTAAAAAATAGCCTATTTACCCAAAATGTCAGTGCCTGAATGGAATCCTGTGCCCATTCTTAAAGACCCAGCTGACACAGGGGCACCTGCCAGCATAGGGCAACTTAAAGAACTGGTGTTTTAACTTTACATCTTGCAGGAGTTTGCAAAATGCCATCACTCACTGGAATGGGCCTACTGACCCCTCTGGACCACTCACCTGAATAATGAGTCAAGTCTGCACGTCTTTTAGAAAAATCCAACAACCCTGAACTTTGCATACTCTTTTAATAATGTTTTACTGGGAAAGAGGGAAAACTTTCAGAATAACCAGAAATATCTCTACTCTCTCCCCATTCCCATTTTATCTCATTTTTCTTTATAAAGGCAGAGTGTTTCGTTTCCTTGAAATTGTTCTCTTTAGAACTGTAGCATATTTCTTGGGAAATAAAAAAAATAAGGTTAGCTAAAGGAATAGCAATTTGTCTGTGGTGTTTCAGCAAATGTGGCAGTTTTCTCCTGTGCCACTGGTTTATTTCAGTTATGGGAATACAACCAACCAATAAGTTTCTGAAGCATGAGTGAAAAAAAGCCCATAAAACAAAATCCATCTGTAAGCACAGAATCAATCAGCATTGCTGTAGTCAAAAAGAAAGATTTTCCTCATAGTTAAAAAAAGTCTGTCAGATTATTATAGACACAGAAGTTAAGTGTGCTAAAGGCAAAATCCAAGATCGGTGGAAATATTTCTATGGGAATTTAACACATACTGTGAAAAAAGCTTTGAATTAAAAGGATTAACACTAGATGAAACTCAGGTACATACATGACACTCTCATGCTAATGGATGAGACAGATCCTTTCCTTTCAGCCAGTGTTGTGCTGAAGGGTGATGGTAGCTGAGTGAGGTGTCACGTCTTGTAAACAGCCACAAATCATGTGGTGGTTTCACAGGTCAGCTAGACCATTCTGTCTCTGAACAGAGATGCACCACCTCGTTTGTTTAGGTGGTGCAAGGGTGACGATGGGTAGCCACTAAATGTCTCTGCCACTAACCTGGGAAGTGATTTCATTGTAAAAAGGTATTTGCCTTGCTAAAGATGCTTTTCTTGAGTCTAAAACACTGAAGGTGTGAGATTGAGGTGCCTAAACACAGTTTTCTTCCACCATGTGAGGCGCTCTGCTGTGTGATCTGGCACCTTCCCTACAGGTAACTGACCTATCTTTCTCCTCCCATTTAATCCTTCTTATGTGTAACATCCTCTACAGGAGTAGCCCCAAGTCCTCTTTCAAAATACATAGTACAGATGACACCTAAATTAAATTAAAAATTACCCAAGGAACAATTGCTGCAGCCACACTAAACATGGTTTAGCTACTGTTTTCGTTTTTGTTCTCTCTTCCATCTCGAAGTTGTCTAATTAATCTGCAGTCTGTCCCTACTGTAAACATGATTATGATGATAATTACTATCAATTGTGGGCTGGCTCTTTATTCACACATAATGTCTCAGTGACCTGAATTAGCTAAAATTTCTCAAAAAGGGAAGGTATTTTCATTGTGTAACTTCAGTAGAGCTATTGAATGTGCAAACAACTTCCCTCGGTTTTCTTGACCTTACTCTAACCTCCTTCTGAGGCCCTTAGGAATAAACAAAAAAGGACAAACTATTGACTTCATTGGGAAATGTCACCATTAACATTCAACTCGAATTTTTATAAGTAAGGACTAGGCTTTTCTCATGTCCTGCCCTGCAATGATGATTTCCAAGACTGAGTGTCTGGAAGCAGGGTGTCAAGAGGATGGAGCCAGGCTCTTGGCTGTGCCAAACAGTAAGACAAGTGACAATGGACAGAAACTTATGCACAGGAATTTCCATCTGAACATGAGGAAAAACTTCTTTACCATTCGAATGATTGAGCACTGGGAGAGGTTCCCCAGAGAGGCTGTGAAGTCTCCCTCACTGGAGATATTCAAGAATAGTCTGGACACAATTCCTGTGCAATGTGCTCTAGGGTGTGCTTGAGCAGGGAGGCTGGGCGAGATGGCCACTGTGGTTCACTTAGACCTTGCCCATTCTGTTGTTCTGTGGCCAAACATTTGGAGTGCGCTGTTGGTGGGCCAGCCTTCATATCTGGACAATAAAGACCAGTATGTCATGAGTCCTACCTCTATTTCATCACAGGTTCTGAACAGGTCTGGATGTCTCCTGTAGCAAGCTAATTATCCCACTGTTCAGGAAATCAGATTTTTCCTCTGAAAGAACTCATCTCACAGCATTTTAGTCAAATGTTTCCAAGTAATACCTTGATGTTCCACAAAAGGTTAAAAAAATGGCAATCCCTAAAATCTCCTGTTAGTACACCATGATGTAACAGCCAGAACCATATCCTTGATCAGCTTTCTCACTTGGAAATTGACATCATGTTCAAGCTGGGTGCAAATTGCTAAACAGAGTGTTGATGCTTAAATTGAGTGCAAGATAGCAAAGAATCTAGTCCAGTCTGCCTTAGGTAAAAGACACATAATAATAAGACTGAAAATTACTCCATATGTCTTGAAATGAAACAATTTTTGTTATATAATCAACAGTGCACAGAGGACAGCATTGCAATCAATCTTGGTAGCTGATATTCCTAAAGTTTTGCTCACATGGACAATTCTCCAACATTTCCACTGTTTTGTTAAAACTGATGGGATGGTTTAGCTGAGCAAAAGCTGGCAGGAACAGGTCTCTGGTTTTCATTTGGATTTTCTCGTGGGATGAAAATACAAGCAAAACCAAAAAAAATTCATTAACAAACATTCATTCTTTTGGGTTTACATTCATTCTTTTGAGTCTTTTGGGTACTGCTTAAAATGTTATGCATTGGCTTGGTGAACAGTTTGATGCTTCCATAACAACTGTATAAAAACAAGTAAGTGCATCTAAAACTGATGTGTTACATATATGAAGATGAAATAATTAATAGCTGTTAAGTCTTGCTTTTTTGTTCTTTCTTTCTTCAAAATCTCTTTATCTACTTTCTTTTGAAGCACATTAAATTACTCTATTGGGCAATAAACACTGGAGAGATGCAGTCAAGATGCATTATGTGTTGAGAAAATAACTTTTGTAAATACAGAATCTAGTAAAGACTTACTAAATTAAAGATAAAATAATTTTATGACACTGGATTTTGATCTCTCTAAACAGATGATTAGAGAGTAACACATTGTACCATGTGATAAATAATACTTGATCTCATGACCAAGTTAATGTTTTGACCCACCAAGACCTGTTACAAAGTGGTTACAGCAGTTGTGCCAACAGCTTCTCTCTGACTCCAAAGTACAAAGGGAAACCTCGTGGTCATTGTTAATAGCAGGCTACTCTTTTCCTTGCAGGGAGTACATGAAAAGGTTGGTCAGTGATGGCAAAACTGTACATCTCAGTTTAAAGATGTCTTGATACAGTTGTCCTTTGAGAGCTGTCTCCTCTTGGGCTGAGTCACCCAATTCTGCACTCTTCAGTAAGACCTCCAAACTGCTGACATTAGAGCAGCATGCATGTTGTTTGTTCTGGGTGCCATTCAAAATTCTCCATCAGCATCAAGACCCATTCTGGCTGATACCTATAGGGAAAACATGGAAATGCCACAGGCCTAAGAAGACAACTTCCTACATGGACGCTTTCCATATTACTGCACTGAATCCTAATTTGCTAAACTTCTAGTTTATTAGGTTTCCCATCACATGTTCACTGTTTTTTCATTTCCTTGGGCACTTTTGCCTGCCCCCCCCCCCCATCCCCCTTCAAATTCCTGGGCACAGACTGGTTTTTGGTTACTTCTCCAGCTAAATGAAGTTCTGCAGCATGTGAGTTCCCTGCCCTAGGTCAGCATAGCCACCTTCAAGTTCAATGTTACCTTTAACTCCTGGGCAAGCTCAGTCCTTTGAGTACATCTTTAGGGGCACTTAAAATCTAGAGTCAATAACACACATGCACACACAGAGCCAGTAGCATGGAAAATGAATTTCCTGGTGATGCTGTTTAAAACCAACTAGTCTTCCTAGGCTTCAGACAGCCTGAAGACTTGTCTGCCTCAAATTATGAAGGCTACCTCTCTCTTCTTGCTGGTTACATAGGCAGCAAAGGAGTCCAGCATCTGCGTCAGTACCCTTCTCAAAGCAACAACTTCTACATGTCAGCCGGAATTCAAAAATTGCATGTGATTCAAAAAAATGCATTAGATTACCTCAATCATCATATTTCATGCCCCTTTAGGCTGATATTGTGAAGGAAGATGAACATGGATACCAACCTTCCGTGTCACGTCTGCTGCAGCAGATTCTGTGCTCCACCACAGGTCTTGGCCAGAGCACCCTTGTGCAGTGCAAAACTCAGTATAGAATCATCCAGACCACACAGGCTGCTGCAGGCAGGCATTTTCTCCTTTCCTGTGCAGTTGCTTATCCTGAAGCAAAATCCTGCCCTGTCCTTCCTCAGTGGGCTCACTTGAAAAATGTTAAGCAGAAGATTTAGACTCTGGAATTTGAATTTGGCTTTCTGAAATCCTTACCTTATGTCTTGTTGCACCTCTGGAGGTGCTGAGCACCCAGGAGATCCCGCCATATTCTTTCTTATGCCCACCTAGTAGTACAAGGTATTATTATTTCTTTGGTACTGTAGGGTTCTATAGAAAAGGAGGAAAGTCTCAAGCATAAATTATATTTAAAAATTACAACATATTCAATTATGTTTATGAGGATTTATCATTGTTTTCTAACTGCTATTTTTATCCGATCTTTCTATGCCTTTTGTTTCTCTGTGGACTCATGTCTGGCAAAACCAGCAACCCTATACGTGAATATTTTGAGCTAAAATGTAAAATCATAGTTAAATGCATAGCAACATGGTGAATTTAAACCAAATCTTTGCAAAAATGCCTGGAGCATGCACAGGCAGTATTGGGGGAATTAACTGAAAACAAAAGGACCAAACTGATTCAGCGGTGTATCATTCCTCTGTTACACTTGTCTCAAGTTCATAGATGCTCTACTGGTGTAAACTGCACTAATTTCATTTTTACTATTTTTAGATAAAGATCTACTCCAAATATTTTGGCTGCAGTATATGGTCTCTTCATATAAGGAGCAACTTTGCACTACTTTACCTAGGACAGAGTAAGAAATAAAAGAGGACATTTCCTACAATGCCCTATTTGTGTAGCTAGGTTAATCTCAAGTCTTCTCAGGCTTTCAAGGTTTTCAGACACCAAGTAGAACGTATTTAGATTTTTACATATTCAGAAATCAAAACCCTCTCAAGTACTAACAGCTTAATTTATATTTCATAGAATAAGAAATGTTAGAGTAGGATTTTCTGAGCTGAGTAAACCTTTATCTGCTGTTCTTATGCTTTTGGCATTCTTTGTTCTCATCTCTCTCCCTGAGGGATACAATAAAAATAGCTAACGTTCATTTTCTTCCCCAGTTTTTGCATCCACTGCTTCTGTTTGACTTTTATATGACAATCCAGCTTCCATGGTAGTCAGCATAGGATTTTGATTCCTGCTACCTGTTTTTCTGGAGCTTGCTGATCATACTTTCTCCCTTGCTGTAGGTGTCATCAGGTGGCCTTGTGCCACCACTAGTTGTGTCCTGACTAACAATACAAGGCTTCAAAGGGTTCAAAGACAAAAGCTTCTCTTCCATTGGGACAACAATTTACCAAGGCATAGCAAGGTGCAACTACCACTCCAGTGGTACTGAGACAGAGCCTGACTCCCTCAGCTACCCCTCACCTCCTCCTCATATTCCCCTCCTACACTCCTTGCAGTGTGTCAGGGTACAGAGGCAATGTAGCTAAGCAGTATGGCCCAGAAAAGTTTTTTATGCCTGAGGAGGAAATGAGGAGTCACAGAAAATAAGCAGCCTGGACTTATGTCCTGCAAGAAAGTCAGGCTGGGATGTCAGATTAACTATAGGAAATTTATTTGTACTTTGCCTAAAAAGAATAGTTTCTGTTTTATATGACTCTGATCTTGTCTATGTTGTCTCATGTTTTCAATCAGTATTTCCTCATCTAGATTACATTCATGTTGGCTGTGTTGGCTCCTTCTGTGTCTGGGAGTATGACTGTGTTTCTGGGCACAGGGACAAATCCTGACAACATCAGCGCAGGAGTCCTCTTCCTCTATGCTGTCCTGTCTGCCCAAAGGTGGGGATCTGGACAGAAGCTGCAGCATGGCCTAAGTGGTTGACCTTTGCCTCCAAGCACAACCACTGCATGAACACACCAGTTACCCCTCCAATGCCCACATTACACATACTCTGCTCTCCTAGGTTTAATCACCTCCACATGGATGGTATGATGAGCAATGCTCTGTGCATAATCCAGGTCTTTGTGTTTTCACATTAGTTTAGGCTCAGACTGAAGTGAGGGCTTCTATCCATTTTCACTTTTCATGTTATCTTTCTCCCTGCTTCCTGCTGTTAACCCCATTATCTTTGACAAGACCTGGGTTAATCAGTAGCCCCTCACAGAAAAGGGTCGACAGTGAAATCCTGTTTTTCCTCTTTCTAGGAAACAAAAAAATTAACAATTAGAAGGTTGTTCATTTTTTATTCTTTTCTCTCTGATAATATAAAGGAATAACCATGGGATTTTTCAAATCTGTTTTCTTGTAGAGGTGCTTAATTTTCTGATGGTGCAGTACATTGTTCCTTGCTGATTAATCTGCATAGGACAACATTTAATGTAAAACCAATCTTAAAGGAATCTGTGACTGCAGAGAGTTGCAATGCAGTGCACTACCTCAGAGGTATACTCCTGTATGATTTTATGATAGGCTGTGCTCTCTATTGCTGAAAAGGAAATCTGACACCCTCTGCTCCTCCCTTGCCCAGCCCTGTGCTGCCACTCTGTTTTACTTGGAGTAAACCCATTCTGATAACCACCACAGAGGCCTATCACCTATTTTTATATGCTGGGTGAATTTTCTGCCTTTTAAATGCTTTGAACCTCTTGTTGTGCATCAGATGAGAGCCGGCTCTGGCTCAAGATATGGCATAAAAATCACAGCTGGGATGAAGAGCTGGGAGGGGATAATAAGACTGCTCCTTTTGACAGAGGCAGGCTGATAATTAATCTCGTGTTGTATCATGAAACCATGCACTATTAGGCACATCCCAGACCCTGTAGTGATTGTCCCACAGTTACGGCACTCAGGTCTGGAAGACATCAGCACAATGACACATTTCAGCTCTTTCAAAGCAAATGATACAATCCCTGTTTTGCAGGCTTCTTTTCCTTCTTTTCATGCTTATGTGATTCTTCTTCATCAAGCACAGCAGCAGCACACACACACGTCACTACCACAGCCATCCAGAGTCAGGAGAAGTAAACAAGCTCCTTTAGATCACTTAGGGGTTACTGGAAGAGCACCTTGATGGGGATGGAGAGGCAGCCTAAACAGACCTGCAGCAAGATCAGTTAACTTGAGTGCCAGTACAAGTGCTCTACTGGCTAGGACTGAAATTTTCCAATACATTCAAAATGCAGAGAGTGATAAAGAAAGCCATGCTCCGTGATGACTCCCTGCCAGATCAAAGCATGGTGAGTTAATAAGTCGCTGGAAAAACACTGGACTCAGCAGCAATCACTTTTAGACCCACCTCACTTGTTTGTGCTGCTGTTTCTGCATGTTTCACATAGATGGTCTGCTAGCTGTCAACTTCTCAGGACAATTGTGCCCCTGGCATTAGTTTCCTAAAGTCCTTCTTTTCTACTTTTCAGATGTTTTAATATGCCACACAATGGCAAGTACTATGCAAACTGCTTTTTTGTTTCTTCAGTTTCTATAGGTGGTGAGGGTCATTAAAATTCCTCAAATGTAAATAAAAGCATGGAAATGCCGTTTATGGTTACTTTAAGTTACAGGTGAGTTACCAGTTAGGTTGCCCTAACTTAGCTTTGTGTCTTTTTAGCAGACACCAGCAGTTTTGCATATGCTGAGGGATTATCCAGGGTTGAACTTCATCTCTCTCTATCAGGGTAGAAAATGCAGGGATAGAAGCCCACCACTACAGGACAGTGAGTGGGACTGAGCTTCTGCATGGATCTGCCTAGAACCTTCCTTACTAAGAACACCCCAAAAAAACTCTCAACAGAACATCATTTCAACTCAATAGCTCAGGTTTTATTGCAATACATAAAAATTAATTTGTTTTCTTTTAAAAACAGAAAAAAACAATCACAAATGTTTTATAATGAGTTTTCTCCCCAGCTCATCCTAGATTACAAACCATTATGTAATCCTAATTAGTTAATAAACATTACTGTGAATTACCTTTCTCTTCAGATGACACAAGCAATGCATTTTTGCTGATACACAATTCCAAAGAATTGTCACACACTGTCAACTTCTTCCATTTAAGGAGAAACAGCCTCCTCAGAATAATGAATTCAAAATTCCAGTGGCCTAGAAACCTTGAATGTTTTACAGCTTGACCTTGAGGTTTGGGTTCTGTAATCACATTGCAGAAGTTCCTGCTGATTCTCTGTAACACTATAAAAGGCACCTATCAATATTCACAGGTGCAGTATCTCTACGTCAGATAGAATCTCTGTCTCAGAATTTATGATTTTTTACATGCTGTACTAGATTTAACAACACTATCTTGATTAATATTGTGTTGCAGATCACAGTTAGTATTGATGCAAAACACTGAAATTAGGTTTACCTGGATGTAAATGAGAACAGAATATAAGCTTTATCATAGAAATTTCACTCCTCCCTTTCATGAATTTTCCATGAATCAAGGAATTGATTCCTTTAATCAATGGGGTAAAATCTTGCACCTGTGACATTAAGATGTACATGCTTAATTCTGGCACTCTAGCACACATAAAAATCACTGTCTGAAGACAAGCTGTGTCTGTATCTTTGCACTGTAAAATGATTAGAGTTTTGTGAGAAAGGAGTGAAAGGGGATAGTCATGTCTTCAGAAATCAGTTTTATCTAAGCTAGTGTGGTGTCACTCATGAGGCAGAGGCTGCATACATGAATGATTTATGTGCTTCCATATATCAGATCATCCAGATTCCTTTTCATTGTAAAACTGAAATTGATTCTCCTGTATTAGTAAAACTGACACTGGGATAATTCTGACATCATTATAAAGCATGCACTAATACCTCCTTTGTTAGTAAAACCCTTCTGCTCAATAAATCATGGAAGAGTTAGAAGACGAAGAAGAGACAGAGGAAAAAACATTATTAAGACCTGCTAGAACCAGCCAGGGCCCAGTCCACATTGATTGCCCAAGGATACCATAGGCTGTATTAGGTAAGTCTATTATTTTCAGACAGTAAGCAAGATACCAGTGTAAAACTTGTAGTTGATAGAGAGCAGAATTCATGCAAGAAATAAAATAAACCCTTTTATCATCCTCATCTTCCTGTATATTAAATACTCATTTTAGTGCAGAGATGTATTTCAAGCAAAATGTTGCATACCTCAGACAAAAAGAGAGGTGTTTCTTAAAGAAGCTGCTTCTACAGGAGGTCAATGGCTTTAGTATTACTCATTAAAAATTAAGGATAGTTATTGACAAGCAAACCACAGAAATTGGTTTATGTCAAAGAAGAATGGCAAATAGGTACATGTATAAGTGAAAGAGCCCTGGAGGAAACGTTCTTTGCACAATAAAATTAGATTCACAGGTCACAGATGATTTGTTAGTTCTTTCCAAGTTGTAGAGCCGTAATTTATGGAAGAGCTCTCCCAGATTCCTTACTGGCATTACAAGAAAGAATCTTTTTTACTTAAGTGTAAGTTGCACGTACTCACTAGTGACAACTCACAGATCTAACTGAATTAATATAATCCCCTAAGAGCAGACACCTCCTATCATTCTGAAGGTAAGAGGTGTTCTTTGAACTCTGTTTCCATTCTTCTCTGTGAAGCTTCTTTTTAGCAAGCCCAGGTGGAGGAATAGCTAAAGGGCTGGATAGTTTGTTTTTAATGCAGAAAGATCTTAGATGTCAGCTATTCAGGTTGCCCTCATGAAGTACACACATTGCCACTGCCTACTTGTAAATTCTAGGAACAAGCTTTTCAAAACCTGCAACCTCAGCTAATACAGCTCCCAAGGCGGGGAAGCTCTGCCCACAGCAGATACCTGCAGTACTTGCCCAAGCCATGCTCTACCCTGCTGCTGGAGTACGGATGTGCCAGCCATGGGAGTGTAGTGAGGGGTCTCAGACCCTGAAGGTCCTGCAGATATGGGGTTTGTGATGGGAGGGAGGGTGCTGACAGGAATCCCCAATAGTACTGGCAAAACACCGCTGGCCTTGGGAGAAGTTCTCTGCCATTTTGAGCATCACAGCTTGCTGATTTCCTTACTAACCTCTCCAGAGGATGAATAGAGAGTTGAAGGATGTATTTTGTGAGGGTGAACTTCTACAGCAAATGACCAACCAGTGAGATGCTGTAATATATGCTCTATAGGCCACCCTGAGTCCCTGCTTTTTATACCAAGATAAACAAGGTCTCGAAAGTCATGGCTTCCTCCTTCTATGCCAGGAGTGACTCCACATGCCTTTGTGGCCATCTGCATTTGGGATCCTTTAGGACCAAGAGCTGGCAGACAGTGTTGGTCTGCAGTTTAAACACAAGGTTTCATTTACCTCCCACTGCCTAATCCACTCTGAGCAGGAGGGACGCAGGAACAGTAAAGGACAGAAATTTTTGTGTTTTCATCTTCTTCTGCTACCAAGACAAGTCGAAGTCTTGGAATAAGCTTCTCTCTGTACACTTCATGTTTTATGATTTCCTAATAAACTTACCAGGCCCTGAAATTATTTGTCTTTGATTAAAAGTAATTAAATATTAAGTTCATGTTTTGGAGATTAACAACCAGGCAGCTGTGTTAAAAACATCCTCTGCAAAATGTTAGCAGGATGAACAAGGCCTTCATGGAATGTTTGCAGCCCACTAACATGTTTTAGATGCAACTATCAATAAGGCAACTCTCAGTTGTGACTGATTTTTTTTTTTTTAATAGGCTTCTGTCAATTATTTTCTCTTCTGTTCTTCCCATTTCCATCCTTTTTACAAGGTCCCCTCATGCCTCTGAATGGTGATACCAGCTAACAGTCCTTAAAGTCATTGTCACAGTGGGGCTCTGCCAAGCTGGCTCCCTGGTGCTCCCTGTGTTCTCATGGGGACAAAGTCAGATTCTTACATCCTGCTTAATTTTTTTTCACCCTTTTTTTCATCTGTTTTATGGATGACCCTGTGGTTATTGGAGTTGTACCAAGATCTGGATAAAGCCACTGCTTTCTGTGGAATGAGGCTGCTGGTAAATTGAAGGAAATGTATGATTGTACCTCACCCCCTTCTTTTCCCCTCCAGTTTTTACATTTGCTATTGTGTTGTGCATGTGAGTAGGTGAGTGTACGGGTGATCATGTGGGAGAAAGAGAGATGGATGGATGGTGGGAAATATTCTAGAACACTTCTCTATTTTACTTAGGAAGAAGATATATTTTATCTCATTTTAATCAAACGTGACATCAGAAGTAATGACAGGATAAATAATTTTAAGACTTCAAAGAACAAGGATTCTAAAGAATAGGATTCTGAAGAATAATAAAGAAAGGATCTGTCTTGGAGATTAAGCTTTTTTAAATCCTTCAGATTCCTTTGCCAAATGCAATAATATTCCATTATAAATCCTTCTATGAATTTACATGTAGTATTGCATTTTTCCTTTAATGGTGTCTGCAGGTACAAAAAAGCAGTGATATGAATTTACTAAACTCTTTCCTTTTCAGCTAGTGAATCGCTTAGCCTGGATGCATTCTTTCATAAATACAGTCACTAAATGCATGAAATTATTGATCTAAACTGCTTTCCTGGGAGACTGTTCCTTTTAAAGAGCAAAGTCAGGTCTCTTTTTTGACTGCAAACTAGGCTAGATTTCATAATAAAACTTTCATCATAAAAAAGAAAAATATAAAACTCTGATCAACAATAACCTCTCTATGATACATCAATGACTAAATCCCTGAGAGAGCTGGCTTTAATTTTTCTTACAGTCAAAGAGAGTAGGAAGGATGCAATTTTTTGCAAGGGACTCCCTTTTGAAGAGATCATGCTGAAAAGGCTGCTGAAGGGATCTCTTGCTGCCACGATTTGTAGAAAGGAGCTCTCATAATTATAGTCAGAGTTTATTGTGCCTCTCCCTGTCTCCCCCGCTTCCCCCTCCCCCCCCCCCCACCCCCTCCCCGTGTGTGTGTGTGTGTGTATGCAGAGAGCTAGAGAAAGCTGGCAGCACTACCTGAACAGCTACCGAAAGAGTGAGACTTCTCAGTCCTGCTTCATTACTGGGTAGCAGCTATTGCAGCGCGTGCGAGCTCCTAACCGCTTCCTCCCATCGAAAAGCCCTTGGTAAGTCCCCTTAGCCGGCAGAGCTGCCGATTAACTCAGCAAAAGGCAGGAGCGTGGGTGGCACGGAGCTCTGGGGACGCTCAGAACCCGTGTGCAGCTTAAGATCTATTAGATTTCAAGGATTTTCTGTAATAAATGTGTAAAATCTTCTGTGGATTGCTGGGATGTGAAGGCAATCATGAGGAATGTTTTGCGTGCTCAAGAGCAATGCTAAGTACATTCAGGAATGCCTAAAACAGAGCAGAATTTTTCTACAGAAGACAAGATTAGTATATGCTTCTCAGAACTGCAAGAAAAGTGGTTGTGTGTTCCTTTGTTTTGTTTACCCCTACCATTTTTCTTTTCTTGTCTTTTCCCCTCATCTTGTCTTTATTGTGTTGAATGTGTTAATAGGCTCAGAAAGAAGAAACTGTATCTTCCTGCAGACTGATGATATTTGAAATATAGAACTTTTATCAGAAGAGAGATGAGAGCTGAAGCTAAAGAGGAGATAATGTGTGCTTTTTATTTGCATTTATATTCTTGTGCATGTTTCTGGGGTTGATTGTAGAGACTTGCTATGCTCACGAAAAGTTCAAAAAGCTGGGAGATGCACATTTACTGCTCAAGATGCTGATGTTTGCACTTGAATCACATGTTTTATTAGTCATCCACATGAAAAGTCGCATTCTTCAGGTAGGTCCTTTCAGTATATGCAGCAAAATGCATTCCCAGACTCTCTTCTTCTTTGCCTTGATCCTGTGAGCCAAGCTCATTGAACTCCACAGAAAATTATAGAGGCTGCTGGAGAGGTCAGGTCACAACTCTCCTTGCCCCAGTTGAGCAGTGGCATTTGAAACAAGAGGCTGAAATAATGCTGCTATCTGAGGGTCCCAGTACCTTGAACCTGGCTGTGTTTTGGTTTGAAAAGTAGGAATGAGTTAAGCAGGGACAGGCCAAGGTTTTCGTCTGGCAATACAGAGCATTAACAGAATGACTTCCTCTGAACTAAACCCATAGCTACTCCCCTGACAGATAAACCCAGTCCAGAAGAGATGACAGGCTGACCAGCTGGGCATGGGGCCACTGGCTCATTTGTTACTGTCTGTCCAGTCCACACCTCTCTTGGCTACAGCTGTCGTCGGATCACACACAAGTGACACAGCTGTATTTATAAATATGGGGGTTAGCTGCTCCTTGTATTTAGAAAACAATACCTGTGATGTGAAACTGCTGCTCAGTGTCCCTAGACATCATTTCCTTTGCTACTGAGCAAACATGATAGCTCAAAGGATTAGATTTTAGGTCTGTAGTGGTGTCTTTCCAGTTTGTATGAGTAAATTTCCATCTCTTCTACGGGTCAAAAGAGTGATACTGACATATTTTTTCCCTTCCAAAAGACTTCAGTGTTTATTAGGGGAAAACTTTCAAGCAAACATTAAAACAGAGATTAGCCAAGCACAGAATAGATATTGCTTCCTGAAACTCAGTCATTTTAGGTTATTGTGACAGTGGAATCATGGTAAGGGGTGCGGAGGACAAGAGGCTTGATAAGTGAATTTATGTAACATGTAGCAGTGGAAATTGCAAGTAGGAATATGCCTCGTGTCCCAGGTTGTCAGAGCCAACATTAGTTCATCAATAAATTAAAATATTGTCAAAATTGCATCATTACCTGGGCTGCTTAATACATTAAGTATAATACTGGAGTGGAATATAGAGAATAATAATTTCTAGGAGGGGAGAAAGTGATAAGCAAAGAAGATGTTTGGGGGGCTGTTTTTTAGGTTCTTTTGTATTTTCATCCATTAACTACCTAAGTCTTTGATGGAATACTCTTGAGTACAACTGAGTGTTGTCTTTTCTAAGTTTGTTTTGCTTTCAACATCTGCTTGGATGTATGAAAGAGGAGAAACAGCACAATGAGAAGAATTCCAGTCTGAAGAGGAGCAGGAACAGGTAGTTCTCCAGCTTGGTGCCACATCCTTGTATTAAATTCAGCCCTGACTACACTCATTTTAGTAAGTGAACTCTGCTGTCATCTGCTTGCTATCAGCATGGCAGGATGTTCTCAAAACATCTTAATGTCAGGTCAGAATGGAAGAGAAATGCCAGGGAATTTTCACCAGGGGCCAGATGCCATGACCTTCCTGCCTATTGGAAATTTGCTCTGTGAGGATGATGCAAGTCAGCACAAGAAAGAAAAAAAAACTAGGAAAGCATCTTTGCTGATGGGCAAAGTCTGTGTTTATCATGGCCAGTGTATGCTCTGCAGAGCCTCACCCATGCTGCAAGAAATCTGCCTCCCATCCTTTCTCACAGAATTGTGGGAAGGCAGGAACTATTTGTGTCTTCCTGTAGAAGGGACTACCTGCCTCACAGTTGAGACCACCCTACTTGTAGCTGTGTTCCCACACATCCATTTAGGAGCAGATACCCTGGCAAGGGGTGGGCAGGAGGTGTTGCCTGTGCTTGGGCTGATCTGACTGTCAGCCTGCAGTCAGCATGTGTCACCAGGCAGTGGCTTGCTCCATCCTCCCTAGCAGCCCCAGGGGAGTTGTTTCTAGAGGATGACCAGGCATGGTCCTAAGATCTTGCTGATAAAAAAATGTTCAGACCCTGCCAGTATGAGCGAGGGAGATGTAAATGTACCTTCAAGCCAACCTGGGTTTTCATCAGAAATTCTCTCTGTTACTTCTCTGACTGGAAATGAGCTCTCTTCCCTGCCCCCATTAAAGATTACAATTCATGAAGCAGAACATGCCAGACACTCAAGCACTCACAGAGTTCTTTTAAATTATATTTCTGGTTTATCATCCTTTTATATGTCAAAGTTCTCTACTTCCCCTCTCTATTTTTATATATAGGAAAATATATCAATCCAGGCATTTCAATACCCATCACTAAAGCATAAAGATATATATATCCTTGTTGACTGAACAAACAGTGATTTTCAAAGAATATTCCTTGTGCCAGCTGTGGCTTTTGTTTGTGTTACTTGACTACAGTTCTGCTCGTAAGAATTGTAAAATCAAACCAAAAAAGCAGAGACTGGTGTAATCCATGGTTTATCACCCTCAAAGCCCTCAGTCTTGTACTCACATATCTTCCTCCTTTCTCCTTTTCCTGGGAAATTTCCCTGGTTATGACTTAGACCAAAGTTCTTTGAAACAGGTATCCCATCTCCACTCATTGCACACCTTTGTGCCTATCAGGCTACGTGGAAATATGAAATATTAAACACAGCTAGAGTAATCAGAATGTGTAAAAGCCTAGTGCAATCTCCTGATCATATCTGCTCCTTTTTGTGCAACTCCTTGAACTTTGGCAGGGTCAAAAGGAGAGAAAACTATTCAGAAGTTCTGTCATTGCCTTTTAGTTTCTGGGCCTGGAGAAACAACTCAGAATCCAAACAACTGCTACCTCTTTCTACTGCAGGGCAGCGGGAAGGGTGAAAGGACCTTGAAAAGCCATAATCTTGCAGTTATGAGGGGAAATATGAAGGGACAATAAGGAGATTTTTCAGTGTGGTGTTCTCGTGATTAGAATGAATTACAAATTGTTTTTGTCATTGCTAGGAAAAGAGTGGAAGTGACATTTAGTAGTATATGAATTCCCCAGTAATTGGTACCCTGTAATATAAATTAGATTAGAGGCAGTTTACCAAGTCCCAGTACAGCAAGTTTTCCTTTTGCTATTCTCTTAAAGGAAGATAATCTATAATGTATATTTCAGAAGACAACTGCAGCAAAGGAAAGCTACTATCCTAAAGGAAAAAAAAAAATACTTCAATAGGACTTTGCAGTCAAAATTCCTTGCTGGTTTAAAGAAGACTGTCTGTATCCAGAAACAACACTGAGTTTGAGTGTTTCCTTTACTGCATTTCTGTGTTAACTCTGCTAAATAATTAAAGAAAGTAAGAAAAGCAGAACAGATAACTAGGTAATAGCAGGCATAATCACATCCCATTCTTTTAAACCTGATCTTAGTTCTTTGACTTGCAATTGGTGGTTTTTTTCACTGAGAATCTGTGGCAGGATACATTCCTAGCACTATAACAGATGCTATAAAAGCAGCTTCTTTTCATTATGAAAACAAAGCTGAAGCACTATAACATATGTTGTGTTGATTCATGTCTCAGAAAATATAATTCCATGGAGATATATTTTATAAATGCAATAAGAAAACAGCTGATTCCTTGGAAAAATGCATTTGACTGCAGCATTAGCCACTTGCAATTTGTACTTGACAAGCACTCAAATGCACTGTGTTTTAATACGTTGCCACAACACCTAAGAATTTTCATTCAAATGCAACACTATTCCTTTCTCTTCATGAATGTCTTAAACGATGCTACTGGAAAATGTTAAACATTGGTAAACAATTCCCTTTTTGGGAATCTGACCCTGATGTTCAGTTGCTAGCATTCAGACCTTCAGCCTGGATACCTCCTCATCTGCAAAAAAGAGAAAAAATTTCTAGCTTCCCTTCCACCTATGTACCCTTCATCTGTGTTCTGTGCTTATGCAGCATGCTTAGGAGAGAGGCTGTGCCTTACATGCTCAGTACCTACCCAGGCAGAACCTACACAGTCTTTGCCTGCAGCCTTTAGGTGCTCCTGTGAAAGAATTTTTCCCACATGCCACTAACTGATATTCTTAGTACCAGCCTCAGACAACTGATGGTGCCAGTGATACTGGGCAGCATTTCCCTCAGAGTACTGAGCACAGAAGCACCTGCAGGCTCCAGATGCTTTCCAGGACTGGTGCAGCGGTCTCAGAGAACTTCTGTTCCTCCATCTACTGTTGATCCTCTCAATACATACTATAATCTCTTCATCCAAGTGTTCAAAAAAAAGACTCAGCATACCATTTCTGGAATCAGTGTCTGGGAATGTATGTGGCAATTACATCAAGAAAACTGAGAAATACCCATTTCTTTGGCAGTTCTATCAGCTGCACACAACTGACTGCAGTAAGTGTTTGTTTCTGACAGTTGACTTGATAAGGTGAATCTGTGGTGAGCTGACAAGTGCCCTAACAAGGTACATTCTTGCAGAATTTTCTTTCTGTCCAGAAACCCACTCACATCATTGACAGCTGGCACCTTCAGCATAAAATGATCAAAACAGACCACAATACTGCTGTGTTTGGGTCCCAAACTAAAGCTGGTGCATTTGGCTGGAACAGGCTGTGTGAAACAGGAGCAGATTTTGGTGTACTGCATGCTCTTGTCTTCTTATTTAGTATATTTTATATTAAAATTTATTTCAACAAAATTTAAAGGGTGCACTATGCCCCCTTTAAAGAGCAGAAACTGTCTCTCAGCTGAAGTAAAAACATTTAGTGTACTGGTCCATGATTAATTTCATCCACCCCAGGGGCATTAAACCTGGTTGTAGGGACAGAATAGAGTAAACAAGGGCTGTTTCAGGGGACAGGGAGCCTGTACAGAACAGCTGTTCTACATCCTTGCTACTCTTGTTCTCCACTGGGAATACTGAGGGGAGAATACAAGTTACAATAGTCCAGCAAAGGACAGGGAGAATAGTCAAAATATTAGTCTGAAAAAAACAACACAAACTTTACTGAAAATTATTTTTTTATGCTGAGAAAGACAGAGTAAAACTGACCACCTCTCTAGCTCAATTAAAAGCCTCATTTATGATGACATTCTTAAAAAGAAAAATCAAATAGTTAGATGCAAAAATGTCTCCTTCAGTTAGTTCTAACAGAGTAGTTGATCCCCTGATCTCATAACTCCTGTTGTCTTTTAAATGCATTCAATCAGAAGTCAAGGCTTAGCACAGAACTCCCAAGAGGTTTTTTTCCTAGCTGCAGTCTTCTTGCTAAAGATTCAAACAGCTCCCTAGAGCTTACTATTAGAGCAAGCACCCTGATTCTGGCATGTTACAAAAACTCGTGCCTTTTCCTTACATATAGGAAATCTGGCAGTCCCATTTGTTGAAATTGCTGCTTCAGTCCTCTTTCAGGGGCATGTCTGGTGTCAAATTGCTTCCTTTTGCAGGGTCCAAATGTCCCCGTTGAATGCTTCTGAGATCAGATCCCAGGAGGCAGCAGTTCTTACCTCTGAGGTTATCCACAAACCCACTGATGAACCTCCAGGGAAATAATTATAACCCATCATTCTCCTTTCCCTTTGCTTTGAGACAGCAAATTTCCTTTTCTCTTGAGTGACACAGTATAGCTGGCCACTTTCACAGCATTAAACAAAGTCATTTGATGGTGAAAATGCTCAGCAACAGAAAAGAGCTTATTTATTGATTGAACTCCCCACAGATGTTACCTGATGTTGCTGAAGCTTATAGGATCAGTATTTTTGTGCTAACAAATTGAAGAACATAGCTTTAGGAATTGTAAGTAGATGCAACGTTATATTTAAAAATGACAATTTTATTTCTTTATGAGAATGGTGTGCAAACATTTATTCTGCAATGCTCATTGGAAAGTGCCACTGAAATATGCTTTCCAAGGCACTAGAGTTGCAATACAGATAGAATGTGCTGCCTTACTTTCACCAAAGATCCCCTTTGAATTACCTGTGCATGTTTTTCTAGCTCAATATTCCTTTGCTAAGTGTGTTTGAGGAAAAAATTAAGGACCATCATATTTCCAGATAATGTATCTTAAGAGCTGGTCTCATAATGCAATGGGCAGATGAAATCAAAATACTGTTTACAGCAGTGCTCTTTCTCTTCAGCTCTGAAGTTATTAAAGGCATTTAGACTGAATTAATTAAAAAAAAAAAAAAAGAAGGAAACTGCTCTTGACTAGCTTAAGGAGTAACATGTGGCATGTAATTTGGATTGCTGAGTGATTTAGACAAGTAAGCTGCATTACTCATCCATCTCATTTAAGATATGTAGATTTTGTAATCTTACATCTGGATTTTCCGACAAACTTTGAGTTGCTTCTTGGTGGTTTGAAGAAGGCTGGAGAAGATGGCTCATCTTAGAATGAACAAAGAAGGGTGAAAGCTGTCCAACTGGAAAAAGAGCATATGACAGAAAGCAAAGCTGGTTACAGCAATACATTTTCAATGTATTTTGGATTACGTTCAAGTTATTTTCAGTGAGAGAATGATTCTTTTACTTTGTTTTCAACAGCAAAAAATCCCTCTGTATTTAGTGCATTTAGAACCAGAGTGGCACATTGGTGTCCACTACTCACAAGCTTTGTCTACTGCCATTGTTCCAGCTACAATATCATCATATGAACACATCTGGCATCAGGGAAAAGATCCATTAGCAAACTAATCTGAGCCTTCTACTCTTGGGGTGGGGGAAGGAGGGAAGAGGGGAAGTGTTTTTAAGGGAATTTAAGAGCAAAAACAATACTACCTTCAACCCATCATCCTGCTGCGCTAGCACCATTCATTTAAATATGGAGTACAGATAATGCCCTGTTGCTTGCAAAACTGATGGTACTAGTAGTTCAAATCCCTATGTTTCCATTCATTAAGTAGTGCATGGAGGCTATTTCCAGGCACTCACTATCCCATATACAATGGAGACCAATCTGTCTAACCAACCAACCAACCAACCAACCAACCAACCAAGAAAACATTACATCTGCCTATCTCAGTAGAGGTGAGAAAAAACTTCCTATGATAAGGCTGCAGCTAACAATGTTTGAAGAATAATGAAATGAAATGTAACAAAATGAAATGAAATTAAATTAAATGAGGGATTGAAAAAACCAAAACAAACCCAAAACTCAAACCCAAACAAAACCAAAGAACCCTAACTTCAAAAAGATATTTACAAACTCCTGGACCAAACACATCTAAGGCATTAGAGCCATGCTTGTGTGAAATTTATTGGAGGGAAAGGACCAAAGTCTCATTTGTTAATTTTGGTTTTGGAAAACAACCGCAAGAAATCCTTAGCCAAAAGAGTCTTGGGGAATAGATGCTCCACAGAGATAAAGAGAAGTGCCACAAACACCATTTCCCTCCCCCTACCTCAAATGAAATAACAGTAAATAGGAGTGGTAGCTTCTAGAAGACAATTTTTTCCCTTGACAATTTTCTCTGGCAGCAGAAGCCCAGAAAGGTTCATTGAAGCATCCTGATAGACCTCATAGGAAGGCTAGGAATACCTGCTACTTGCAAATGGAACTTGGTGTGGATAATCTAGACAGATCATCATGAAGAGTGCCTAGAAGGAGGTCATTAAAGTCTCCATGGTAGGTACAGTTCAATAAAGCTCCACAATTGCTTTATAATTCAAAAGCTCAAGGGGACAAGCTTGAGCATTAAAACTAAATAAAAATAATGAGCTACTTTTGGTTCTAATTGCTTGTTTGGCAGACTGGTTCCAAGTGAGGTGAGATGAACTTTGTTTAATTGAAGCATCAGCCCAATGTCTTGCCAAGTCCTGGGTACTGCTTTAGACACATCAGGCGCCTGGAGGCTGCTGAAGCCAGAGAGCCTGTGAAGGCTGGGTGTGTGGTACTGCACACCCACACCAAGAGCCAGGGGCAGAGCCTCACTGAGGGCCCAGTAACTTCACAGGGGAAGAGGACTGGCCACACAGCAATGGTGCTAACACATGCTGCTTTGGTCTAGAAGACCTCGGTTCTGTGGCCCAGTGAGACACCTATCTGAGCCACGGGAGTGCTGAAGACAACATCAAACTGCACCTCTTTGCCTTGATTTTAGCTTTTCCGTTTTTCTTATTGTCTTAAGGAGGGTCTGAGGTGCTATATGTTCCCCATGGGTGGTGGTAGGTCCCACTCCGTATTCCAACTCCCTTTGGCAGCAGCAGAATCTGGGAGTTCTGTGGAGCCAAGAGCACCCTGTAGTGCAAAGCAAGTGTCAAATGTCTGTCTTCCACCTTCCCCAGTGGGGCATGGCAGTGTGGGTGAAACAAGGCATTGCTTTCCACAGGCTGGGGTTTGCATTAAGCGTCAGGTGAGAGCTGTGGCATTAGCTATGTGACAGACATGCCTCCAGAGATGCAGAAACCAAGATATTTGGTGCCAGTGAGAGTACCAGACCGGCTGAAACACACAGAAGTTTGCACCAGAAGAGGGTGTGAAATGAACATCATGGAGGCGATTTTGCTTGCCATGCCTGCCCTGAGCCATCAGGCTGCAATAGAAATCAAGACATGCAGTGCTTTGGGCCAGGCAGCTAGGGGTAACTCTGAACTAAAGGAGTTACAATTTTTGTAGAAAGCATGAAAACTATATATATGAAAAAGTGGTATGGTGGAGTTAGCACTGCTAACAAAGAAAGAGCTGCCAAACAGAAACCATTTTTCTTGTGGTGTCCCTGGTGACATTTTGATGTGCAGTGCCTACAGTCCAGGCAGCAGCAAGGCAGGGCCAGGAGCAAGAGGAGGGACTTTACTCACAGCACAGTTTCTCCAGCCAAGTGGTTCAGAAATCGGTGGCCTTGTACATGCAATGAGCGCAGAACAAATTCAAAGCTTTTATTCCACAGATCCGGAGCAAACAAACAAACTAAAAAAAAAAGGAGTTACCAGTGTGAACACAGGGTAATTTGTGTTTGACTTGGCCCCAAAATCATGCTGTGAGATTCTTAACCTGACAGCATCAGCTGTGATTTTTTATTGAGAAGATTTATGAAAGTGAGGATCTGGCAATTAACAGAAACAAAATTGTCGACTGTGCTGCATTGTTTAGACATTGTAGAAAATTATGTAAACATCATGTGGAAAAAAAAAGATGCTGCTAGTGGCAAGAAGGCACTCAGAAGATGTCATCATTAAGGTTGTTTCCATGAAATTTTCAGTTTTGGGGCTGACGTTTTCATTCCTAGGAAGGTACAAGCTTTGAATAAGCACTGAAGAATGAGATGCAGCAGAAGTGTGAAGCAGCTCTATGCATAAGAATTTAGACAACATTTCACTTTCACTTTAATTTATTACAGTTGCCTCGTGTTTTTGTAGAGTACGCCCCCCCCTGTTTTTATATAGGATGTAATCTGTTTGAAAACACTGAGTTGCATGATGCCTTGCATATTTACAGGAGTAAGTCTATTTTAACATACTTAGATAGGATAGTTCGACTAGTATTCAATTTTTGGTGCAAAACCTTTCAGGCAAGGTTTTCAAAAAGAGGAATTCAAACACAGGCTTCTGAGACACATCTATATTGGGTCTATATAAGCAGAAGTACTGAATTCTAAATACGGTTTTCTAGGTTTAGCAATAAGGTGCAATATTGAGTTGCTGCAAGTGGCATAGCTGCATTAGGAGAGTATGTTCACCATGATGGAGACTTTCTGAACAGCACCATGCTACTTCCAGGGTCCACACTTGTCTGGATAACCTCACAAAGCCCTGTGTTATGCCACGCAAATGCGTCCAAAAAGAACTCTGCTTGAAAATGTGACATCTGAGTAAGAAGATCATCTTTGGTTTTACCATTTGTGTTTCAGGACAGTCACATTTCTTATTGTCCTGAATTTGGCTGGGACAGAGTTACTTTAATCTGTAGTAGCTGGCACAGTGCTGTGTTTTGGATTCAGTATGAAGATAATGCTGATAAAACACTGATGTTTTGATAGTTGTTGAGTAGTGCTTACTCTTAGTCAAAGATTTTTCAGCATCTCATGCTCTGTCAATGAGGAGCTGCACAAAAAGCCAGGAGAGAGCATAGTATGTACTGCTGACCCAAACTGGCCAAAGCAGTATTTAATATCATAGAACATCATGTCCAGTACCTAAACTGGGGGAATTACCCTGAAGGATCTCTGCTCAGGGATGGGATGGGTATTAGTCAGAGGATGGTGAGCAATTGTATTGTGACATTGCTTTTGTCTCTTGGGTCCTGTTATTCTTTCTCTCTCTCCTTATAATTACAATTATTAATATTATTAGGATGTTTATAATTATAATTATACCTTGTTTCAATTAGTAAGTTATTTTTATCTCATCCCATGAGGTTTGCCTTTCTGTTCTAGTTCTTCTTTCCTCTGGGGGAAGGGAGGAGGTTGTGAGAGAGCAGTAATGTGATGCTTTGCTGCCGGCTGGGATTAAACCACAACACTTATCGTCACTACAGTGGAAATTTAGGACATTCAAGTGTTTTGTTCTTCAAGGCTTGGATCATAAGACTACTTTTTGACAAGCTGTGACACTGTTAATGCCCATGAAAATGCTTACAGTATGAGCAACCACTAGTAGGAATAGTATGGATAACAGTTAACTGCAGAAGCAGCACCCTCTTTATTTAGTCCCTTGTCTGAGCTATTTTTGAACAACTGCTGTTTATTGTCATTATTGGGTTCAAAAACTTACTTTCTTTGTTCTCTTTCCAAAAAGCAGAGTAAATCAGGTCTGACATTTGAAGCAGTGTATTTACAGCGGCATGGAGCATGTGTGTCTGGAGCGTGGCTGTAACAACAAAAAAAAAGAACAGCAAAAGCCTTGGTTATGTTTGTCACCCAGGGGAACAGGAGAGCAGGATGGCTTCCTCATCATCCCATGTTTCCTGCTTTTTTTTTTTTTTTGTAAAAACAGTTTGAAATTGAATATTAAAACAGGTTGCTCCTTTTTCAGATTTAGGCTTAAGGAATTTCACGTGGAGGTATTAGTAACTGAATATTGCATCCACATTGGATGTGCTTTGTCCCTGTCCCCCCCAGGAAGGGAGGAAGCACCAGTTGTCACTGCTGCATTAATTGTTCAATTTCTCCCAGTGGTAAAGGGACAAAATTCTAAATTCCAACTGGCAGAGTTTGCAGGGGTGTATAATTTATGAACCATGAGAAACTGGAAAGATAACTACAATCAGTATGAGCATAAGAAAAACATCCAGCTTGCAATCTCTGCCACACAGCATAGCTGCCCATGCTTAGTTATCACACTGCACATATTTTTTTACTTTCCCAAAACCTAATTCTCAAGGTTTTGTTGTTTTGTTTGCTTTTTTTTCGTTTTCTTAAGGACTACATTCGGTTTTTTAGGCTGGAAGACTTCTCAAGGGAAAGAGGGACAGTCTGCAGAAAACAAGATGAAAAGGTATAAAACCAAAATTATATCTTGCCAAAACTATATCAACACTATTGAATATTGTGGAAGGTGGAGGATGTAAAAGCAGAGGTAGGATACTCACACTAGACAGCTCCTTACTGGAAATGGAAAAGACCTGAAGAAAGGCAGACAAGGCAGGCAGCCTTTCTCAAACAAGTGGAGAGAGGAAAGGAAAGCAGAAATGCAGGGATTGTGGGTACACAGAACTATTGTCACTAGTTTTTAACTTTTCTAACCAAGCTATCTGCTTGGCAATTACCGTTACTGGCAATATCACCAGAACACAAGCCAGGTGTCTACAGATTTGCATAGATCTACATATGTTTAGTGATATCTGAACCATTGTGCAAGAGCAGATCAGATAATATACAAAGGGCAAATAGAAATACATAAATACTACAGGATTTAAAATAACACAGAACTATTGTCACTAGTTTTTAACTTTTCTAACCAAGCTATCTGCTTGGCAATTACCGTTACTGGCAATATCACCAGAACACAAGCCAGGTGTCTACAGATTTGCATAGATCTACATATGTTTAGTGATATCTGAACCATTGTGCAAGAGCAGATCAGATAATATACAAAGGGCAAATAGAAATACATAAATACTACAGGATTTAAAATAATTTCTTATCCATATGTATCCTTCTTCATTCTACCTGTCAGTTCTGCTTCCTCCCTCCCAAAAGGAGATTTTCACTCTAGTGTCACACCATCCTGAAAAAGTTTCACTTGATGAACAACCTCACAGCCACATCTCCTCCCTAAGTAACTTCTAGTCTTTCAACTTCACTATCTCCTTCAGAAAATCAGGAATTCCAGCCCACTCCTAAAGCAAACCAGCCTTGAGTTCTGTACAGCTTAGCCAGATATGAGCACAGATAACATTAGTTTCTTAGTTGTGTTATATGTTTCCAATAGCTTTCTTTAATAAGAAGCATCTGGCTTAAACAGCACAAAGCGCTGGTGCCAGCATTGCTAGGAGGGCTTTGGCAGAAACTGTCATCTCTCTTCTTGGAGGTGTTGTGGGCTGCAGACAAGAATTTATGTTGTCATGTAAGGAGCTCTAGCCTGAAACACAGACTGTACAATTCTCTGATACATACTTTTATTTATGCAGAACCTTTTTCTGGGATTGAAGAACTGAGCAAAAGATGCCGCAGACTTCCGCTCAGCATCTTCGGTGTGTGTAGATAACTGAGAGGTGGTACTTTAACCTATGCAGCCACATGTCCTCTGAGCTAACTTCCCCTGAGATGACCCCCTTCCCAAATTAATGTGTGCTGGATGGGAGAAAATGCTGCTGAAGGGGCCACAGGGCCAGAGTTTAGGGTAGACCTCACTTACCATCATCAGAGTTGAAACACTCTGGCAGACAATGAAGATTTGATTTCATCTCCACCACCTCTTGTGGAATAATATGAAAATTCATTTAACTTGTCTTAATAAATTTTTTGTGTGTGTCTGAATTTCACCCTTAGGTACAAATAATGTTCATGAGTCTTTCCCGTTAAAACTATATACATATCTCTAGAACATAAAATATGCACTCAGAAGGGCGTCTGACGCTAGATTTGTTAGACTATCAAACAGTTCCTACTGGAACTACTTCTAATTAGTGTGGCAGGTTTAGGTTTCTAGATTGTAGTCCATGCATTATTACTCTGTACTGTGCTGGAGTAGCAGGCAGGGTGGTAGCACACAGAATTTTTTATCAGGATTAATATAATCAAGTCTTAAAGTGAAAAGTGCAAGAAAGGAAAATAAATATCCCATAGAGCAATATGGACTAGGATTGTAATTTACTGAAAAGATGTGAGAATTTACATATGAAAAAGCCTGAAAGAAAAAATTATCTTTTCCCAGCACAAGTATTAGTTTTAGCTGATCTGCTGTCAGAAAATGTTTCCTAAACTAGTTTTATTTAAAGCACATTGGAAATGGTAAACTGTCTAGCAATCAAGGAATTTTATTGGTTAGTTTATCTTGATTAGCACAGTACTTTTCAAAAAGTAGTAATAAACTTTAACTTCTAGTAAACTGGAAACACCACATAAATTGCTAGCACAGTCCTAAACTGCTGATCAGTTCTGAAAATCTAAATCAATGTGCATTTTTGTACTATTCTCTTTCAGTCATTGTCTGGAATGTCTTTCTTGACCTTGAACTATGAGAGAAGAATTTCTGTGTAAAATAGGGAAAAAGATGCCACACATCGTTTTTAGTTAAAATATGAATATGTAAGAGACATGAAGAGCAAAAATGCTTTTAGTAAGTAAGGTGCTCATAAGGTGACTTTTTTTTCATCCAAAGTGCATTCTTGCATGTTAGAATACAATGTTCTTTAGGCATGCAGTGCAAACTCTGGGTATGTTACAGTAATAGGTTTACCGAAATGTTGCAGCCAAAAAAAATTCTTTCTCTGCAATCTTCATGTTTTGTTATCATAGAAATATCCAAAGAACACCATGAAGTAATTGATAGTACAATCACATATGAGTTTTCTATGCAACTCTTTTATCTTCTATGTTGTCTCAAATAAGCCAATCATCAGTCTTTAGGAGTATAACTCTGCCTGAAAATGAAGAATTTGCAAATGTTAAAGGATAGACAGCTTTTAGCAACCAAACCTAGTCATCAGCCAACTGGAGCTTCTTCCACTTAGACATGTATTAGAAGAATAGAGAGAACTGCTGTCTCCTGTAAAGAAGAAAAGTCCCACTCCTAAATTCATTGATACATTCTGTTGTACTACACCTACATATATGTTTTCCCCCCGTTTGTTTCTAAAAGAAACAAATAGAACAAGCTAGCAGAAAGCAGACCATCACAGATACTGATTTGGCAAAAAAAATATCCTTTATACTGGAAAGAAAATGTGACAAGATAGACCAATTTCTGTGAAAAAATAGCATGGCAAACAGCCTAGTGCAGTGTGCAACAAGCAGCAGAGCACTGCTGGCTTCCCCCAAAAGACACTGGTACATGACAATATCTTCTGCTTTATGAAGCAGCAAGTCAAGTAGGGCAGCCAGTGGCCAGACAGTTGTGCTCAATCTTCCCTACATGGCACCCAGCAAGGAATAGACTGTGTTTAAACTGCTTGTAGTTATATGGATGCCTACATTGGTGTATAAGTTTTCCTGTTCTTCCTAGACAGCCCATGGAAAAATTCAGAATATCCTTTTTAGGCTGTATCGCTTTTTTATCAGGAGCAATCTTCATTTGACTGCATGTAGAGCCCAGAAAATCACCTCAGATAGGAGCTTTTACTTATGTGATGTGCAGACTTTCCCCCTGAAAGGATCCAGTGTTGTTTGAGCACCATTTGGATCCTTGCTTGGATCTGTCTTGGCTTGTGGCCCTGTATGCCAGTGTTGCACATTTGGGATCTCTGTACCTGGGAGTATTTCCCAGATATTCCCATTGCTCCCAGCTGTGGTGTCCCAGTAAAGCATGTTCAATTCCATGCCCTCAGACACTAGTTCATATGTAATCTACCTGACATGAATCCAGGGCCTGTGGCCTGTCTTTCTCTTGGTTCTGCTATTCCTATATGCACATGTGATTTTCCCAATATCCTTACTCAACAAAAAATTTCCTATTAATTTCTGTTTGGCTGGCCAGGGAGAGCCTGAGCTGTCTGCCGCTGTGCCACTTCTATTTACTGGAGATATACACAGCCTAAGAAAATGCAAACTGAAAAGCTTTCTTCTGAAGCTATTTTTGTGCTCTTTTCCTTCCAGTAATATGTTATTTTCCTTTCACAATCTGGATCTTCAGGTTGAGCTCCATTGTAGCTTGGACAGTAGAAGGCATAAGAACTTGTGGATCCTTCACATTAATCAAAACACAAAAGAAATTGTGTGTCCTTCATTTGTTAAAAGCAATGTGATTTTCAACTTCCCAGACATTTGATAAAGGCTGAGAAATAATAATTTAGAAGAAAATGTGTTTTTGTCCCAGAATAATCAACATTAGGAGAACTCAGTTTTTTGTCAGTAATTGGTATACTAGATGTGCAAAAAATGTTGGTAATCCCAAATATCAGAATGCTATAAATAAACTTTCGATGCTCAGAAATTGAATGCAAACATGCTAATAAGTTTTCTTGCAAAGGATGATATGCTCCTATGAGACAAATGTCAGGGATCACTGATGCTTTAGGACCTCAAAGGACAATAATGCAGGCAACCACACAGTCTCAGTGGTGACCCTAATGGCTCAAAATGTTACTGCAGAATGTTCCATTTGGTGAGAAAAATTAGGTGGAATCAGGCTGATCTTTGATGTGAGTCCATGTCTTTTGATCACAAAGTCTGGTTTCCTTCAGAAAAGTGGAGGTAGAACACACAGAAATGTAACCAAACTCCCAAGATTTTCTCATCTACCATGCAGTCCGAAGTGCTTCCTCCTCATGCCTGTCCCTTAGGCCATGATCTCAGTGTCTGCCCTGGTTGTGTCTTGTGTATCCTTCCAATTTGTCATTGCCTCCTACCATTAACATGCAAAACTGTCGCCAGCCAAAATCAGCTCATTCACCATGGGCTTTGCACATCTCTTCTTTTTGGATAGTTGTTGAATGCCTACATAGAGAGTGAGGGTCACCTTTCTTCATAAAAGACAATACTTGAGTTTTATGCTTATTTCAAGCCAAGGGTATCAGCTTCCTCGTCCCATTCCATTTCATGAGTAGGTGAGATTCATCTTGCTTCTCTCTGAGCTCAGAACATTTTTAGGCTGCAAATCATCTGAGTATTTGGATGTTTAAATTGGGATGAGATGACTTACTGGCTAAAATTTTTACCACAGGAACCTTGAGTGACTTGCTTAGACACAAAGAGCTGTGCTCTAGGGGTCTGAATTTGGCTAATAATAATAACTCATTCAGTGACAGTGTGAGGAGACTGCCTCTGACTGAGGTAAAACAGAGAGGTAACACAGGGTAAACCAGGCTATAGGCAGGCCATCAGCTCCAAGGAAGTATTGAACTTGGAAGATATACCATCACTGTTATACCAAGCAATTGGAGGCTTGAAGAGATGCCCTGGAAGCCGATAAACATAGGTTTTGTCAGGAACTGGATGTGTGGAGAAATGCATGCCTGGGACAACCACTGACTCCTGAAATACTCTGCTCTGCTTATGGACAGTTATTATGAAACTCAGTGCATTCACTTCTCTCAACAGCGTGATGAAAATAACATCCAATGATGTAAAAATAAATCCAAGTTAATTGTCATTAGGCTATTGGTCATAGCAGCAAAAATATAAGCATTGTGTGCATTTGAAAGACAGAATAGAGGAAAAGAAAATAGAAATGAGAAATTAAACTGAACTGATGGAAGGTTGAAAAAGGAGACAATTTACAGAAGACTGAACGGGAGAAGACGAGACAGGAACTCAAGGAAATGGACAGTAAAGTAGCAAGAAGGCAGAACCAATATAAAAATTGTTATACCTGATCTGTGCCACTGCCTTGGACATGTAGCATCCTGCTCCTGCTAGAAACTAGGATTAGGTGTGTCAGAAGATGTGCATGAAATCTGTCTATTGAAAACCTGAGATGTAATCAATCTATCAAGGAAGTGTCCTCTTAAAATAGATTATTTGAAGACTTGAAGCATGAAAGATAGGTGAAAACTGAGGTGCAAATAAAAGTATAAGATGGAGATAATTGAGGAAGTGAGGAAAAGAACAAACTGAGATATAAAAGGAGCCCAGAATATTATAATTTATTTCCACCTGCTGCTGTGCTCAAGAGATGATCCAGCTCAAAGTCTTCATGCTCAGCTCCTGTACAATATACAGAAGAACACATTACCTTATATGAGAATGTTTTATATAGTTTGATGTGTTGCTTCTCAATGCTGTAGGATTTCCAAGTTCCTAGGTTTGGTCCTCCTTGTAATTCAATTTAAAAAAAAAAAATCTAGGTATTTTTGAACCTAAATGACTCTATGATTCACTCCTTAATCCTAAAAAGATTTTTTGAAAAATTGTCCCTGTCCCTTCCTTATATCTTCTCTGCCTTTTAAAACTAATCTGAAACACATTGACTTGACGATACTGAAGTTTCTCAGTGCCCTTTCAAGCTCTTATTTCAAATCTGTAATTTGCACAATTTGTATTACATACTTACTCTGGTATCTGCTGTCAGGGGAGGAAGCTTTCTTGACTGATATGCACTCTGTATAGACAGCTGTCAGACAACCCCACCATGAGCAGCACTTGCCCCAAGGCAGTTCCAGGAGGAGTCAGCTTGGACAACCCCAAGCTTCCCTAGCGCTTTTTCAGAGAGAGGGAGCCTGTTCAGGCTACACCTCTCAAGAGAGCAAAGCAGATGCTGCACTTCATGCTTACTTAGCCAGCACTGCTCATGGTACCTGAAATAAGATACACGGAGCTCAGAGAGACCACAGGAACAGCGTTATCCAAGTATTTTTGCCTTAGCAATTTAAGACAATGCAAAACATAGCAGCCCCTGAAGAGTAATTTCTTCCAGATGAGTTCCTCTCATGATGGCCCTAGCACCAGGATATAAGAAGTGACAACCAGACCAGGCCTTATGCACCTCTGCATGCCAGATATTTCTTGAGAAGGAGGGGGACTGGAGAAGAGAAGCTGCTGCCTAACAGCATCCAGCTTGTGCAGAGAGAAGGGAACGTATTTGAATGGTTTAGTACAAATATATCAGCTCCTGGCAGGATATTGAAACTGATCAGTGGGCCCTGTGATCAGCATATCAGAGCTGACTGATGTGCCAGTAGTGTCAGCCTGTTGTCAGGGATAATTTTTTTTGTTTATAGTTGTCACTTCAGCTGGAGATTAGATAGCACACCTACTAAATTTGCGGCATTGTTATCTTGCTGTGGACATAAGCTTTGGAACATGCTTTGGACAAAAAAATATTATTACTCTTGAGGAAATTGTTCCTATAGACATCTTACCTGGCCCAGATTGCTTCAGTTTCTACACTATAATTTGCTTACCCTTTAGTACAAACTTCACTTTCAGGAAAGTAACTGGAATACTATCATATCAAGGAATCCTATTCAAAAAAGCATGCAATTTCCTTGTATTCAGAGAAACAAAACCCTTTAAAGACAAAGTGAAAGAGAGAGAGCTAGAAAAATTTCCCATGTTACCATAGCATACAGCCCCTTTACATTGTTGATTTAAATGGCATTCCTCTTTTCATGTTGTGTTAGTGTTTCAATTTCTGCCCCTCCTTGAGTTTAGCTTCTGGGATTTTACCATTTATAATCCAGCTCTCTGCTTCTCTAGTTCCTAGCCTTGTGTTGCTTACTTTGCCCAAGCCTCTAAAACCAGGTGTCCATCTTGCCATGAGAAATTTGCTCAGGGTCAGCAGGACAAAAAGTCTGAGAGAGTAATCATTAAGAAAAACAAATGCACAAAAACATGAACATAGTTTTTCCTCAAGCACAGCTAAGTCAGGTCTAGGCTCAGTCTGTGTTCAAGGCATAGCTACCACTGTTTGTGCTTTGTGGAGAGAAGTGAGGTAGTACTGGAAGAATTTGAATATGCTGTACAGAAAACACACTGACTTGTCATGCACCTGATAGATCCCCTCATCACATAAATGTCTGAAAGTAACAGATTGCTTTTTGTCTGAAATTCAGATTAGAAATTCTTGGCAAATGAAATAAAGGAATGAGTGCTTTCCAAAAATAGTCTATTTGTTTTTTCTGTGATAAACAAAGTGATGTGGACCCAAGTTAACAGCAATATGTTTCATATTTTCAACTGCTACGTGTATCTCATCAATTGATACCTTTATTCATAGGACACAAAGAATTGAAGTGCAAGAGTAGCAGTTTTCAGAGGATGAAAAAAAAGAGGATGATGTTTCTAGAAAATAAGTTTGTCCTTTGTACAAGGAAGTACAAGGAGCTGGGAGACAGAATGAAGGATGCTGTGAACCAACTCTCTTCCTCCTAAAGTGAGTTGTGAACATTTGTGCCTGGTTTAAGGCAAACATTAGCTTCTCATAAACTGGAGAAGAAAGGTGCTTTTGTGGAACAGGTGATAAGCTGGGACAAAATTCCCTGCAGTCAGTCCTTGACAGGTTTCCTGTGTAATACTGAACATGTTGCTTTGAGACTCATCCCAGCTCCCTTCAGCCTCACAAAGTTAGTCTCCCTTAAACTACTTAAAAGTAGAGACATGGGCATGTCCAGTAAGTAATTAATTCCACTGATCTGAGAAACCCCCTAAAGTCAGGAAGATCTGGCCAGCAGACAATTTGGCAGCTGCAGCTTGGCGTCTGGCCCCGCGCTCTGCGCGCTGTCTGCTCGGGCGGGCAGCTGTCCAGCGCTCCGTCCTGCCTGGGACACGGCGCTCTGCTCAGGCTGGCAGCTCCTCAGGACAGGCTCTGCCTCACACAGCCTGCTCACACAGCGTCGGGGGTGACAGTGCCCTGGATGTGCTGTGAGACTGCTTAGCAATTCTGTAGTAATAAGTGAATAATAGCAGCAGAGTGTTGCTTCAGGCTTAATAAAATTCAAGTTTTATAGCAGGAGGCATCTCAATGCAGAGAACTACAGAGGGTGAACAGCCATTTAAACAGTTCATCCTCTGTTGTTCTGTGTCTCAACTTCTGACATTTACAAATCCAGTGATAATAAAATGAGGAAAACTGGCCCCACCAAGTGAAATATGCATTGCCCTCTGTCTTTTTTACTCTTCATGGTTGGAAGCTCAGTGTAATGAATCTGACAAGGTAAAGCTTTCCAGATCTCTGTTATGCTGTTTTCTTGGTAATCCTGATAGCATCCATGAAAGTGCACCAGGAGTACCATGTGCCTGAGCACATCCAGAGGGCTTTAATGGTTTGTTCAATTACACTGAAAAGTCCCACAGTAGTAGTTTAATTAACCAGAAATCTGTCTTTTCGTTTAAACATTTCTGCTCCCCACATGCACTTTACCCCTACTTCTGAACCTTGTGGGCATTCAAGCCAGGAAAAGTTGGTTTGAGACAAGAAGTGTGTTCTCAGGAGTGTGGCTAACCCACAGCACTCCATCTGAGGGACCGTGGTCAGTGGAGGCTGCCACATGTCATCTGTACTCTCGTGCTTTTAACCACATGCACATTCCCTGCTTGTCACAGGAGCACAGAAAATCCTGCTCACAGTGAACACCGTGGTGGTGGCTTCAGCCAGTGTCACTCAGCAGCTGGGTGAGAGAGAAGCCCTGGCATGGCACTGGGTGGCAAAGGCTCAGCTGGCAAGTGGAGTGGACAAACCACTCCTGCTTGAGAGAACATCTCCAAGGACACCAGGGTGATGCTCAGAGCACAGCCTTAGCCTCTGTGCAGTCTTCCTGTGTGTCCTTAAATAAATTTCACCCCATATCCCCACCTGCAAATGAGAATGACATAATTTTTCATAATATAATTCTTCATTTCTGCCTCTGTTCTCTGTCTGCCTCAGTGGCCCATCCTCCTGTCACGGTACTGTGCAGCAGTGGAGTGGAGTGATTGCTGAAATGGAGAGAATTATGGTTCGTTATTTAACAATAACAATAACCCTTGTGATTTAACCTGACTGTTTCCCTACATGCAGGGGTCAGAATCACCAAAACCCTCTTCCTATCTCTACTACAGGCTGATGTGGAGCAAATGCAGCTCTCTTTCTGATCTGACACAGATTACAAGGCAGGTGGCTTTGTCAGGCTCAGCCTAATCCCTCATGGGATCTCATCTCAGAAAAGTCACAACAGCACACGGTTTGGCTCTATCTGTACTAATGGTACTCGACACTTAGAAAACCCAGGGCACCAGAGCAGCAGTAGGTATTCAGATCAGACTACTCCAGTGGCATACTGAGGGGAAATTCTCTCTGCTTCTCTATGCCTAATTCTTGTTAGCACTGCCTCTTTTCACAGGCAAAACCTAAGCACACAAACTGGGCTGAGAAGAAGTGTTTGCCACTATCACAGAGGAATATTTCTGATCCAAATCATTGTTCATGAGCTGGCCTTGAAATTTTGAAACCCTTCTCCTGTAAGCTGAAATTCACCCCATTTATTTCCTGCATCCACTCTTAAAGAAATTAATTTTTACAGAAATAAAAGAAGCACATTGAGAATGGATGCACGTTTCATTTACTCTAATTATGCACAGTGAAAAGTTTCCATTTTAACAAACCTCATTGATATTCTGCTGTGAACTTGACTCAGGGAAAAAAAGAAAGCACTAAAGGAGATTTTACCAGTCAATTAACTTTAACTAAAAAAACCCTTTTGTGGATTTAAGAATATTTCATTCTTCACTTTAATTTCCTTCCCCTCGTGCTATGACTGCTGTAATGATAAAACATCTCCCTGGATCACCCTGAGATTCTGCAAGGGTTGCAGTACCTAATACTCTGATACAGGAGCTGGTGTTATTTTATGGATTAATTCCAAATAGCAGGATATCATGTGTCAATATTGCACTGGGTTTTGTGTTATATGTGAACAGGCCACCTCTTAGGCCTTTGGGAGAAATACTTTTTTTCTCTCACATATGTGGTTAAATCTTTCAATATTTTATGACCTCTGTCACTAATGCACTTAGACTCTACATGATCTTTACAAACAGTGTTCACAAAACTTACATATACTGGGATTTAATAGATCTGAGAGCAAGCTCAAGAATCATAATGTGAAAGAATGAATAATTTATTAGAAAATATAGAAAACCTCAAAGAGAAAATGAGACCAGAATATTTTTTACTCACAAACCATATGAACATTGTTCTCTTAGAGGCAGAAACTTAAATTCTGCTATGATTTTCTTTAGCAGTAATGCATAAATTGAGAATAATTAAAGTATATTTTTGCAAGTATTATTATCCTTGTTTCCCTCTCAAACAAGGAAGAAAACAGTCTGAACTAAGCCTGCTGTAGTAATTCTCTGTGCCATGACAAATATAGTGTTGTTATGGCTTTCTGCTTTCCCAAATGAAAAATTCTCGATTTAAAATTTTTAATTTGTATCAGTGGCTTAAAGAGGATAAACACTAATAGTATTTTATTGCTTAAGAGCCTAAACATTAGAAATACAAAATTAAAATGACATCAGAAAACATGGTAATCACTGCAAAATAGAGAGAATAATGCCATTAATTGAACTTGGTCCCTGTATATATAATCATCATCCTCTGATTTTTTTTATCTGCAGTCCTGATTAAGGAACTGGACAGAACTTCCCTCAAAATGTATGACAAAGACATGTCCTTGAATTGTGCAAGTACAAATCTGAGATGAGTTTGGGAAACTTGTCTACAATATGAGTAAATATTCAGCTTGGTTCTTTTGAGTTGCAGTATGCTGTAAGACTCCTCTTTCTGTTCAGCACAGGCTCAAGGCAGCCTCCCCAGCATGCTCTGAGCCAGCAATGGGTTCACACCGTCCTCACGTGTCCTGCAGCAAGCAGAACTCCATGGTGTGCTCAATGCTGAATTTGAATATCTTCATCTGCATTCCTATTTGTCTGTGTTGTCACAATGTTAATTTTTTTAATGAGTTGCATAGACTAAGAATCACTCTTTTTTTATTATTTAAATTTTGAATGTCTTCTTTTTCCTTCTGTTTCTGATATAGGGTAACAATTGATCCATTTCAACCCTAGTATCCCAATATTAGATGAGATGATCTGGCACATCAGCCAAGGCTTTCCCTGACAGCCAGCTTTATACGTGGGCTGCTTTATGTCTATTCCTTTCTTGTAGGAATACAAGTTGCCCAAAATCCCCACAGCACCAGTTCTTCCTTCACCAGGGCACTGACTCCAAGGAGACATCTACAGAGGTTTTGCTGCAGATTTCAGAGGTCAATATTGCAATACTCAAAGCATGAGCCTTGCAAACTCAGAAAAGACATGTTTGCATGCTTTACATGCTTTCCAAAAGGGACACCACTATCTAGTCTTGCCCTGAATCCAGAATTGTTTCCCAGCCATCCCCTTTTCCTGATACTATTAGCAAAATCGAGTTAATAGATTTAAACAGATTTACTAACTTGAAGTTATTGGAAGAGTTTAGGAGAAAATTTGAAATTGTATCACATTGATATCCCTTTTGAGTTTTGGGTTTTTTTAATTTTTTTTTTTTTTTGTGCTGGAATGCAATAGTACAGTACTGTAAATTGTCACTAATAGTTACTAATGCAGCTACTAAAACATTCCACACTGAATTCCATATGAATTTATCATTACATTTCCCCTCATATCCAACAAAAGATGGAGATAGTCCTTGGCCCTCCTTTTGTTGCTGATGTGTTTGTTAATGAATAAGAAAAAGTGTTAAGAAACAGGTGTGACAGAGTTTAAAAAAGCAAAAAAAAAATAAGATCAACGCTGGAAAACCTTAAGTGAAATAGGGAAAGCCATTATGGCCAAGGGCAGGAAAGGAGACATCTTTTAAGAATCTCTGCACTATTTCTTTGTGCCAAAGAACTACCCTGCTATTCTGGGTGTTGCATGTAAAAGTGTGGCATTTGAAGCAAGAGGAGAAGTTTCATATGGTAAAGCTGTGTGACATTTGTCAGTTAAAATTTTTTGAGGGCCAGAAGTACAGATTTTTTTTCTCTGAAAGTTTTAAACTATTCATTTCCTTTTCATTGAAATACTCTTTTCCACTGAAAGAAGAGAAAAAATGTATGTTCTGTTGTGACATTTTCCAAGTGAAATGATTCAAGTTTTCAATCAAGATTTTCAGTTTGAATTTCCCTTTCTCTTTACTCCTTTTGGGAGGAGGTAGGAAAGTACATATATTTCAAAATTATTGCATCTGAAAAAAGATGTTTCAAGTAAAGTTGAATACATTACTTTAATAATTGAAAAAGTAAATGAGAAACTGTTGTTCAATTCAGCATGCTTTTTTAACACAAATTTGGTTTTGATTTTTTCTGAGTTTATTTTTATTTCTCTCTGGAACCGCCAGCGACACTGTCAAGAAGACTGTATGTTATTAGTGTACTACAAAATGCCCTTGGAACAGAACTCCAGAGATTTTGTGTGAACTTTCTGCATATGGTAAACAAGAGTGAACAAAAACATTTACAATGAAAATGCCCCAAATTATTTTGACTCCACAGTCACTGAAACCTAATAACATGTTTAGGATTAAAGAAAACATCCAGTTTTGCTGCACCTCATGAATAGCAGCACAAACTGCTTGCTGCCATGCAACTGAGTATTTTTCCTTGTGTTTCATTCCTGCAAAAGGGAGAAACGAGCCCCTGGACTTCATGAGATTTTTTTCTTTCTCAGATGAGAAATATAATTTTGTGATTGGTGGTCGCTGCAACAGTAAAGGTGTGTCAGTGTTTCAGTGTAAAATCTGTAGACCGAATTCTCAATGCTTTTGTCCTCAATGAAAAGCTGTCTCTGAATTTTATACCCTTGACTTCCTCAATCAGAAATTAAGGAATGATTTTCAGATTCAGACTTTTGTGCTTATTACTCATTCTGAACTTCAGTTAAGGGATTTGTTTTGAAGTATCTTTAAAAGCAGAATACATTATTCTCTAGCCACACATCACTCTCACAGGATTCACACAGGTTTCCTGGGCCTTATTAAACAGGCACTTCTAGGAAAGAAGTGCCAGCAGGATTTATTCTGTAATTTAAAACACTAATTTGTTTGTAGCACATGCTAGTAGCTCTAAGGTAAATGTAAGAATTAAAAAGCAAAACAAATAAACAACACCAACTGTCAAACAAAAAACAAACAAAGCAGACACATGATTGAAGTGAGAGAGAAGAGAAGAGAAGAGAAGAGAAGAGAAGAGAAGAGAAGAGAAGAGAAGAGAAGAGAAGAGAAGAGAAGAGAAGAGAAGAGAAGAGAAGAGAAGAGAAGAGAAGAGAAGAGAAGAGAAGAGAAGAGAAGAGAAGAGAAGAGAAGACTTGAACAGAGGGGACTGGAAAGAATTAGCAACAAACTAACAAAAATATTAGTAAAATATTTTTTAAATACAGAAGATGAAGTTAATTGCACCTCAGTGTCCTGCCTCTGAGTATGTCCAGAGCCCAACATACGAAGTAGAGGAGCAGGGCAAGACCACGTGGTGCTTTGCACAAGCACTCCCTTGACTCCCAGACACTTGAGGCTGTAGGACTTCTGGAGTGAGTCACACTTTCTGTTTGACCATATCCCTCAATGGATTTCTGCTCCAGGTATATTTTCCCCTTGAAATCATGCAGACCTTTGGAGTCTGAAAAGCAGTCTAAGAAGAGTTTTTATTAACCACCCCTATTTAAATAACTTTTTGCTTTTTTGAGCTCTTTTCCCATTGACTTAATTGAATGCTCCTAATACAGGAGTGTAAACTGTTGGAAGTAATAGGTGACAATCCCTCTTGTGTCATGTTGTTTCATGTCATCAGAGACCGAAACTCAGATTTTAGTTTTCAAGTATGTAGGTGTTTATTTTGAATTTAGTACTTTTCAATACACAAATAATTTGCAAAGCTGGTGAGGTCTTGTAGCATTTATGGACTTTGGAGCCTGGGTACTCTACATGTTGAAAAAATTTGGCTTGTGGTAGTATGTGAAGATGCCTGATCCATAGTTCCAACAATTTTTTACAAGACCGTTGCAGGGATAGGTTCTGGATGAATTCTAAAGAAAAAATGTGAAAATCATGGTTGTGTCTAAATAGGTTTGCCAATAAGGTGTTGTAGAATCAATAGATCCCAGTGTTAACCATAATCCTATATAATAACAATGGGGTTTATATGATTGTAAGTACAATAGAAAACGTAAAGGAGGGAGATCTGGAAGATCAAGAAAATAACACACCCCAAGGAATTAAAATAATAAAAGGGTTGATTTCTATCCACATAAACTGGGAAAATTCAGAGTTAAACCTGCATTTCCTTTCTTAAGTCATCCTATTTACCTTCAGAATTTCAGAAGTCTTTCAAAATTCATAGCTTAACTTGCAATTACTGCCTTATACTTCATTCAGCCAGGTAAGGTAATACAGCATCATACACAGGTTTACTTGTGTGTAGAGATCAAGTCAGACCTTTGGCAGCACTCTAACACAAGTTTCCAGGGGTTTTTAACATGCAAGTAATTAGTTTGTGTAGGCAGACAACAGTACAGCCATGTAAATCGGCATTTCCTAGAAAATGACAGGATCAAAGTGAAGAGTTATCTTTTGACTTGGTACAATTGTTCTCAATATTGAGAGATCATTTGAACTGAAGGTTTGAGCCATATCAAACCTTCATTTCCAAATTTCCTTCATTTCCTGTTTCAACTGAACAGGGCCTTAGTAGCCTTAACTAGCACCACTAGATCACTAATAAGGCATTGGCAAATTAATTCTACTGTGCACAAACGCTTCAGTTTCTAACAGACAGCTTTCCTGCATTCTCTATTGAGTTCTGACCTGCTTTGATAAAAATAAAGTACTCATAAAATATCAGGGGAAATGCAATTACTGGGTGAAGGACCTACCAGGGAGTGTACCTCTGCTTAGTGCATTCATGCCCAAGACAAGATTAGCTGAATCATACGAGGTGGAGATTTAAATATATTACAAATCATTCTTTCTGTCTCTCTCTCGCTCTCTTTTTTTTTTGTTTGTTTGTTTGTTTGTTTGTTTGGGTTTTTGTTTTTTTTTTTCCTCTCAGACCCAGAGAGGAGAGATTGCCAATTATTGGCTAAACTCAAGCTATTCAACTGAAAGCTATTGACCTCTCCTTGGAATCTCACCCAAGGTTCTACTTCAGGTTTAAACTTGTGGGGAGCTCTTGTCTGATAGGATTTTTGCTGGCCAGAATCTATGGGGCAAATTCAGCCAGGACATTATTATATTACAAGAATTTTCACTGAGAAATGTTGCTGGCAAACATACTGACTCAAAAGGACTGTGTTGCATTTTCAAGTCTTTAAAAGGACATCTAAATGAGTTCAGTAGAATAAATCCTATTTCCACAGGTGATGAAAGATCATCCTTGAGATGCCACTGGGGCTGCTCTTGGAGACGAAGCATGTGCTGGTTCTGGTTGCTTTGACTATAAGCAAATTGTATAATCCAAGACCCAGTAAAAATCAGAGATCAATACTCCCAGAAAAGGATGTAAAAGGGAAAATACATTGTTAAAATAATGTGAAAAATGGGGATAAAAAGGGTTCAGAGAAGAAAATAGCAAGTATTTGGTTATAGGGTGAAGAGAAAGAGCTATGGAGCTATGTGAGGTATGAGCAGGAAAAAGGGAGGATAGATGAAACTAGAAACTGTGTATCAGGGAGGAAAAAAAACATGGAGGAGAGAACAGGAAATGGTTCAAAATAGCATGTGGGAAAGTAAAAGTAACAAGATAAGTCTTTATATAAGGTAAGTTTACTTGAGAAGAGCTGATAAACAAAAGAAATCTTGTGAGACTGGATACACGCAATTACCAAGACCTGCAAATGGCAGGTACTTTGCATCTTTGTATAAATTAAAGATGCTTTGATGCTGAAACTCCTTTTTGTTTCTCTCTGTTTTTTTTTTTAATTTCATTTTGAAAGTACAGGATATTATCCGTTAAATCATGTATTTTCTTACCTGTCAGAACAAAATACAAGCACAAGACTATACAGACCAAGAAATGCAGTACAGAGCAAACCAGCGTTCCACAGTAGTTTTTGCGGGTAATTTCTTTTATTTACCTAGGCGAGATTAGCTGCCTGTGAAAATGTTTATCTTCATTAAAATGCAGATATATTCACCACTAGAGTTAGTATAGAAGTATCCCATAAACATATATTCATGCAGCCATGCATAAACTTTATAAATTCACTGGCAAATATTTGCTGGGGCTGTCATATCACTGTTCCACCTGTTGCTTTTGCCATTCCCATAACTAAGTTTTGGAACACTCAGGTATCTGCCTGCTTGATGACAATGGATTAATTAGCTCCTCAGAGAGTAAAAACAAACAAACAAACAAAAAAAGAAAGAAAGCAAGAACGGAGAAAAAAGCAAGAAAGAAAGAAAAAAAGGAAAGAGAAACAAGTATTTGATTAATGTGCTAGCAACAACAAAGCAATTAAAAGAAGACAATTAATTTTCAGTAATTAGCTTAACTATATTCTGTGTGGTGAATCTATGAGGGAGAAGACATTACAGGGCATCACTGAATAAATATTGCACACTCTCAATGTGAAGACATGCTTAATTATTTTTTTCCTAATTTAGGATACTTTTTCATTTCCATATTTGGTGTGACAGTTTTAATCACTATAAGTATTAGAAGAACATGGTGGAATATTCTTAGTTATCACTAGAATAAACCAGTAATGGGTTTTGTTTACCTACAGAAATAAGGATACTCTTGCACTGGATTTATAATCTGATATATAGAATCCTTAACTACTACTCTCCCTGTCTCAAACACAATGATGACAAGATGCATCTTTTAGAGGTTTTTTTATCTTTTGCAGCAATCAGTTAGAGTTTGAGGCAGGGATTTAATTTTGTTGATGTTGTTTTTAAAACAGCAGAATTACTTAAGAAATGCTACAGTACATTAAACTATTGCTATGGAGCACTATTTTAGGAGACTGAGAAATCAGGAAGTGACATTTTAAAAAGCATTTCTCAATGTCATTCTTGGTCAAATGTTGAGAATTAAAAAGGAACTTGCCATTATTTCCTTGGTACGTGACTAGTGACAAGAGTTGATGAAGCTGGTTCTTGTTTACAAACGTGAATTTGCACATAGCAGCTTTCCTGAAAACATTTTGTGATTTGGAATTATAATGACAGTTGAAGCACAAAGGTAGAATCCAGGTCCCCTTCAAAGACTAAACATTTACTTGGAGGTTTTCACAAAGATACAGAGAGAGCTGAGTCTTTGAAGTACTGTTCAAAATCTTCAGTGTCTTACCATGGTCATCTATGTCATCCCCATTGAGATTAAATTCCTCTGTAGAACTGCAGGGGCTTTTGTTTCTGCTCCCTTTGGCTTGTCTTTACTTCTACTGTCAGCTTAAGAGTCTGCAGTTCTTTTTTATCTTGAGATGCTTCTAATTCTCCATTCCATGCCAACCCTTAGAATGCTAAGCACTGCTGATATTATAAAGATCAACATCTTTTTCTCCTGATAACTCCTCACTTAGACAAGTGAGAGATGGAGAATTATTTCAGATGCTTTATATCTGACTTGAAGCATAATGTTAGCTTCCATTTGGAAGAATGGCTTTTCCATTTCTTACATATATTTATGAATGGGTAAATGAATGGAGTCCACTCCTAAATGAAGATAAATACAGACCACTTATATCCCTTGAGTGGCACAGATGCCAATCAATGTGATCTTAGTAGAAACTTGAGACAATGCAGAAGCTTTCTTCTTTTTTATATTTTCCCCAAAGAATGGGTAAAATTACAATACAAGATATCTTAAATGGAATTAATTTTAACAACATACTTTACCCAAGGTGAGATAAAAAATTAAGAAAAGTATTACTCTCTGAGAAGAGAGACCTTTTTCCTACTCATATGTCAAATATGTTCCCAGAACCTGAGGACCAACCTGAGGACAGATAACAAGCCTGAACACTCATGTCTTCTAAGGTGGAATTGAGAACAGGGCCTTCTTTGTACTAACATACAAGTATCAAGACATAATTTGGGATTTTGAACAAAAAAGAGCAGTGCATTCTGCTTTATGCAGAAATCAGCTGTCAAGATCTGAAACTTTGTCTCCAAGTATCCCTTGACACTGCAATAAAGAATGATCCCTGTGAAGACATTTTGATGAACTATGTGATTCTGCAAAACTTGATAACAAGAAGTGAAAAGAAATTATCCTCATTGGCACTGAATTAAACGAATTAGTCCTCTGGTAGGTCTTAATACTGCCAATAATAGAAATTATAAGCCTTGATCTCTATTGTGATAAAATCAGATTGGTTTTGTTGTCATCTTAAAATCAATTATCACATAATTTCAGTAATTTCAAATAAATAAACACAAGAAATAAATGACTGTCTTAACTGCTGATCTAAGCACGAGTCTGATTTTTCTTTCACTTCAATGCACAGAGATCAGACATAGCTCTGCATGCTCATTACCCGGAGAGAGCATGAGGACTGATAAGACTGATGCAGTGAAAAGGAAGGATTGATGGGACCTAGAGGAACAGCAATATGCAGTCTATGTAGATTTTCTGTAACATGACTAGAGAAGGAAAAACATTCAGATTTATATATTTGGAGATTCATTAAATTTCAGAACAGGCAATCCTTCAGTGTACCTAGAGAGGCAATGTGACCTTTCCATTCTTGATTAATATTCTTCTATTTACACATGGAAGAACAGCACTAATCCTTTCAGCTCTCTTCTTTCTGTGTTTAATGTGTTTTACATGAGCTTCTTCCTTAGCAGGGTGTTCAGGGTCATCAAACTACCAAAAAAACATATTCCTCTGATTAGATTTAGATAATCTAAAAGTTTTTATAGCAACTCTGCTTCCCAAAACTAATCAGCTGTCTTTTACATATAAATACATACATATATATATATATATATATAAATATAAACTACTTGGAAATACATCAAAGTATTTACCAGTCATTTAATCAATCATTTTAATTTTTCAATTCCTCCTAGCTTCCTGTTGGACAGAAACTTTCTCCAGCAGTGATTCTGTGTTTGTTTCTAAGTGTGTTGGTACGAGTTGTACTGGAATCAACTTACACTTGGCTACTTCAGAGCCATTCTCATCTTGTCATTGCACTCAGATGTTAATGAATTCATCTGTTTTAGGTGTCTTACCATGGCCCACATCAAATTTGCATTTGAGGGGCTGCCTTCAATCCACTCATCAACCAGTTTATCTACATATGCCTTTACTTGTGCCAAGGTTTTTTCCTACTGCCAGACTAATGTATGACTGGGAAGATGTTTGAAGCCAAAGGATGGTCATGGCAAAGAAACAGAAAGACTGAATGAGCTCAGGCCCACAGTGAGAGTCAGTATCCTGGAGAGAGAAGCTGAGAAGCCTGGCTGGTGCTGAACAGCCAAAATAGGTGTCTGGGCCTCAGCAGTAAACTGTTGGTGAGAGGAAAGCCTCCAACAGGTGCCAGGAAAGGACAAAAGGTTATGGGAAGATACCAGTGCATAAAGCATCATAGTACGAGCAAGAGAGATCAGACCAGGATTAACTGAAAGGGTAAAAGAGGAAGATTTTTTGAATATGTTAGAGAGATATAAGAATATTTTGATCATTGTCCGGAATTGACCTGGTTGTCCCAGGTGTTCATTAAAGTTTCTCTGTCCACTCCCTCCTCAGCAGGACAAGGGAAATAAAACACAACAAAAGGCTTTTGGGTCAGGATAAGGGCAGAGAAAGATCACTCAACCATAATGGTTGAGTTACAATAATGGAAAACAGACTTGATTTGTGGAATATAGTTTAATTAATTACCAATCATATCAGAATAGTACAATGAGAAGTAAAGCCAAATCTTAAAAACACCATCTTTTCACCTCTCCCTTCTTTTCAGGCTTAATTTTATTCAAAATTCTCTGCCTCCTCCTGCCAAGAGGTACAGGGAGATGGGAATGGGGGCCACAGTCACTTCATCACATTATCTCTGCCACTCCTTCCTCCTCAGAGAGAGGACTCTTCACACTCTTCTGCTCCAGTGTGGGGTTCCTTCCATGGGAGACAGTCCTCCAACATGACCCCTTCCCAGCAGCTGCAGTTCTTCACAAACTGCTCCAGCATGGGTCCGTCTTCAAGGGGTGAAGTCTTTCAGGAACAGCCTGCCCTACTGTGGGTCCCCCACAGAAACTGCAGCATGGGCTCCTCTCTCCAGGGGTACACAGGTCCTGCCAGAGGCCGTATGAGCTTCCCACAGGGTCACAGCCTCCTTCAGGCAACCATCAGCCCCAGCACAGGGCCCTCCATGGGCTGTAGGTGGATCTGTGCTCCACCATGACCTCCCTGGGCTGCAGGGACAAAACTGCCTCACCATGGGCTGCACCACGGGCTGCAGGGGAACCTCTGCTCTGATGCCTGGAGCACCTCATCTCCTTCCTTCCTCATGACCTTGGTGTCTGCAGAGCTGCTGCTTTCACATATTCTCACTCCTCTCTCTGGCTGCTGTGCTGCTGCACAGTAACTTTCTCACTCGCTAAATTTGTTGTCTCAGAGGTGCCAACACTGTCATTGAGGAGCTTGGCCTTGGCCAGTGGATCCATCTGTAAGCCAGCTGGCAGCGGCTCTGTCGGACATGAAAGAAGTTTCTGGCAGCTTCTCACAGAAGCCACCCCTATAGTTCCCCCTGTTGCCAAAATGTGGCCATGTAAACCCAGTGCAATCATGCAATCTGAGTTAAGTAGTGAGAAAAGTGAGCAACTATCAGCTGTCATGCTTGAATTTTTTTTTTAGTAATTTAGTATATTGACAACACAAACTTTTGATCATATATTCAGGTACTGAGACAAGACAAGGAAAAAAAAAAAAAAAAGGGAACATAGACATTTAGAGCACTTCTCATTCCACGTCCTCAAATCACATCCTCAAATTCCCCTATTTTCACCACAGGTTGTAACTCTGTCTCAGCTCTGCCTATGAGGCACAAGAGGTTTGTGGTTGTGGGCATGATGACTTCTGTCTGTTACTCCATGTGCTTTGGGGGTCTTTTGTCTGCTGATATTTGCTTCTTGCTGGTTTTCCTCTGCTGCTCTTTGTTTTGGGGTGTCCCAGCCACAGCACGGTCACGGATGGCGGCAGTGCCTTTGCTGGTGTCCCTCTCTGGCACTGTCGGTCCTGGGGCTTCTCCCACAATGACACACCTCCAGCCCCCACTGTGACCAGCTCAGATTCGAGGGGCACGCTGAGCAAATCCTTGGTCGCAGCCTGGAGTGATGCAGCCTGCAGATCCCCCTGGCTGTCTCCCAACAAGCTCAGTAGGAGGTGTTGCACTGTACCAGCGCTGCCTCGAGCTGCTCTGCTGCCTCCTTGTCTCTGCACGGCTCTACTCTGCACCATGCAAGCACGCCCAGGCTTGTAAAACCCTGTCAGAATAACCCTCTTAATCCTCAGAGGAAGGATTTAATTAAGTTATTCTACTCTGGCATACATGCTGCATGTTGGACTGCGTATTGGATGACCTCATCGACGGTTTATGATTGTCAGTGTTTCACTGAAGCACATTAACATTTCATTGAGAAAACCACGTTAAACAAAGCAGCAGGCACAAATACAGAATCAGTTTGCTGAAAGCTAAAGAGGTTTATCAATGTAATTATAGATAGTTCCTCCTACTGTTGCCAGCTGTGTAGAACTGTATAGATTAGGAGCAGCCATATCTGGAGATGAGCTTGTGGCAAACTATTGAGGTGACATCTATTACTGAATAACACAGAATGCTGCCAAGATAAACTGACACACCATTGTTCCTAAAAAAAAAAAAAAAAAAAAAAGGCAAAAGGGAAAAAAGAAAGCAAAGAAGAAAGAAAATGTTTTGCTATGCAGCTCAGATATTTGCTGGTCCACAGAGTGATCAGACATAACAATATCCCCTGCAGATCCTTTAAAATCCTTGTATATAAGTGTTTTTTTTAATGCAGCTAAATGTGTTGACAGGATTTATTTACAATTTCACATTGTTTCCCTGACACAGATCTGGATAAAAACAAAAGGGCTAAAGGCCACTGAGTCTGGAGCACTGAAGTCATAAATTTGTGACTTTCCCCTAAACCTTAATGAAAACACTTGCAAAATATAATTATACCTAATCCATGTTCTGATAACCTACATGGTGCAATGATATATTTTTTCCACACAAGGAAGAAAATAATTTAAAAGAGGTTTTTTGAGTCCTGCATCCTGAGAATGTGCAGGCTGTGGCCCATTTGGTAGTGTGGCAATGGCTGCACCCCTCCATGCTTCAGCACTGACACAGAGCAAGGACTCTGCTTTCTGCTTGGTCCCTGTCCTGTCCTGATCGTTTCTTTGCCTCATATAAAGCACAGTGACAACCAGCGGAGTTCTGTAGGTTTTGAAAACCTTCATGAGCATGTTTTGGAGAGTAAAACAAACAACCTCCCAATAACACCACTCCTAAATCTTTAATTTTTGCAATTTTTTGTGTGGATGTCAGCCCTAAGCCTACAAAACATGAATAAATGACTCATTTGCAGGAAAGAAAAGCAATGCCTGCATTTTATCAGCTCAGGTGAAAGTAGCACAACCTACAGACATATGCTAAATTCCATTACCTGTAAAGAGAACACTGATTTAAATTTTTACTGTTTTGAAAACCATGACATGAGAAATGATAGGCTTCCGTTTTATTTTTATTAATTGTATACACACAAGGAAGCTGATAGGGTAAGATTGACTTTAATTGAGCCATAAATTTAGCATTGAGAAATGCCATCCATTTAGCTGGACAGTTCTGTGATGGAATGCATTTCTAAAGCAAGGATTGCTGGCAGAGTGACTGAGATAACAAATGATAAGTGCTTTATACCTATAGCTACAAAGAGACAGTCCTCAATAAAAAGTGGGTAACTTCTCAAAGAGCTACCATAAGTTATTTTCCCTCAATTTTGCACCACAAGAAATTTTTTCATTAAAATACTGTTCAATACAATATTCTTTTTATTTGATTAAAACTTGTAGAAGATACAATCTGAAGTCTAAAATACTGGGTAACCTATCATTGCTTGGTGTGTCACTAACCCTCTGCTCCACAGGAAAATCCTTTTACATTCAATCTGATTGAATAAAACTCTTCATATCTGTACACACATGAAAAGGTAAGTTCATGAGTACTCACACACATCACCAGCTATTGCAGGCTGCTGTACTGCTGTCTAAGTCAATAGAGCTTGAACCATTTACCCCAGACCTGCTCCAAAGGATGTGCTTCAAAGTGTGTAAAAACCTACCTGGAAGCAAATTCCAGCATGAGTTATAACATGCCTTAGAGGTGGCTATGAAAAGTGTAATTATCCCCCATGTATTTCTGTTATTTTTCTCTATACTGAATTTCATGAGGAAAATATTCTGCCATTTTGATTCCAAGATCTCTTTGAGCAGTTATAAGAAGATGATTTTTATATGAGAAAGATAAAAGTTGTCCCATGTGGATAAATGTGGATTTTTAATTTTCAGCCGTGTAATCAAAATCTTATTCCTGAATTAAACTTTTTTTTTCCTAACTACTTAAATTGACCGCATCAGTCAGATGCCTTAGTGTTTTTTTAAGTCAAATAGTTCTGTTTCCCTTTGGAAATGAGATTATTTGGCTTTGGGAGAAAATGTAAATGGTCTTGTGAAAATGAATGTCAGAAAATAAAATGGTAATAATTAAATGTGAAAACAGTGTAATGGCTGGCCTGGCCTAAACTGTCATGGATCTACAAATGCCTTTGCCTTCTACAGACATACTTATTTTTCTTTTTGATCACTGGTACTTTTTTGTTCATGCAATAAAGATTTTAGAGGTGATGATAGCAAACAAACCTGGTAGTTAACCAGAGAGCTCCGAATCAATATTGAGTTTTCTCGTGTAGAATGGTGCTCATAACAGAAATATTTTAATGCATCTCCACGAAGCATGACAGAGATATTTAAAGATCTGTCTTCCTACTTCCTTTGAAGACATTCCCATATCATGCGGGTCAGCAGAGAGAAACAGCAGTGCTGAAACAGCATCACCTGGACCCTCCCTCCAGCTCCCATCCATCATTACAGCCTCAGTAATGGAGACATATAGGGCTGCTATTCCTAGTGATTCCTGATATTCCTACCAGCAGGAAAACAACAGATTCTTATATACATACATACATATATATATGAACAACTTGTAAGAGAATATAAACAATAATTTATTTGCAGCGTAACCATTCATAATATGCCTGAAAGAAAAAGACTGTTTTGAACAGGAGTCAATTATATGGCTCAATCAGTATCTTAGGTGTTAAGGTCTAAATGCTTATTTTGAGTCCATAACAATAATTTACTTTCTTTTATCACCACTTTATTTGAAGCCCATAAAAAGAAGGAGGCAACAAAACAGCTTTATCCCTATGAAAACAGAAAAGAATCGTGACCTGATTTAGGTGACAGAGGGCTAGAATAGAACCAAGGGGTTTCACTGCTAAAGTGGTACCACCTCATGTAATAGTAAGTGATCTTCATTCCAGAAAAACTGTCCAAAAACTGACCACTGATTTTTTTTTTTTCTTTAGAGGAAGTATCCCCTAGAGGTGTTAGAAACTTTTGTCATTATTATGACAACTTTCTTGGAAGATACTTAAGTTTACATTTAGAAAAAAAACAAAAAAACAGAGCTTCCAAAATAAAAGGTGTAGTGTGTTGGGAATTTTGATGGATACAAAACAAATAATTTATATTTATTCTTTTTAAAAAATGTAACAGAAAAATATTAAGTACGTGTCCACCAAAACTCTCTCTCTCTGGAGTTAAGCTCTCTCTCTCTCTGCAGTTAAACCCCAAAAAACCAAAAAACACCCCCAACAAACAAACAAGCAAACAAAAACACCTAACAAAAAGCCCTCAACGAACCAAACAAAAAAAACCTGAAAAAAATCCATAAAATCTCTGTGTCTTGGATTCAACTAAAATACAAATAACATTGGAGAATTTATCTTATTAATTATCCATCCTGAGCAACATGATTTAGGAACTGGCTTTGTGCAGATGCAAGGAGGTGCTCACCAGCACAAACATTCTGCTCACATAAGATGCATACAGACCCAGCATTGTGGTTTACTCCTGACACCTAGAATAATAGCTCACATCTTCTGCCAGAGATGAATGACTGCAAATGAGTGTTTAAGACACTCAACTTCATCATTGATTCCACAAGCTTTTTTTGCCACTCAGTCTCCTCCACCAAACTCAAACTGCTCTCAGATTTCTGCCCCTTTTCATTGTGTTTTGCAACAGAAATACATCATCCAGTGTATGCTTTTGAATCTATAAAATACACAATAGATAGTCAAGTTTTCAGCACTGGCATAACTCTGGGAAGTTCTGAAACACTAACATTTCTGCAGTAGTACAAGATGTTGTGGATTTGGAAATGTTACGATTTTATTTTCTTTTGTAATCATAATATTAGTCAAAATCAGCAACACACTAATGTAGGAAATTATGAGAGTGATTAAATAGAGGAATCTTGGAGATGGATAGCGAGATGTGACCTCCTGGTAACAAGAAGCACATTCTGCTTGTCATTTGGCCTTTGGCCATAGCTATTATATCTTGGACTTCAACAGTGTTTAGATTTCCTAAAACTTTCCCCCTTCACCTCAGCTGCATGTCCTTCTGGTTTTTTCACCAGCTGGGTTGGGAGCACATTTGGGGATGTGTGTGTTTGCTGCCCAGATGACAAAATGGTGTGTGTTACGTCTCTCAGCACACAAGTAGTGTCAGCAATCTAAGGAAAAGAGATCTCCTGTCCTCCTGTGCTTCCTTTGGTGTCTCTCTTTCTCCTGCAGTATTGACAGGCAGCTGTGAATATGACACATGACTCTTGTGCAGGTGGGATAGCTTTGACTTTGGCAGGTGGCCAGTAACTTTCCTTCTTCATGTCTTTGTGGAAAAGTTTGGCTTTCTTGTCTAATTTATTTCATCTATTTCTGCCTCTGACTTGGTGGCCCTGTGAAGTGAAGGAGTTTTGTTATATTCTTTTCCCACTTATTACATGGTTTTTCTGCTTGTGAAAACAACATAGGAACCAGAGGGCTTGTAGACAGACTCCTTGTAAATCACATTTCCACACCCTTTTACTTATTGCAAGCTCAGTCATTGCTTCACAGGCTACACAAATAAGTCTAAAAGCTAATTTACAGTACTAAGGTAGGGACACCTCTGTTTTAAAGCATCTTGTCTGAAGAATCCCCTATGAACAGATAAGGTTTATGAAGCCGTCTATGGAAAGGGGAACTGTGATGATCATAGATGTGTAAGCTCTTCTCTTACTCCTCAATTCAGTATTCTATCTGGCCATGTTTCTTTACAGCAACTGTTCCTTCTTTACTCTTTCTATTTTTGTTTCATAGTTCATAAGTTCATCCTTTTCTTCGTGGGCCTCAGAGCATCCTATTTCATGCCTCTGTTCTGGTGTGCTGCAAAAAAACCTCAATATGAATGAGAATTGGGCAGCTCTCACTCAGAAAAAGGGGGCAGAGAAGAGTTGGATCCAGAAAAATTAATATAAATGGTTTTAGAAATTATTAGTACTAATTGTTTTGATAATCTGTCCTGCTGCTGCCCGTTAAGTAGAAAGAAAATGGTGGAAGTTCACAGGTATTTTGACAGAACAGGGTACTGGGGTTGTAAGAATACACACACTTCTGAAAATTTGCAAAGCATGAGATGTTGAATTTTTTCCCGATTTTGTCAAAACTTCCCTGACTGCACCAAGGCCAGGTTTCTACCCTAAATATCAGCATACTGCTTTGAAATTACGTGCGCTGGATCATCCCTTATCAATTTCTGTAATTCTGAGCACAGAGTTCTAGAGATACAACTTGTAATGAAGAGAGTGTGCACTCATTTTCACTCAAGGTACAATCCTTGAAAGAAAGCTTTTTAGTATTATTATGTTTTTTCTTATTATTATAATTTCTCTTTTTTTGAGTGCAAATTTTTACGTTGATGAATATAGGCTGTTTAACAGAACATTTACAGGATGCATTTCTGGAGGTAGAATTTCAGGCTGTTGGACTTGAGTTTGCTCTGACTTATGGGAGGATTGTTTCTGATTGCTGCATCTTGAAGATTTGAAACTTGGCATCCAAAGCCTGTCATTTTCTTTATGAATATTAATTCATAATTAGCTCCCAGTCTCTGCTATTTACAAAAGACAGTTTGGGTTTATTTTACTTCTTAAGCATTTTTCCCCTCCAGCTGGGAAAAAAAACAAACTGGCTGGATAACTACTTTTCAACAAGATTTTCTTTTCCTTTTTATTATAAGAAGAAGATAAATGGTCATCTGTGTTTCTTGGGCATTCTCTGGTTGTACACAAGCTTTCAATCTACAGATTCTAGAAAATGCCTGCAATGGAACGATTAAAGCAAATTCCAGATGGTGTCTGTACACATGACAAATATACTTACATGTCTTTATTTCAGCTATTATCCCAAACAGCACAAGGGATAGCAAGTCTCTGCACTAATGGGCAACTTTCAAAGCCTCTCACAGCAGGACTGTCTTGGCAGGGGAAAGGTCATGGTAATGGGTTTTGACAAAGAGATCCTGAGAGTCTCTCTTTTCTTACAAGAGTCTGGATTTTCCTTTCATCTTGTATCACTATTCGAATACACTAATGATCATTGCTGTTCTGAAAAAAAATCCTGAATAGGAGATGTGTCCAAATGGAGTAGTTATCATTCATTCAAGTTCATGACACAGCAAGTTTTGCAAACCAGAGGAGTTTGATAAATTCATTGTACACAGCTAGCCAGGAAATGAAATTGCTGTTTCCTTGCAAATGATGACAATTCCATGAGGAAAATGAGATTCATAATAAAAAAAGGCACTAACAATATGACTTCTGTTCTACAATGAAAATAGTTTGAAAGCATACATACGGAATCAAAACATTTTAATTTGGTAGAGTTCAGAAGTTTTTATTTGAATTAAATGCTTCTAGATGTTTCAGTTCCTTATTTCATGAAAACTTTAAATGTGAGCAGAAAACGTGAACACAAGAATGGTATTGAAATGAAAATCTATACACATAATATACAACACATACAAAATAAATAGTATAGACACATAAAACATAATTATATACACTGTGCATGTCATTGTGCTTTCTGAAATGCTGTCTTTAAACTGCCACCCATGCCACTGTATTTTTAATATTATCATAGAACTATAGAATCATAAAATGGTTTGGGTTGGAAGGGACCTTAAAGATCATCTAGTTCCAGCTCTGTTGTATAGCCAGACATGTCCCTCTAGACCAGGTCCTTGAACAATTCCAGAGATGGGGAAGCCACAACTTCCCTGAGCAACCTGTTCCAGTGCCTCACCAGCCTCACAATACAGACTTTGTTCCTTATATTGAATTGAAATCTACCCTCTTTCAATTTAAAATAATTGTCCTTGTAAAAATGTCCCTTCCCATTTTTCTTGTAGGTCTCTTTTATGTACTGGAAAGTTCTCTAAGATCTCCCCAGGACCTTCTTTTCTCCAGGCAAAACAACCCCAACTTATTCAGCGTGTCTTCATAGGACAGATGCTCTATCCCTCTAATCATCTTCATCTTCATGACCCTCATCTGGACAGGTCCATGTCTTTTCTGTGCTGAGGGTCCCAGAGCTGGACACAGTATTCCAGGCAGGGAGGGAGAATCACAGAATCACAGAATCACAGAATCACAGAATGGGTAAGATTGGAAGGGACCACTGTGGACTATCTGGTTCAACCTCCCTGCTCAAGCAGGGTCATCCCAGAGCACATTGCACAGAATTGCATCCAGATGGTTCTTGAGTATCTCCAGTCTCTCTGGCTAGTCTCTCTCTTCCAGTGCACAGTTACCTGCACACCAAAATTCTTCTTCATGTTCAGGTGGAACTTCCTGTGCATCAGTTTCTACCTGTTGCCTCTTGTCCCATTTCTTGTCACCACTGAGAAGAGCCTGGTTCCATCCTCTTGACACCCTTCCTTCAGATATTTATAGACACTGATGAAATCCCCTCTCAGTTGTCTCTTCTTGAGTCTGGACAGTCAAAGGGCTGGATCACCTCCCTCGACTTGTTGGCAGCGGTCTTGGTAATGCTCCCCAGGACACCTTTGGCTTTCTCAGCCCCCAGGGCAAACTGCTGGCTCATGGACAGTTTTCTGTCCACCAGAACCCCCAGGTCCTTCTCCTCAGAGCTGCTTCCCAGCAGGTCAGTCCCCAGCCTGTATATGAGGTTAATCCTGTCCAGGTGCAAGACCCTCCACTTGCCTTTGTTGAATTTCAGGCAGTTCTCTGACCATCTCTCCAACCTGCTGAGGTCCTTCAGAAGGGCAACACAGCATTCTGGTGGACCAGCCACTCCTCCCAGTTTTGTGTTGTCAAATCAATTCCCTTGACCCTCGTACCATGCTTCATTTGATGCAGCCTGAGATGCAGTTGGCTTTCTGGGCTGTAAGAGTGCATTGCTGGGCCATATTCAGTATTTTATCCACCAGTACATTTAAATGCTTCTCTCCAGTGGCATGCCATTGGGTGTGAATAAATGAGCCGGAAACTGTGATGAAAGGATTTCAGACTCTGAGAATAAGAGGTGTAGCACAACTCGGGGGCATTGCAATCACTGCTCTTTCCCTTCCATAACTGGGAAACCACATGCAAACAGACAGACTTTGGCTTCCAACCATGCTTTCTGACCCCCCCTAAAAGTGTTCCTATGGCTTTACCAAACATCCAGCAGCATGGGTCAAGGGACACTACTTTGTCCTATGCTTCTTTTCTTTTTAGCTTGCTCATGCAAATGTGGTCATAGATGCTATTCCAGGAGAGAAAGGCCCAAGTCTCCTTCCCGAGGATTTGATTTTGGAAAGAACAAACATATCATGCAGCAGAAAAACTGGGGAAAAAATAGAAGAAATCCCTCTAGAAGAGACTTGTGGAAGGCCAGCGAAGCCTCAAGGCCTGATCTGAGCTTATTTGCATGACTCAGGAAAAATATTAATGAAATTCTTTAGATTGATTTGGCAACAAAGAGGTGTGAGATAGCCATAGACAGCACCTGGACAGGGATACAGAATTAGATTCCCAGTCAAAAAGCAGAAGGAAAAAAAAGCCTTCAGACTATCTGCATATTCATCAATCTTTCAGACTTTAGGTCAACTTCTGTAAAGTTTACTCCTTTAGCAATGTTTAATCATGGAGCAGTCTTATTCTTTCCAGACTGTAAGGATATGTATTAAAGCTACATGACTGGGTTTTTAGCTACATTGTAATAATACATACATCAATATTTAACATACCCATTATTACACATATGCAGCACTCAACCAGTGGTGATATGCCTCTCACTGCTGCTGTCAATCAGTTATGACAAGTGTCCTTGCTTTATTCTTCAGGTTTATAGCATAGCAACCTTGCTGAATAACTCCTGTTGATGATGGCAGGGAAGAATGCACCAGCTGTATCCTATCTGATGGAAACTCTTATAGAAATGCTGCCCTGACATTATCAAAACCTCTATAATTTTTCAAAGCAGCAGCCTTTTTTACTTCTTAAACCAGAGCAGAATTGATTCAAGCATAGACACTGCTGAAGTCCCAAATGTATGTAGAGATGCTAGCAGTGTAGATTTTCTATAAAAAATCCTACAGGAACTCAAATAACCTGAGTGTGCTCTTAGGGTTGGTGTATATATAGTAGAGCTCATAAGGTATTCAGTGACAGATCAGATATACCCTTAAAATAGTTTGTTTGGAAATCAACACATGATTAATGCCCATTAAGTGCAAAATGTCTGTGTCTGTTAATACAGTATTATGACTGAAAGATCATGGGTAGAAATATCACTCTTCATTTCTACATCATCTTTTCTTTCACTTGCCTTCACAGCTGTGTTTCCTCCTCATTTGTAGCAGCATGTCTCTGGGTTTGGTCCAGTGATGAGACTGTCCAAAATAGATGCCCAACAGTGATAGATATCCTTGTCACATTTTTTCCCGGGTAGTTAATTGCTGACATCAAAGTATTTGTCCATATGTAGAAACTGTTATGGAAAGTGAAGCTTGCACGGCTGATAAAGAGGGAGGATAAGAGTATGGGATTTTGACAGAATATGAAAATATTGCTGCTACATATTTATCTGGTGAAAGATATTTTTTACATGGCACAGAAGGCAGATGTGGATCGAGTAGATGGCATAAATAAAAGGATAGAATGAAAAGAAAAAGAAGAAAAGAGAAAGATCAAGAGAATAGAAATTAGAAAGTCTAAGAAATGGGTCTGGGATCATATTTTGTGTCCTCTTAAATGAGTATTATTATGAAATACTAACATTCAAATTCTTTTATTCTGTTTTCCTCATTTAAGATCTTTAAGATCCAAAGTTGAGAGCGTAGTTACTTTCAATTCTGTGTACAGCCACAGCTACTTTAGCCTAGTACCATTCAACAAGAGGATCTTCCCTTTCTCTGTCACGACTATAGGGATTAGTTAGTGCTTAAAGTTACAGGTGGGAGGAACCTGACCAATGTGTTTAAAACAGACTCCTGCGTATCATTCTGAGGCTGGAGAATATATGCTGTGCAGCATTTTGCTTTCTTATTTTGAAGCAGAGGACATTCAGCACCTTAGGGAAGGAGCTACTTTGAAAACACAGCAGTAGGTCACATATATTTTATACTCATCCACACCAACATCGTCTGGAGTTCTTCCTCGCCATGAGGATTCCCCTGCGTGAGTTTAGTAAGGTGTAAGTACACTTCCGGTAATTATGTTTCTTTGATACCTAGCGTCCTTTCAAAAATAGTTTTTAAATAGAGGTTAATATAGTGGTTTGATTTTTGTGTCAATTATTATTGCAATGCAACCCTGCTGAAATAGAAAGCTGCTCCACTGCAGCCAGAGAACTGAAGATGACCTGATGGAAAAGCATTGCTTCCTAGGGTTTAGAGAGGATCCAGGCTGGTGGTGCATGCATAAAACCACACAAATATCTGCACAGAACTAATGCACCAGACACAGGGAGTTTCTAGCACACAGCAGTAGTAAAGATATTTTGAAATGTGGAGAAATGGAAAAAGTAGCTGAGAGAGAAAGAGACCTTCCAGCAGTGTACTAGCAATCAGAGACATGTTGAGAACTCTGCAGAAGAAACATACCTTCCACAGGTTCAGTTTATAACCAACAGCTTAGGCACAAACATTGGTGGGGTAGAAGAGAGTATTTGCCACACAATATTTGCCAATATTTGCAAGATCAACCATCAGGCTTGATCTTGAAGAAAGAATTGTTCAAAGAGTTTATCTGAATCTTCTGGTTTAGTCTGAACCTATATTCCTGGGGATGGAGGAGGGTAGGGAGAAGAGGGAAGAAAAAATCTGTCTTGATTTTAGAATCTTGGGTCTTTGTCAACGATCGCTCAGTTGTCTCAAATTCATCATCACAATTTGAAATGTGCCCCTGCTTGTGTTCTGAGTTTGTTGAACTTCAGCTTCCAGCCTTTGGCTCCTCTCCACCTTCCACTAGGTTGCAATCAAGCCCTCAAATCTTCTTTTTTGACAAATGAAATAGATTTTTTTCCTGACATGTTTCACTCCACAGGAAAATATCCAATTATTTGATCATGCTGGCTGTCTTCTCTAACAACTACTGTTTCTGCCTTTGAACCCCAAGTCTTGCAACCACCTGCAATGTGCTACAAGCCATTTCCCTGCTATAGTTCAAAGCAGCAGCAATAAATCCTCTCTGCTTCCCCTCCACATCCCTCAGTTTACACAGTCTTCAGTCTAAATCACCTTTGCTTCCTGTGTTGTTCTAAGATCCCAACCTGACTGCCAACCAAATCTTTTCTAGAGTCCCTATCCCCAGAAGTGAAGCCTGTATTCACTCTTTGAAAGGTATTTAATTTAATGTTTTGTCTTAGATATACCAGTTTGACTTCTGCTGTGATTAGAGGGATCCTGTTACATTTTCCCATTGTAGCTGGAGACATTTGTTCTACTTCAATAAGCAGCAACTCTTATGAGCCATGACAAATTAATTTGCTGGGCTCACTAGGTTTTTTCAGGGAAAAAGAAGGTCATGGAGGCAGTCAGGCCTCCCACAAAAGTCAAGAGTGGAGTACTTTAATCACACAATGATTTCAACTTTTCAAGTATATATGCTAAAGAGGACCATCCTTCTGAAAAGGTTTGGGAAAGTGACAGCAAATTTCTTATCTCCTTCCTCATCTCCCTCTTCCCCCATCACTCAGATTCTCTTTAAAGTCACCACACTCAGAGCTCTGGTCTGTTCCACTAATGTTGAGACTGCATAAGCTATATTCCATAGTCTATCATTAGCAAAGGACTTCCAAACTTCCTGAAAAAAAAAAAAAAAAAGGAACAGAAAGACAGAAACCTGATTACACTTTGACTATTAATAATTTCCTCCCTATTCTGTATGTTTCTTTCTTTGAAAGCAAAGAAATCTGTGCATGTATGAATATGTGTGACATAATGATTTCTTATTAAATGCCATTATCTGGCAGATCAGCTCTGTCTTTTGTACAGCCAACTGGTATGCTTGCAGCAGCTGATGAGCAACAGGATCATAGAACACAATCACTCCTTCAGCTCTCCAGGGGTTCTGTAAACCCTCTCTCTCTGGAAGCAGATTTTGGGCCTATTGTATTCCTTGTTAGAGTAGGGAAGACAGAACAAAATTTGAAAGGTATATTTAAGTCATGCTGAGAAACACTGACTGAAACATTTAAAGTGTGCTATTTTCACATCCACCCAGGGCTTTTTTTCTCCTAGTCCAGGATGTCACATGTTCCTTACTGAAGCAAACACAGGGCTATATCTCAGGAAGAGAGCACCAAAATTGCATTGACAGCAGTTAACTACCTTGATTTAGCCCATCTGGAGACTTCATCCATTAAATGTTTGAGTATTTCCATTTCACTGAGAGTGGGTTGTATTTGGGCATGTGGGCATCCATTAGAGTGTATAGATGTGCACAGGTGTGTGTGTCCATGCTAGTACCCCAAAAGTGATTAGGGTAAAATATGTTACAATCATATGTGGAAAACTGAACTAGCTAAATTGATTTCCTTCAAACTTATGTCCCCAAACTATATATGAGCAAATCCACAAGTACTAAAACTGTCAGCACAAAGGTAATTTAGGCAAGAGAAAGTTATAAGCTACTGCAAATAAGAACATTGAAGGAGAGTAGCTCTTCTGTGAGAGAAGTTCAATTTCACCTGGTTTTTGGCATTGACTTTTTCAGGGAGAAATTATCCTTAGAACTGACTTCAAATATTAAGAAAAGAAAAAAAGGAAGTGCACAAATGCTGATAATAATTGAAATGAGAAAGAACATCAATAATTTAGATTCTAATAATTTTAAATGTAGAATCTGTCAAGGAAACATTTGGGAAGAATGTTAACTGGAAGACACATTTATAAGGATGGCCTTTAATCACTAATTACATTGAATCAATTAGTGTTATATTTAACTACATATCTGTAAATCCAGAGGCAATTTTGGTTCATGGATTCCACCCCATGAATAAGATGCCTTCATCTTTATTTTTTATATTTGAAATACAGCAGAACCATCACATGTGTCGTGAGGTCTGGTGCTTTTTCCTAATGTACTAGAATCTGAATACAATATTTTTTTACAAAACTGCACTGAATATTAATGCTATGTTTAATTATACTCCATGAATTGTAGGCAGTACTGATATTTCTTAATAAAAAATTGCTATAAAGGACAATGAATTTTTTTTATAATTTTCTGCTTCTTATTTATGTTTTGTCACTGCTACCATTGCCAAAACACAGTTTTGTTATTTTTATTTTGACAATGAATGTGTGTTAATAATCCATGATAATAATTCAGCAGACAAGACAGGAAATATGTTGTTGTTTTAGCATTGTTTTTAAATAGTGAAATAACCTATTGTGTTAAACTGCAGTGCTGGGACGCTGTAAAACTGAGGATGGAGCACATTACACATGTGTACTTCTTTAATCCAAGGTTTATAGAAATCTGTGCAATCTTTTACCCTGACTTCCACTGAATTTTGATTCATGGTTACATTGCTAGTAAAGGTCTAACCTCAGGTCTTTCAGAGCTCATGGGGAATGTGATTTATAGAACACATAAAGAACAGCCACAATTTAGGGCTTCCTGCCCTGTCATCTGACCTTCCACAGCTAATGATGGAAAAAGACAGAGGAAGAAGATCGCTAAACAGTGAGTCCTGAGCATGCAGTTCTTCTCTGTGATCTCTGTCTGTATGTTTCCTCTCCACATGAGTCTTATTCACATACAGTAAAACAATTTTCATAAAACATGTCCCTTTGAATACCAAAAAGAAAACCCCTTTGTATGAGGTTCCAGGCATTCTTTCAACATAATGATCTCCATGATCTACCCACATCTTCAAGATGAACGTTAGTTATAGATAATATTATTCAACTGCACATCACTGATCTTTATCAGCAAAGTGCATAATTTACAGCCAAGTCTCTTTTGTGTTTATTGGGCTAGTACACAACGTATCCCTCAGTCCTGGAGTTTCTCCTTTTCCCCTTGCCTTTCCATTTTCCCATTGCCTTTCCATTTTAAATTTTTAATTGATTACAGAAGAGTCCAGCCATGTTGACAAACAGAGTGAAATCTGGGGATACTGGAGCAGGCAGAGTGGATAGCAACTGTTAGACACCACTCTTGGAGTCTGAGTATTATCAGTGGCTGTATCAGTGAGATTTTATGAATAAGAAGTTTGAGAAAGCATCAACAAATACCATACAGGAAAACTAGTTGGGGTTGTGTGCACACTTGAGTTAAGCAGAAATGAAATATCTGAGCCCACTGGGACACTAATGATTAGAAGAGCTAGGAAGACATAGTATAAAAATTCAAATGCCAAGTACATATTTGCCATAATAAATAAACATCCAATGGTTTGGAAAGATGCCTTTTGCAGGTCATTTACCTTTATATTAACATCCTTCAGATTCGCTATAGTCATTGTTTATTTTAAGATTTCCCTGAATGTTTTTAGGCATGTTGATATCTCATTTTAAAATGTTAGTCTGTACCTAATGCTAAGCAGAATAGAATATTTCTGACATAAAACCCATTGAAAATAGCTTTTATAAAGTATTTGAGTTAATAGGTTATAAGAGCAATTAATAAGGGCTTCTCTACAAAGCAAAATCACCATGAAACACCAAATTCACAGTGTCTGCCCAAGGCTCCCTCAAATTACACTGGCTTTTCAATATTCTGTGCTTTTTCTGTTCCCAGTTCCAGACTGGACTCCTTAGCATATGCTTCTTCTTTAATCCCTTTCGAGAGTGGTCCCACAAAATAAAGCTGGAAAAATCACCCAAAGCAGCCATTTTCTGAGGAAAAAAATATCTGGTATTTTGGCTTTCCCTCTTCCTGTTTCATCCTGCCAAGGACTCCTAAAAAGGTCAAAAGGACACAGTGAGCATTTCTGCAATGTCCATGAGTACCCCTTCATGTGACTACTTTCCATCTTGTACTCAGGCAATTGAGAGAACATATACCTGCTCATTTCCTCCTTTTTCTTCTTTCTTTTGATATATCTGTCTGACCACAGCTCTGCATGTTCTTTAGTCTTCCAAAATCAAGAGAAGAGCAGGTTGCATGAAGCAGCTACCTCATAAGGTCTAGAGAAAAATTCATGTTCCATTGCAGTAAAAAGAGGACACTATGTTTCAGGGATAATGATAAAAATTTCTCCATTTCTTCTGTTGAGAAAGACAAGACAAATGTGAAGTTGAAATGAAACTGGAACTACCGTGTCCCAGTTGAAATGCATTCATTTATGCCATTTTATTTCTGTTTTATCTGTTCACTCAGTAAATTATGTGGGGGAGAATTCTCTTCTCAGTAGTTGACATGGGCCAGAAGGCTCCCTTTTGTCTGCACGTCATGTTGCTTTCAGACCCGTAGTGTCTAATTTTAACTGCTCTTTCCAGCTAGCCTGGTGTATGAGGGAAATTAAATGGAGAAAGCAGGGATTCAGAAGTTTTATACACCAGATCAAATCTGGAATAGCTTCTCTGACATAATTGAAAGACTGTTTTTCAAGAACTAGAGACCAGAGTTTCCCCTAACGCCCCATTGTCTGTGCTTACCAATGTGTAAATGCACTAGAAATACTTCTCTGTGGTTCATGTATGTATGTCTGTATGGGAGGAAGATTAGGGGGAAGGATGAATGAGGATGTATTTGCAAACATTTGTGAAAGCAAAATAGTCTTTTTTGGTAGCCTTGATTTTGCTATTTTACATTCTGTATTTATATTTCTATATTTTACTGTTTGACTTTCTACAAGGCAGTGCTCTGTACTTGGGGTAGAAAAGATCTCATGCTCTAGAAGGCTAATAGCACTGTTTAGGCTTATTTGTTAAAATTAGTCAATTCCTGTCTAAGACAAGCCCTTTTTCCTGTGCTCAAACTTGTTAGCATTTAGCAGGGAAGGGAAAAATGTCAGCTAGACACTAATAGCCTTCATTAGCAGTTAATTATAAGTAATAGTTATGAATCTAAATCAGCATTATAAACTAATGAATTCATCCACGTCACGAATGAAAATGACTAATGAATTTGGTCTGTACATAGTTAAATAATGCGAAGTAACTACAACTTATCAAACAAAAGAACGGATACTGTGAGGTCGTGAGTCTGACTCTGCTCCCACTGAAGTTAATCAAGATGCTCCTAATTCCCTTCAGGAAGATGAAGTGTGGCAGTGTCTGTTGTCACTGAAGAGTAAGACATTTTTTTTATAGCTTTGAGTCAGTCTTTTGTGGCACATAGAAGACAAAGAGAGGGATATTTATTGAGGGATTGCTGACAAAGTGCTGAAGTTAGACTATCAGAAAAGTCTAAGAGGTTTAGATGCTGGACTCTAGATGCTTCACTTTAGATACCAGTAAAGGAGCATTACAGAGACAAAGAGTGAAACATCCACCTAATCAATGAGCTGTCGATGCTTAGGGTCCTAATTAAGAGATACCTGTTAAAGGATAATGCCTACTAATTGGGAAAACAAGCACTAGTTGTTTACATGGGTCTTTCTATAGCTGTATTAATTTCAATTTATTGTCTCTAACTGTCAAATTTTTAAAGAGATAGTATAATAATAGCACAGTAAGTTACTAATGTTTTGGTACCATGGCACATCTCAGGATATAGAATCAGAAAGAACAAAATTTCTCTTCCAGCATTGTAGCAATTAGCAAATTAGGTATCATCTTATTCCTGAAAGGATTGTGAGGGAAGAGATGTGGCCTAGGGAATTAACATTCTCTCTCTACTTCTGAGGGGGTGAAAATGTCTTTTCTTTCATGTCATCTTTCATTTGCCATTTTATGCTGTACACGTGCAGTTTGTAGGCATGGAAAGACTAGTGGCAAATCCCACTTAGCATCATATGCCTGGTCTGTTGTTGTGAAGATACCACATTAAAGATCAGGCCTTCTACGGAACAGATGTACAGCTATCCTCAGTGCTGCCTAAGTGCTGTGTTTTCACAGGATCAATCTTAGAGACTGTCTTAAAGTTTTATCATGGAGCTGGAAGGCAACACAATGGGTGTTAGATAACACAAAAGTGACATTTGGTGGCTTTTTTAAGGTAGGACTATTTATCTACCCTGATTTCATCAAATTGCAAAAGTGCTACGAGAACTCTGCTGTGCCTTGCCCCAGGACCAACAGGAGCAAACCTGCATAAGTCAGCTTATGTCCACTGATCAATAGTGATTTGCACTGGCCCCAGAATAGAGTCTAAACAGGCCGTGTTGTCAGCTGAAAACACACAAGAAGCACAGCACTAACTACAGGTTGAAATAGAGGTAGGAATGGCAGGTGCTGAGGCAGTTTGGTACTTATTCAATCCCTTTACTCTGAGATAAATTGCTTTTTTTTGGACATAATCACTTTTGACTGACATTACATTTTCAATTCTATTTGAACTTCAGAAGCACTCACTCTGAGTTGGTGGAATTCTAGTCAGGTTCAGCTTCAATCCCACTTTTCCTTTTCTGTGGCAGGAACCCCAGCCTTGGAAGTTTTAGCTTCTGCAGAGGCAAAAGGCGTCTTCCAGACATGCAGGCTTCAGGCTAACTCCTTCCCCAGTTCTGCTCTGGGGTGATCTCCCTAGTCTTGATTTTAATGGGAAATGAAATGGCCCTGAGATTTCCCTATACCAAGGTTCGTCAAAGATTAAGGGAAACCAAAAGAAAAGAATGTGGATTTGGTTTTAAGTAAAAACCCGCTGCTGCAAAGAGCCTATAAATGTGGAATGGTGGAAGCTTTGCAGACAAACTCAGAAAGTTTGTGCTGCTGACAAGAATGACATGAAAGAGAACATGGCAGTGATAATGTACCCTCTGCTTTAACTGACAAACACTACATACCTGGACTATGAATAGTGTGAAACTCCTCTGTCTCTTGTACAAGAGAAACTCATAAACTCACAAAGTTTCAGTCTGGCCCACCTCCAGAAGTGGCTCTTATGCACCACGATCAAGCATCTCTTGGTTTGTCTGGTCAACCAGTCCACCACTTTCCCTTTATTTCCTGTCATCCTTGTATAAAGGGAAAAGCTGTTCTTGAGTATCATTGCAGTGTTACTACAGGATCTTGAGCTTCCACAGAGCAAATCTCTGCCTCTTTGTCCTATCCTCCACAACTCTGACAGATAATGTTTTCAGAAGGTTTTCTACCCTCTTGTTCTCACTCCTCCTATCAAAACACAGAACAAAACAAACAAAACCAAAAGAAATTCTTCAAAATTTCTTCTAAAGTAGTCATTCTCTTTTGTCTTTTTTTTTTTTTTTTTCTCTGCACCATATTTTGAGTTTGTGCTTTATGGGGAATCTATTAACCACAGCTGTTTTGTTTGTTTGGTTGGTCCAAAATATTTTAATTTCAATTATTTGTTTAGTTGGCATTTTAATAGCCAGCTATTTGTTCTGAGGGAGTCCTAATGCTGAATTTATTGTAAAACGTGTGGCGAGAACAATTAAACACTTATGACTGCAAACACACATAAATTTCTGTGTATTTTACATCAGGCAATTTCTGCAATTTTCCTTGGGGGAGAAAAAAAAAGTCGCATTTTCTGCATCAAGGGCACTAATTCAAATTTTGAAGCAGAAACACATTTATGAAGGATACAAGATTCTTAAGTAGTCAACCCCTTTCCAAGGCAAATCAGCCTAGTGAAACCCTAATGCTTAATTTATATCTCAAGATAATCCAGTGATCACCGTGGATTTTTAAATCCATTCTGTGTTGGAGATTCTGTATAAATTTCATTCAAATGGAAAAAAGACCTGAAAATTGAAAAGAGTGTCTGCTCTTGAATCTATATGGGAAGCACAGAAGGATGAGGTTCCTTTAAAGGCGGTGTAAACTCATATGAGGTTCAACAAAGCCAAGTGCCGGTTCCTTTATGTGGGTCACAACAACCCTGTGCAGTGCTACAGCCTGGGGTCTGAGTGGCTGGAGAGCTGCCCATTGGAAAAGGACCTGGGGGTGCTGTTTGACAGCAGCTGAACATGAGCCAGTGTGTGCCCAGGTGGCCAAAAAGGCAAATGGCACCCTGGCCTGTGTCAGTGATGGTGTGGCCAGCAGGACCAGGGCAGGGATTGTCCCCCTGTACTCAGCACTGGTGAGGCTTCACCTCAAATCCTGTGTTTAGTTCTGGGCCCCCACTGCAAGAAAGACACTGAGGGGCTGGAGCCTGTCCAGAGAAGGACAGTGGAGCTGGGGAAGAGTCAGGAGCACAAGCCTAATGAGGAGTGGCTGAGGGAGCTAGGGTTGTTCAGCCTAGAGAAAAGGAGGCTCAGAAGGGACATTATTGCTCTCTACAATTCCTTGAAGGGAGGTTGTAGACAAGTGGGGGTTGGCCTCTTCTTACAAATGTCAAGGATTAAGATGAGAGGAAATGGCCTCAAGTTACATCAGGGGAGCTTTAGATTGAATATTAGAAAACATTTATTCACTGAGAGGATTGTCAGTCGCTGGAACAGGCTGCACAGGGAAATGGTGCATTCACCACCCCAGGAGGTATTTAAAAGATGGCATGTGGGACGTGGCGTAATGCTGGCGATGCTGGGTTAATGGTTGGATTTGATGATCTTGAAGGTCTTTTCCAACCTAAAGAGTTCTATGACTCTGTGGTGTTCTTGAAAGACTAAGTTCCTTTATCCTGGGCATTCCAGTCACAGGGATTCTTTTACATTTCTCTGGGATCAATAACATTTTAAAATCTTTACTGTGGCTTTTAGCATGCGGGATGCATATTAATAATTCATGATATTTTCCTACCCATCTGTAAGTTTTAAATTGAAGAGGCAGGCTTAATTTCCTAAATGTACCAAGAAAAAAAAGTTTAGACAGTTTCTTTTTTGCCTTCACAAGCTCAACACCTTTTTGTTTCATACAAAATATGAGGAACTAATTTCACAGAATTAACTTGAAAATCCTTTTCTGAATAATTCATTCTGGAACATCTGGCTGACTCATAGAGACTTTGCTGCTGCAAGAAACTTCCAAGCCAAGGTTTCTCTGAACATATCTGCATTTCCTTTGATTATTTACGTGATGGAAAGGTTTCACACTGGTTTGTGCAAACATAAAGTAGCTGTGCAAATGAAATTTGCTCAGAATGTGCCTAATGTGTGACTTGAGTGAACTAGAAGTCTTCTTCTACTGAAAACTTGATTTTTGCTGTCATTGAACTCAGGGAGGGAGGAATCATTTTGTTCTTATGATTAAGGCTGCTAGCTTGACTTTCCATTGTCCATATTAGGCCATTTGCAAACCTCTTTTTAACATTTACTTAATTTAAAATGTTTATTTCTAATCTGATACAGCAGGAGCATTTTGCAATTGTTGTGTAGAAGCAAAATAAATATATGGTTCAAGTTAATTAAGCAGAGAAAAGTAAGAGATTTTAAAAAATACTCTTTGATGAAATTTTATAAGCAAATCAATTTACCATATGAAGAGGTATCTCCCCAGATCCATGCTCTGAAGTTGTGTTATGTAATCTTTGAAGATTCCTACAGAGAGGCACCCAAATCAGCTTTACTACTGATTTTTGAAAACTCACTCATTTCTTGGTGTCATCTCCCAGCTGCAAATCAGTGCATTCTACAACCAGAGCATTTGCTGCTCCCGGATTGACCACTCTGTCCCAAACCATACACAGCGTCCCGCTCCTCATGGAACTTCAGGAGTTACAGTTCCAGCCAATTAAAGCCCTCTCATGTGCTGTATGTGAAGTATGAAGGTGAGACTTAATATAGATTACATTGGCTTTTTTATTTCCCTCATGAATTAATTGTTATTGGCTGCAGTATCAGCTTTGTGTATCACCTTGTTACAGACACCATGGGCTAGAACGTGGTGCGTCTAGAGACATGACTTGTAAAGCGGTTAAAGAGTGCACAAGCAAAAGAGCTTTTGTGTGCAGGCAGCTGGGCAGGTGATGGATGGACTCAAGCGCCATGTGCAATACGGGCTGCGCCGCACAAAGCTGTTGGGAACACAAAGGATGTCCACTAGGAGCTTCTGATTTTCTCCTACCTTAAGCAATCCACAGGCCAGGCAGCATGCAGGATCTTACACCAAACCTGGCTGGACCCCACATACTCCTCCCTCTTGACCTCCAAGGGCACTGGCAAGCAGAGTGCCCACTAAGCCTGCTCACCACCCTGTGCAAGGGCAGAGGCTGAGCCTGGATATCTCTGCTTTTCACAACAATCCCCATTACCAAGTTGGTGTCATTTACAGTTATGTTACATCTTGACTACTCAGCCATCAGGTCTAGCCTCTGCAGATGCCTTTCCTGGACTCAGCTGTGCCTGTCACCCAGAGTGAACAAAAGGGAACCTCATGATCAGGCCAGATGACAGGACTAAGCTGAGTGCCTGTGGCTGAGGGGGGAATGATTTAAATTGACTACAAGAGTGATTATGGAGGCTTGAAAATAAAAACTTGCATTAGAGCTAGGAGAGTTTCCTTTTCTGCAATTACAAAGCACAGCAGCTCAATACTGAGTCAAACTAAGCAAGACACTCACACCTTGAAAAAATGAAACCTTGAAAAGGCCAGACTGCCACAGGGATACTGAGCAAGGTATGAAATGGGAGAAGTCTTTAGCAACTAGCCAGGAGGTTAAACAACATGTTGGAGGCAGTAGCAGCTGCCTCTTCTCCCTTATTGAGTAAAAAAAAAAATTGAATCCAGCCTGTAGCCAACATATCCTGCCCTTCTGAGTGGCTATGTGTTTCTTCTGAAACACTAGCTATAACACAAATTTAAATTCTCAGACTGGAAAATAGACACCAGCAAATGCTTTTGTTTGTGAGAAGTTGCATAAATATGTTTATAAAGAGAAATAGGTCAGAGGAGATGCAGCCTATAAAACTTCAGAAGCCCTCTTACAGAAGTCATTGTGCAAAGAAGCACTACCTAGACTTCAGAAAATGATCATAAAATTGCAAAAATCCTCATTAAACTGAAATACTGTCCCAGTAAAGAGCTTTTTATATCAGACATGCTTTTAAGAGTGCTGATAAACACTGAAAGGAAGAAGCTGCAGGAAGAAGGGTTTGAAGTAAATGTGATTCAAGTGCTACCTATTACTGTTATAAAATTTGACAAGTTTGAGCAAGAAATGTAAAATGACCCAACTTCACTGTGGCTTGAAAGAATTATCTTAGACTGAGGCTAACAAGAAATAGCCAGAGGACCATCGATAATACAAAAGGCTTTGGGATTATGGAGATGAAATAGTTCCGTGTCATAGAATTTTTTACTAGAAAAAATATTGCCACAATAGAGTATCACAAAAGGTCAGCAATGTGGCACAAAATCCACATGGGATGTTGAATAGAACAGAACTCACAGTGTCTGCTGCTGGTCACAGAAAGGAGCTCGAACAGAAGCCTATCCAGGCACAAGCAGTAATGTTGGAGACAATGTACCAAAGGATGAAATCTATAGTACACTCAGGGAAAACATGTCAGTGAGCCAGAAGCTCCATGTTTAATTCCTGATTGCCCCAAGGCCGTGACTGCACAGTTTGAATTAAAAAGACTTTGCATTTTGAATACTTGAATCCATGGTAAGGGAATCTAACAACATGCTTTACATATTTTTTTTCCTGACCTAATCCGTTTCAGAAGTGAGCAGGAAAAGGCAAAAATCTTTACCTTTAGTACTTGAACTAAATAAATTAAAGGTAAGCAGACCTGAAATAAATGGCAGAAGAGCCCTGTACCAGGCAGAGGGAATAAAGGATATGAATGACAAACACTCATGTGCTAGAAGAGTCTTGAATAATAAATCTTTTTGTAAAAACATTGTTGCATTGACATTCAGGCTACTGTTTACCAGTTTCTTTTTCTTTTCCTTTTTCTTTTTCTGATTTTTCAACATGGAAATATCTGCTCTACTGTAACTTCTGTATCATTGTACCTATGCCTATTCTAGAAAAAAAGAACTATTTCTGTTTTGCTGGCACACACATACTGTCTGTTACTAACCAAGTCCCTGATCACCACTGCAGATATTCATGTTCTTTTTAATTCATTTTGAGGACTTGAAATCCTATTTTTATCGTCCGTTTTAGTAATATTAGGTATTTTAGGTTGGGCAAACTCAAAGAGAATCTCTAATCAACTCCTGTGTGAGGCATCATATCATTTGTGAATTCTGTTTTGCAGCAAGAGTACAAGTACAAGAATCCCTAATCAGGTTAATAAGGTGCTAGGGACAGAGAAAATATTTCTAAAATCAACAATAATGTCCCTTCCCCAGGGAAAATCATGTAAATGTCAAAAATTTCAAGCAAGCAGTCACAATAATGCATAACACTGCTCAAGTAACTGGAAGTGCTTTCTGTGATACATAAATAACCATTTTCCAGCATTGACATGTATTGGACTGGTAAAAGTTAAGCAGCTGTGCAGACAGACCTGACAAGGATCTAGAGTGCAGAGCAGCCTGAATATGCAATCCTCATTATGTTTGATTCTAAGATTTCAGTATGTGATATGTTTTGCCTACTGTTTCAGTACTGTAGCTCAAAATGTCTCCTCTGCTTCCTCCTAATCCTAGAAAAAAGGAATATACAAAAAATAAAATTTCAAATAAATAAATAATTAGCAGTTCTATTATCATTACCGCAAATATGAGTGTTAATTAGGAAATTACCAGCGTTTGTTGAAAATAACTTTTGGAATATCACTACAATTGCTCTTGTGGCCAAAGTATACTCCAAGTACAAATTAGATTTGGAGAAGGTTGTCATGGAGTAGAGAGCAAGTCAGGTCATTCAGTGTAATTTTATATATTTATTCTGTAGTAATGTTTGACAGTACTCAGACTATTACCTTATTTTGACAGGGGTATTGGAAAAAAAAAAATCTCACTTCATTTAAAATTCATTTCATTAGTCACCTTTTCTCTTTTCATTCTGAAAATATATGGTATCTGAACTATTTCAAAGTGCTATAGAGCTTCATTACATTTTTTCTGATTACTACCCTCTCCTTTACTCTTGGGCTGCCAGGATCCCATTGAGCACATTGGTACCATTGTAACTTTAGTGGATTCCATTAGAGAATAAGTTCAAAGTTTATGCTACTGCTATGAAAAATACTTGAAATAAAGATAGAAATATGAGGAATGGATAGATTTAGAAATCTCAATAAACTAAAAGTCAGATGACTTTATTAATTCTTATTCACTAGATCTGATTCACATTATTCACTTAAATGATATAAACTTCCCTACATTCTTGGCTTCATTATGTCATTTATTCACATCCTGCCATTTGGCATTCCTTTTTGATAGGATAAACCTTTTGACATTTACTCTATTTTCCATATTGTTGTCCGTGTCTCTTACCCATGTAATTATACCTAGCGTATAACCCAGCAACCAGTCCCTGTGGCTCAGGTGTCAAGTGGTCACCTTCAGTGCCCCTTACCTGACATTTGAACAGCAGCATGTCATTTGTTGTTCCCTCATCTCCCCTTTCCCAAGGTCCTTCTAAAATTCTTCAAATTTGTTTCTAGTCTTGACTGATTAAAAATACTCTGTGTTCTCTGCAAATGTCATCACCTCAGGGTCCTAGTGCTTGGAGAAGAATCAGCTTATATGTCTATGTTCTTTCTAAGCATCCACTCCTGGCCACTATTGAAACACCAGACTAAAAATACTTCTGTCCAACAAGTGCAGTTATTCTTACAGCCACCCATTGTCACCACTATTCTTGTTCATCAGTTGTTTCTCCACAGAAAGTAGGTGAGACCCTGAGAATGTGTGCACGCAAAGGCTGCTTGATAACATAAATGAGGAAGCTGTGATTCAGCAGAAGCTCCTTGTGTGAGCAAATGCATAGAAAACACAGGACCATCTCACCAAAACTCATTGGGAGCTTAGGCCATGCTCAGGAAATCATATTTACTGAATTTCAACTCCAAAGCAAAACTGAGAGTATGCAAAGGAGTATTTGAAAATGGGTAGAATACACCCACCTTGAAAAGAATGTCAATCTCACACAGTTCCAGTTTAGGCAATATTTTGGTTACAGTATTACCAAGAAGACTAACTGTTGGAGAAATATATCAGGTTGTATCTGGAAACAAATTAAGGGGCAAGAAATATTTTGATGATTTGATTTTGGGTGGAGAAACTACATCTGAGCTGTATGCTATCCATGCAGTCTTGTCTCTGCATTTTTGTCTGTGCTATCTGCAGATGATCTTCAGAAAATCGAGGAGATTGCTATATTCTACTAGTTAAAAAGAGGTATTGTGAGCTTTTTAAATTAAACCGTTCCTCACTCATAGATAACTAATGTTAGTTATGTATGAAACCTTTACCCTTCATCGATCTATGATATTAATGACTATGAACATGATTAACATTCCACAAAGAGCTCTCATCCAGTTATTACTCAATTTATCTGTAAAACTTTATGCAATTCTTTGCTTACAAATGTAATTGTTCTGTTGAGAATCCAGACCCAAATTATCCACAGTTTTTACCATAAGATGATGGAAATACAATATTCCACACACTTGCCTTCCAGGAAGAGCTGAAAACACTGCATGCTAACAACAATCTCAGCTCGCATTAATCATGATAGAAATCAGAAAGAACACTGTGGTAATGGAAAATGAAGAAACACACTGGATAATTCCCTGCTTAGAGGGTTATTTCTCTAAACTGAGAGTGTGTTTTTTGATGATTTATTAAAAATATGTCTTTGAGTCTTGAAAAATGGATAATCAGATTGTTCTGGTGCTAGGCATAAAATAGTAATTAATACTTTTACTAAAGCTGATGCATTTATTTTTTAAAACACTATTTATGTTATACATTGTTTTATTGCAGTTGTGATAAATGACATAAAGTTATATGAATGGTAGCCTTACCTTGCAAACCAAATCTATCTGCAACTGTCCCATTTTAATAAATCATGGCCTTTATTTTTTTTAAAGCTGCTCTACATATTTGCAACTGACATTATTCACTTAAATTAACAATTATTTCTGACCTCCTGCAAAGTGTATGCTTGTGTTTTCCCAGATTTTTTTGTCAGATAGGTGCTCACTTCTACAATGTCCTATTTGTGTAGAAGCTCTCCATAGCAACTAATGAGATCTTGAGGATAAGAAAGCAGTGACGTTCAACTTTGATTTAAAAAAACCAGATCAGTCATTTCTACTTTTTTGATGGTGACTTTGATAAGATTTATACTTCAGATGTGTTGTCATTTGCTTCTCCTACAAATGTCACAGAAAATTTAACCTTATCCTTCAGAGAAGTATTGCTGTCTGGAAAGCCTATGTGTACCCCAGGTACACCAGCCTCCATGCTGGATTTGTTATTCTTACCCTGTCAAATTTTGAAAGTTCAGTGATCTGCTGCTGAGGAGTGGCACCTATCAACTGAGCTGTAGTTGGGAAGTCATTTTGTGGCATAGCACTAAAGCTATTTCTCCTCTTCTAATGGGTACCACTTATTTTGCCTTTCATGCTGCTCCATTTGGATGGTGGATGTTGTCTGGTCAGGTATCCCCCATTTTGTTCTTCTGAATTCAGAATCTGTCAAAACATAATTCCATCAGCGTGGAGAAGGAAAGACACAGGAGCTTTTCCTAGGAAGGTCCCTTTCTGATAGCTACTAGGACAACCCCAAATGACATGCAATTTTTCATTTAAAATTTGTCATTTTTAAAGATCTTTGTTGCTGCATTTCAGGATCAATTTTAATACTTTCTTCATATGCAAACATAGACTAGGTATAAGAAATTTTTAATATAGTGTGGCAGAGTACCTGAAGTTCCTAAATTTCACTGCTGTCCATTTCATTCTGCTGACTGGTGCTCCTTTAGGTATGATCATCTTTGTTTCAATCCCTTCAGGTGTGTCGCTGTGAAATAGTCATATGCCACACTTTCATGCTATTTCCACTAGTTCCATGATCCTATTTTTCACCTTCCTCTTTCAGCCTGAATGTAGACCTATTCATTTTCTCTTGTTCTTCATCATCATCCCAATAATTTCCTGGAAGCCAAAGAGGAAATTTTAAGCCTCCAACCTTCTTCTCTGTGGTTTGCTCACTAACCATTTTGGATTCCATTTTGAGACAGAACCTTTTTTTTTGCTTTAAGTTAAGAAAAGAATTGTCACACTACAGAAACACTGCAAGCAAAAGAAATTGCTTGCACTGAGTGGTTACCTCTAACTTTCATCCATACTCTCCTGGCAGGTGTGCATTCCTGGTGTCTGGTAGTGGTGGGACAACTCCCTGAGAGTTCAAATGCTCTATCTCTGGCAATAGGAGGAACTGAATATGTTGATAATTCTACCTTTCTGCCCATCAAGTTGAAATTAGTCAACATATTCTAAAGTTGTATGTCCGGCTCACAGACCCAAAAGAGCACAGGCAGCATAGCAGGGTAAGTCTAGTTTCCTTAGAAAAACAAGGTAAAAATCCTTTTAGTTATCCATTCCTCTTTCTCTTGTACAAATTCAATTTCTTTCTCTTATTCTCCCTTGCTGTAAAATAGAGCAGTTAACTTCTTGCTGCAGATCTTTAAACATTCAGTTGTACGTGCACCAGAAAACCACAGTGAAATGCTCACTACTTTTAGTGACAGACTTGTTCAGATGTTATAGAAAAAAGGCTAGATTAAGCTAGAAAGGCAGTTCTTTTGGTTTTTTTTGAGATGATTATAGGGTAAACAGTGTTTTCAAATTATTATCCATACCCTTGCTCTCTAAACCCTTAACTCTCTAAACGGTACATAGCTATGACCCTTCATGTGACCTCTCAGAGTTTAAAACCTATTGTTTCCTTTATGCAATTTTTATCCTAGCACATTGTTGTTTACAAACATTATTCATCATGCCTCTGCTTTCAAGCATACCACTCAATCAAAATCCCACAGAATATTTTTCTGTATCACAATTCATAAATAACAGTATTTTCCCCTTTTGAAACACCAACACCTGAAAACAATGAAAATAATTTTCCAGTATTGAAAATAGCTGCATAAACCTACTATTTTTTATTTCATTAAAATTATAGGCAGACAAATAGTATTCTTCATTTTTTTTGTTCCTTGATTTTACATAGTGGTTAAGCTCAATTTTTTATCATTTTCTTCCTGGTTAGGTTCCAGTTACCTCTCAAATGGTACAGGAAATCTTGACTTCCCAGGACACAGAGGAGCAGGGTAAGTGGACGGCTGTGTAACCCTGCTGTTCTCTTACTAAGACCACAGTGTGATGAATAGGAAACACAGTGGGATCTTTCAGTGTGAAAAACCTGCTGGTGAAAGTGTTCTGCCAGACTACAGCAGCAGTACATACAGGACTGAGACTGTTAGAGGGTGAACTTGGCTTTGTTGTCTCCGCTAGACTTGAAAAATATTGCTGGAGTGAATGGAGTCTCCCAGGATCCTGGCAGCAAAACCAAGTAGGTGCTGGCCTCTGGGTCGGTTTTATCAGGATTTTCAGACCTTCCTGTATTTTCCACAAAGTCCCCTAAATATGGACATTGTTCTTGCCAGTCTTGTTGGCTTTGGCAATGTTTGGCTGTTATGCCTGTCAAAGCATTCCAGAGAGGAACACTAAAACAAGCAAAATGTATGTCATTTCCTGGTATTAAACCGGAGCTTTCTGTATCTCTTAAGCTTTAACACTGTCATAATCTTCGATCAATTCTCTTCTTCTTTTTCTTTTGCAAGAGTAACATTCAGCTATTTCATTGTCAGAAAGTTTATGACAAGACAGGAAAAGGCACTGCTAATGAATTGCTTACAACAAATATAATGCTACTGAAACCACTGGCAACAAAAATACTTTGTGATTTGGGGCACTTCTGCAAAATTACTATTAGGTTCTCTTTTCTACAGTCAGACTTCTCATTTCAAATATCTGATGAAGTTATGTGCATTTTCTTCCTCCTAAAGGTTCATCCTTGTATGAATATTTGTACTTACTGTCCTTCAGAGTGGCTAACACAGAGTTTCTAGTTTTGCAGCTTCACGTAGAAGTACAGTTAAGATTTAAAATGTGCCATATTTGCCAAAATCCAATAGTATTTTCCCATAAATATATAAAATCAAACACTTTCTGAGCTGGATCTCTAGTATGTGTGTGCCATCATGCTATTTATATTACAGTGATTCTGATAACGAATGCATAAGAATATGTTTTGTTTCAGATAAGAATCAAGTTGATAAAATATTTATCTGACTTCCCTTTATGCTTAGGCTGAAAATCACTCCAGTAGAGAAAAGCAAAGCAAAGTTAAATTTTGTGCATATGGTGCCACTCTTTGCCTATTCAGCCCCTCCCCTGTTCAGGACAAGGACTGGAGATGAAGTCATGACAACACTTTGGAGCTCTGGTCTCTGACTGATATTACTATAAAAAAATAGAGACATAGATATCAATTCTGCCAAATATAGACATGTAGCTTGTGACCTCATCTGCTGGCCACAACATCAGCAATGTCTGGCCACAGACTACAAAAAATGGTAAGAATAACATGAAGAAAGCACATGAGAAATCAAGTGGAAAATCCTAGAGATCACAGAGTGGGGGAATGGTGAGAAAACCAATAAATGTTTCAAGCACACCAGGAGCAAGAGGTCAGTAAGAGATATAGAAATGTTCTTTGAGAAGGAACAAGTAATTTGTTGACACAAAAAATATTTTCCAGGCAGGACACTATCTCCAAAAATTGGTCCTTTTATCTAGGAAGTAGGATGCGAAGAAGTCAGAAACAGCCAACTATATTCTTGCAAGGATGAAAAGGGAGGAAAGTGAAATTTCAAGCTCTGCAGAAGAAGGGATTAAATATCCATCTCTTCCAAGAAAATCTTGTGTACAATAAAATATTAAGTATGATAGGAAATTAGTCACATTAGTTGAGTGTGAAAGTATTTTTTTTAGTATGTAGACCATGCATTTGGGGTCTGAAGATCAAGAGCATGAAAAGAAGAGGTACCATCTTTTAATTTCATCATCCAGTGTATTCAGTGTTCTATGACTGTAAACAAATTCTTCCTTGCTGTCATGCTATGATTTAGGCCAAGGAAAATCCTATAGCCTCCATTTTACATAGTCAACAGCATGCTTTTTATGAAATCTGATGTTGCTTTTTAAATGAAGGATGCTGAATGATTGACAGATGCTGAATGCTTTTCTTCCACATTTTATGTCATCTTTAATGCCATCAGATCTGTGTGTATGTGCATGTTACATTCTTATGTGAGTGAGCATGTCTTGGCATTATCAAAAGGAACTGGAAAAGTTCTGCTTGGAAACAAGAGATGCTCAACAGTAACCTGAAAGTCTAAACCATCAGTAAATATGTGGGATCCCTCTTCTGCCTGATTTAGACCACAGATTTGGATACAGACTTCCTATCTCCCACATGAGTGTCCTGGCTATTAGTTCTGCTGTTGTAGATCCTTTTTGTTCCCTGCTGATGGATGTTGTATTCAACAGTTTTTACATATGAGTAAAAGAGGAAAAGGTCTCCAAACTTCACACTTTCAGCATGCACCAATAATGTGCCAAAGGGTCCAGGTTCATTCCAATGTGTTTTAGTATGTGTGCACAGTGGCTTGTCTTCAATGTGCTCAGAGCCATACACAAACAAACAATGGATCACTGTTTATAGCAGAGATATGAAAGACTGGAGCATCCCAGGGAAGTGGTTCATACCCGCATCTCTCAGCTCCCACAGCCATGTTGTCACACCAGATCAATCTGAAATACCTCTTGCTTTGCATGGAGCCCCTGCTGGAGACCTGAAAGATCTTGTCTAGCAGCAGTCTAGCAATGAAGCTGCACTTTCCAGCCTCTGAACTCAACAGGAACCACAGTCCCAAGCAGATTGTTATCCATAGTCATATGTAACCAAGGGTTTCTTTCCAATGTGCACCTACACCTTTCAGTTCTTGGCATTTCTGGGACATTTTCTCAGAAAGGTAGGTATCTGATGTTACATCTGCTTCCTCTGTACCTGTCTGAGCATCCTTTGATATCTATAACTGTCTGAAAATGAAGGATTTCTCTCCTCTCCTGACAATGCAACAAATCCTGGTGCAGCAATTACTCCTCTGTGTGTCACGAGAGGCACTCACTCATGCTCAGTGAAAAGTTTCCCCTGGTATTCAGTGAAAAGTTACTCATGGTACTCGGTGCAAGGAACTTGGCCCATAAGGAAGGAAGAGGGCACTGAAAGCACTCTCAGGGAAAGGCAGCCTTGCCAGATCGAGGCAAGATGGGTGCTAAAAATATTGGAATGAGGAGATGGGGAAATGCGGGTACCTCTAGACCAAGGAAAGGTATATGTTATAAATTCAACACATCAAATCCTCACCTAGCATAGTGTGAATTGATAATGAAAAGGAAATGCACAGTTAATTGTGAATCACAGCAGTCATGTCCCACTTTTCCTTCAACTATTAAAGATGGATGAGTTAATTACCACCTAGTTATCTAGCAGAAAGATTCACAATATAAAATACTCTTGTGGAAAACAAAGTCAGCATGGTTTCACCTCCTGTTCTTAATGCAAGAGAATCAGAGAATTGTAAGCTAGACCATGTGATCAATAATTGCCAAAGTGGAATAAAATACAGCCAGAAAACATGACTATCTGCTTTGAAAATTTCCATGAAAACATCTCACACAAAAGTGCAAAGAAAAAATATTCAGAGGTTTTTTGAGTGGGAGACAATTTTCCAAAAAATACTGCAATTTTACAGTAATTTTGCTCATGAAATGACAGAAACTAGGCAAAAAATATGTTTTTCACAAATTTTGCTCCTTACTTCTTCTCAGTTGATTTCATAAATATGGTCTTTCAAGTACAAAATAGGCATACAGCACCATTACCTGGTGGCCAAATGCTCTCACAGGGGCCAACACAACCCAGGAGTCACTGAGCAGTTGAAGGCAGACACAGACTCAGCATCCCTGAGCCAGCTTTGAGTTCAGGCCTGATGTTAATACATACATTACACTGCCACTCTTGCTGGTTCCTGGCCCTCAGGCACTATGTACCAAATAATTGGGTAAAAATGAACATTTTCACCTCTATGATTGCTGTGATGAGAGTGCTTAAGGTTGGTGCCGATTTGATTGGACCAGACACCCTAGACCCGCCTTGGAGAGGAATGAATTTGTTAGCTCAACTCCTGTGCTGGGATAAAAGGATGAATCTCCACTGATGTCAGGGAGACTCGTCCATTCGCACCAGCTAACAGGCAGCTTGCTGAGAGAACACCAGCATGCTCTAACAAGGAGCTTTGTAACAGCAGCTGCACAGAGAGCCAGAAAAGAGCCTTCCATGGCCGGGGCAGAAGGCTTTGAGCAGAGTTCATCTCAGTGGGAAGTTCTCCTTTGCATATCTTCTGGTACACATGAAAGAGCATAGCTAGCTGTTGTTTTGTAGACTGAGTGTGAAGAGAACTTTATATTGCAAACAGAAGGTGTGGGCATCACTGCCTTTGAAGTTGAAGCCAGAAATCTAGACTGTGGGAGCAGAAATATCAGGAGCGTCATTAGCAACTTTCCTGTTTCTCCAGTGCACAGTGGAAAGGCTGCTGTCATGGCTATTTTAAAACACCTCCTTTGAAATTATTTTAGATATTCTTTTTACAACTAACCTTACAGTTTTTCATCTCCCTTTTTTTTTCTTTTTTCAGTTCAAACTGTGTAACATTCCCATTATTTTAGTTCCTTATATTTATTTCCTAATGTTTAATTTTGTAACACTGGTCTGGGTTTGGTTTTACAAAGTAAAATCCAAATGTATGAAAACAATTAGAGTGAGATGACTGGATAGATAGGCAGGCAGACAGACAGACACTGAGATTTTCTGATAGCTTAACAAATCAAAACCTGGTTAACTTGTCTTATTTATTTCATACTGCTCATACCTCCTGGTCAAGGTAGTAACCTTTATGTCCTATTTGCTTTGAAGGTGATATCACAGAGCAGTCTGAACATCAGAAATAGAACCGTACCCAAGCAGGTGCCAGCTGAGTAAAATCGTTGGCTGTTTTGCACAAAACAAAGTAACAATGTTGATAGTTTTAAAACACAGTGGAACTGATCTAGGTGTAGGATTCTGAGCACAGGATTCTGGACTCAGGCCTATTTACGTATTAGTAGGAAATGTAGGCAGCCAAGAAGCAATCTGACTCTGTTCATTACAAGGAAAAACTTCTGTTTTCAGGTATTCTCGTGATAGGAAAAGACAGAGATATGCTTTTGAAGCCAACACATTGTCATCACAAGTATGGGGGAGAGTGTGTGGGGAACAGGAGATATTTCTTGTAACCAGTGGTGCTTTTATTAAATACATGTTGTACATTCCAAATGGCTTCAATTATCTATATGTCAGCAGTAATAAAAGAAGTTCTTTAGCACTTAATACAAGAAGTTCTTTGTATATTTTAATCATAACTGATTTCTGGAAAATACTTCATGGATAGGTAAATGTACAAAATCATGCATCTCCCTGTGGATTACTTTAGTCCAAGGGTGGGTAGAAATAGAAACTTGAAGGAAAGCCCTGCTCTTCCATCCCTACCTCTCAATGGCTCTGGCTTTTATCCTGGCTTCTCTGCAGTCTGAGAGCAGTGGGTGACTGCTGCTGAAGGAGACAGGAGAAAGGTCAAGACTTGTCCCACCTTGCGAATGCGGTGGCAGAGCCCATTTCAGCAAAGGAAAAATCCGGGCTGACCTCCTGCTGCTCTCAGCTGAACCTGCACAGAGGAGGGAGCTGGTCTCAGCCTCCCTCTCACACACACATAAAGCTTCGTGGAATGGAGATGAAGAGCACCTTGCTCTCATCACAAATCCCCCTTCCAACCTACTTTTCAATGACCAGCAAAACCCTCTTTCTTCTGCTTAGAAAGAAGTTTGCCTTCCTGCAGGAACAGCTTCAATTACAAGAGAATATTTGATTACGCCTCCGCCCTGGGCCTAACAGGAAAATAAAGAAATAGTGACAGAAAGACTAAAAAGTACTAGGTCATGCAGCAAGGGTGCCTATTGACCACAGAAATTAGGACTGAATGGCAGACATTTGCCACTTCAGCAGAGCTCTGCCATAAAAATAAAACAAATAATCTGTGTTTCATAACGACAATAGTAACAAAAGTCATGGCAGGGAATTCTACTTTCAGCTGTGCAGAGCCAGCCAGACCTAAGCTCCCTGAAGCCATGGCAATACCTCCACCAATACAGCTGGCTTGGAGTCTGCTCTAGAAGAAGCAGGAGAGAAAAAAGAGCAGAGATTGCCTCTGACGGTCAGGAAAGGGCATGTAGGGCAAGGGCAGGATTGCAGTACTCCTGCCTGGAGGTACCTCTCCCATTTGTATCTGGACACGAAAACCAGCATGGAAAAATTAGGCACAGTGACAATAGGGGTCCATCATGAGCTGACTCCTCTATCCCAGCCTCAGCCTAAGAAGCTGCTTCCCCACAGCTGTGTGGCCCTGTGCCGGAGTCCCCCTCTTCCCAGGCTCAGAATGGACTGTGAATGCAGGGTCTGACATGGCTTTTAATGGGAAGTATAAAAGGTTTTTTTTTTTTTTCATTTACTACAGCATTTTGTTTTTCTAAATTCATAGTCCTGTAGGTTTCATGATAGAAGAGATGAGGAAAAAAACTAAATGAGTAATGCAGCTTTTAATACAAGCATCTGGTCCTGCAGACATGCTGAGTGGGAGGAGGAGGATTTTTCCATTTTAAATAAAGCAATGATTATAAAAACATGACAGGAGTGTGTCTTCATATGGGAAAGCCTGTCACCTTTATTATTTCTGCTGGCAGCAGTGACTAGATATACTTTCTGAAACAGAAGCCTTTCACTCACAGACAGCATTGAAGTATTTCTCTCATGAAATGCAAGTAGAAAGCCAGAGGTAGATGCAGATTGTATTGAGAGAGGCTGTTAAAATAATCACTCATTTCCACCTTTATTACTTGTCACAGCAACACACATTGGGCCAGGCCCTTCCTTTACAGAGGGAGGCTGTGATCTTTCAGAGTAAGGAAGATTATTTCTTTTTAAGGATAAGTACTTAACTAAAGCCTTCAATAGGCTATGTTTCGTGCCTTTGAAAGTGATCCTTTTATTTAATGTTTTTTGCAACCAGAGTTCCTTGCTGATATTTCATTATTGATGGTGTGTGAGAAAACCTTTTCACTTTTTTCAATACATTTACCTTCCAATAAGAATGGCTAAAAGTCCTCCCTCTGGTCTACTGGAAAGAAGAAAACTTTTCAAGTGAGGATAAACAACACAAAACCCAAACAAAAACCCCCAGACATACAAAACTAGGAAAAAGATCATCAATTTGTCCCAGAAATTATTGCTGAGAAATTGCAGGGATGGTGAAGGAGGCAGAGAAATTATAATATTCCCAAAAGGAAAACAGCTGGTGAATGAGGGGCATGATTCCACACATGCCATAGCCCCACAAGATATCCATGGTGCCGAGAACACATAATGCTTCTGTCAAACCTGGAAGCTGGTTGGCTCAATTTGAGCAATTAATTTGTGGTAACATCACCCAATAGCAAGAATTAGCTTCTGGCAATTCAGATCATCAGGTACCAGTGCGAAAGGGAGTTGGGCTGGTTCTCTGCAGCTCCTTTTTTTTTGCCTGTAGAGGTTCTGGGTACCTCAAAAGAGGCATTGCTATGTGCCGGTCTGGGACAGCCCACCCTGCACAGCAGGTGCTGAGCCCCAGACATCCCGGGCTGTGCCAGGGAACAGGAGGCTGCCAAGCTGCTCAGGGATGTAGGATGCCACCCACCCACGTAGACACCCAGCACACAGGGCCACAGGCATGGGACAGGCACAGTCTCTACATTTCTGCAATGCAAAACACAGAAGAAGGTTTCAAAGCAGGACCTGGGAAGTAGTTTGCCCTTCTCACTGATGGCAGTCCTAACTACAGAATGGCAGAAATAGTCTTCAAGTATGCATGGTTTCAGGTAGAGAAGATAACTGACCTGATTCAGTCACTTCTGAACAAACATGCTGACCCAGTGGGATATTATACAAGAGGGTAGAGGTGGAGGCTTCTAAGTTTCCTGTTATGTTTAGGGGAAAAGTAGCACCCATAACCACAGTTTGCACAGAAACTGGTTGGATGGTGAATGAAAACAATAGAAGACCCAGGTGTTTGATACATCCCAGGAGATACAGGCTTGAGGAGTGAAGGTGAGGATCAGCAGAGGTTCTGGGTCAATATTTTGGGGCAGCTCCCTTAATTCCACCTACACTTCTTGGGTGCCCATCTCTTTTATCAGGTTTGCTCCTGCCTGGCTCTGCCTACTTTCCCACACCAGTGGAGCAGAGGAAGGAAAATGCCAAGGGCAATTCTGATGGTTGGCACTAGCATGGAGAGGGATAGGACTTACAGAGCCATATGAAAAAGAAAAAGATAGAAAGAAAGATATTTAAATGAAAAGATTCTAAGAAATCACTGAAATTAGATAATCAATTCTAAGGCCACCTACTCACCAGACAAACGCCAACTCACAAACATAGAGATGGACAGCAAGGCAGACAGAGCCTGTGCACTTCCAGTGCAAAAAACTGACTCCCAGCCTTCAGAGCAAGGTCTAGCAGCCAGTTACAACAGCAACTGTGGTGCTCTGAACCCCACTAGGGTAGGAGGGCTGGTTAGTGCTGGTTACTGCCCAGCAGGTTTGATGGGAGACAGAGGTTGTCTCAGAATTGTGAGGGTGCATGCAAGATGTGAGCCTAAAAAAGCTCCTTTGTTTGGATAGGAAGAAGGATTGAAAAGAAAGTTTAAAATCAAAATCTAAAGCAAAATAGATGCTGGAGATCCTGACAGGTAATCCATAGGTTTTTCTTGAGGAAATGTGTTTTGAGAAGAATTTAAAAGGAATTAATTATGATCTTGCATGCATCTTGGTGGGAGAAATCCCTAAGCAAAACTGCTTGGGTGCAGGCTAAGCTGCAAACTATGTTTTTTAATTCAGACCCATGTTTTGAGAAACAAAAGGGAATTTTGGGTGCCATTCTTTGTCCTATTCTCTTTTTCTGCTGGTATCTGGCATACATTTAACATTCATTCTCCAAAAGCAAAATAATCAACTGTCTCTTCGTTAGTACTAAAACTCACTGATCAGTAACAGAAACACAGGTATGATGTGGCTGTGAGGGAATGCAGTGAGAAAAGAACTCAGTTTTTATTTCTTTTAGGGTTATTTCAGAATTGGAATTATTGGGAATTATCAAAACTCACTCAGGTCACAGAGAAGACATCATAAAATCACATTTTCTGTGTGTCATCATTCTTTACTTTCAAGTTAGCCTGGGTTAGGCTGAGTTTGGTCATATTACAATTGGATAAAGTATAGTTATTTTAATGATAACAGGTACTATGCCTAATTCAGTAACACGATCTTCCTGTGCAGGGTTTTCTTTTATCTTTGAAATTTGTTCTGTCACCATCACTTCCATTACCCTTACTGAGAATCATAAGAATCTGTATAACTGCAAGAGTTCTGTGGATATTACCGTGAGACAGACAAAAGCAAATATGGAAAAATACTATAATGTCGCAGCATGAGAAATGCTTCCTACAATTCCATATTCTTGCAAGTCTCTGGCACTCAGAATCACAGAATTGATCACAGAGCCCAGTCATTTCCTTTCAGGCAGTTGCAGAGGGAGATAAGGTCCACCCTGAGCCGCCTTTTCTCCAGGCTAAACAACTGCAGGTCTCCCAGCTGCTCCTCAAGGGACTTGAGCTCCAGACCCTTCTCCAGATCTGCTGCCCTTCTCTGGACTTGCTCCAGCCCTTCAGTGTCTTTCTTGAAGTGACAGGCCCAGAACTGATGCATTTAATAGGAGAAAAAAATAAATAAAAGCTATATTTTAGCAAGATCTTAATTTAATTGATAAGCAAAAGGCATTGGGTTTTTTTGGGTTTGTTTTTTTTTTTTTTTAATCCTGAACAAACTCCTCTACAAATTACTTTCCTTTGAACAAAGCACAAAGAAATGGCAACATCCTGAAGGCCTTACCTTAAATCCATGTTGTACAGCCACACAAGCTCAGTCCTCTTGGAATTAATAAGGAGTTAGTGACAGTCTCGAGTGGAATATGGATTTTCAGTGTATTCACTTCCCTGAGCATTCCTGCATTTTGCACTGAAAGTCTAAGGACATCTTTAGTGAGTAAAATGTGACCCTCAGCCTCCTGTTAACAGTTTTCTAATATAACTGTTCACACATTTTTTTCAGCTGCAGAAACAGGTACTTCTTCATGCTGAACTGTCAAGAAATAAAGTCAAAGTTCACTTAAAATATAGGGATGACTTGGAAAGGTTCTCTCCTGATGCAATATCTCCTTGTTAAGTTAAAAACAAATAGGATTGTTAATGCACAGAAATTGCATGGCATTCTTTCCAGTGAACACTTTATTCCAAAATAAATCACAATATTTTGAAATGGTCAGCCCACTCTAAAATACTTCCTGGAAAAAAAAAATCCTAGAATAAAAGCATCACATTCTGGGATTCAGGAAGAGTAATTTGGGGTTAATCCTGACAGTTTTAGTGTGGCTGCATCAGAAGAATAATTTTGGAAGGGCAAAACAGTCTTCTCTCAGAAATTATATCTATAGGTTGCTGCTCTATACATACGAGGTAGTATAATAAACTAGGAAGCTGGACAAATATTATTTCTAACTCATTCGGCCCAATCTACTTCTTGTGGGCTCCCACACCAGAATCATCAGTAAGGCAACAAGGGCATCGCACTCAGATTTGCTCAGAGTTAAAGGACTAGTTTTAGAGGACTGAAATTTAATGTAATAGAAATAAAGACCTCTGAGGATTACAAGAGCTTACTACCTGGAAACAAAAAACCCCAAAACAACATGGTCTTAAGGTTTGTTTAAATCGACTTTAACGACTCTTGCTTTCAAACCAATAAGTCTGAAGCAGCAGTTGCTAATTAGCATGTCAGTGTCTTAGCTGATTGTCTTTCCCTGGGACCAAAGTGCAAATAACCCTGTGACTTTTCTTGTGCCAGGAGAATGGGTTTACAAAGGCAAATTAGGGCACTGAAAAGTCGATTGTCATGAAGAGCTCAACATAGCCAACTTGTTTTATAAATATCACAAGTGGGTTTCTAAAATTCTCCTTATTAGTGCTTTTCATTGGGAAAGTAGTTCCACCGAAAGGAGACAAACACAGAAAGAAGTGAGAAGTGTCAATATCTGAGCAGTATATGATTTGGGAACAGGCCTCTTCTCTATGTGTTATTTAAGGAATAAATTAATTTACTTTCCTCTTCAGAGAGAAAATTAAAAAATTATTTCATCCTACATAATCAATATTAGTCAATAGTAGTCTTGTCTAGTGAAGCTAGAAGGCAGTTAACATTCACATACCTCCCACTATAATTTTATCTTTGTACAGATAAAGCAAATTATCTGTAATGATCAGCTTTCCTCCCCCATTTGAACACCATGGTCTACCTTTGGCAGAAATGAGCTAATTCAAGCAACTAAATTGCTATCAGCAAAATAAAATTATGACCTCAACAGCTGAGGACAATATCTAGGTGCTTGCAGGATGATCTGTCTGGTACATGTCCTCTGAGATCAGAAGTGCCACATATTTTTATGGAGTTTGCTTGGTCAGGTTTTGCTACTGGGAGGGATTGGGAGTGGTGGCGTCTGTGGGGTTATGTGACATTTCCCCCATGTCCATTGGAGCCAGTGCCAGCCAGCTCCAAGACAGACCCACTGCTGGCCAAGACCAAACCCTGCATGAACAGGGATATTGCCTCTAGGCTAACACATTTAGGAAGAGGGAAAGTTATAGTGCAACAGCAGCTGCAGACAGAGAGAGGAGTGAGAACATGTGAGAGCACCAGCCCTGCAGACACCAGTGTCAGTGAGGAAGGAAGGGGAGGAGGTGTTCCAGGTGCTGGACCAGTGATTCCACTGCAGCCCACGGAGCAGATGATGGTGAAGTAGCTGTGTCCCTGCAGCCCATGAAGGTCCATTGAGGCGCAGAGATCCATTTGCAGTGCTTGAAGGACCCCCCAACAGAGCAGGGGAGGAAGCTGAGCCTGAAGGAAGCTGAGCCTGAAGGAAGCAGAGCCTGAAGGAAGCTGTGACCCCCCCATGGGAAACCCACACTGAAGCAGGCTTCTGGCAGGACCTGTGGAGAGAGGAGACCACACTGAAGCAGGTTTGCTGGCAGGACGTGTCACCCTATGGGGGACCTACACTGGAGCAGTTTGTGCCTGAAGGACTGCACCCTGTGGAAGGGATTCATGCTGGAAGAAGAAGTGCAGCCCACGGGAAACTCTTATATTGGAGAAGTTTGTGGAGAACCCTCTCCCATGGGAGGGAGAAGCAGCTAGAGAAATATGGGAATGAAATTGAGCCCAAGAAGAAGGGAAGGGTGAGAGGGAAGTATTTTAAGATTTGGTTTTACTTCTCATTATCCTGTGCTGATTTGATTGGTAGCAAGTTTAATTAATTTCCCCAAGCTGAGGCTGTTTTGCCCATGATGGTCACTGGTGAGTGATCTCTACCTGTTCTTTTCTCAATGCACGAGATTTTAATTGTATTTTCTCTCCCTTCTGCAGCTGAAGAGGGGAATGATAGAGCAGCTTTGGTGGGGATATGTTTTCCATGAGGGTCAACCTATCAACAGAGTTATTTAAGGAACTTTATTTTAATAAATACCATTTTTTTCTTTAATATCAGAAGAGCTGTTCACAACTGTGGACCTTAATTCATCTACTTTGTACAAAGTGCCAAAAAGAGCATGACAGAAGAGACTGGAAGAGAGAATAATTCAGATTCTTTGGTTGTCACAAATGTACTGCAGACCAGAAAGAGATGTTTTGATATTTCATTGATGTGGATAAAGACTGCCTAATCTCCTTTCACAGTGTGCAACTGTTTATACACCTTTTGCTGGCATTTCACTGGTACTCTTTTTACTCTGCAGTCCCAAATGTCCAGATCTGTGAAAAGCACATTATCTCATTCTGAAGTGAAGTTTAGCTTTGAGAAAACAGGCACTCTAGAATACAAACCAATAAATAGAAGAAACACAGGAAAATCCAAGTATTGGATTTTTTTTTGCATCCTGTCAATGCTTTTTTACCTAGTAAGAGTATATTTCTGCGACTCATTTTACCAGTTTCTCTGTTCAGCTTTCAGGTAGCTATAAAAAAAAAAAGACTTCTTTTTCTTCTACAGAATATTTTATTGTTCCAATATTAAGCATGACCTAATAATTTAGAGTAGAGCTTAAGTTTACTAACATCCTCAGTGATCACTATACCACATCTTCCTCACTGTCCTACTTTCCCTTCCCTCTCCCACTATAGACACAGCTTGCTAAGAGCTAGGGATTGATGTCACCCTTTGTTGGCATTTACAGAGTAAAGTACTCAGGAATATAATGTTTTTTACAGTGCCTTTGTCCCATCCTTATGGATCCAATCCGTGTGGTTTGCTACAATCCAGCTAAGCCTTTGTGCTAATCCCCCTTACAAGTATTAGCAGTACCAATATAATGAGATCATTTCACTAAGTGAGGTTTGGGGTCTTCACAGAAAATCCAGTGATGAAACACATGGGGAATCTCCGTACAGATGAGATCTTTCTTTGATGAGCACCGCCTCTGATCCCAGAGAAACACTGTGGGCTTCCTGATCATTCTTCCCAATCACATCTGTATCCAACAGGGCAAGCACAATTCTTACCATTACATTATAAGTGCTCTGCTATAATTAATTTTTTTTTGTTGCACTTCTGCCTGAGTGATTTCCTTTCTAACTAGATATTTCAAAAAGAGGAAGAAAAATGATCCTCAAATTGCAGCTACATTGCTGGCTTTATGAAGATACATGGTACAGCCAGGAAAACAATTTCTCCCAACTTGAACTGCCTTCTTTGAAACCACAGATATCAAGCAGACACTGTTCAAAATAATATAAATTTTAAGCAAGGGGGAAAAATCCAACTCTTTTAAGTCATAGAAATTAATTATTTAATGCTCAACTACATCCTTTCAGCCTATTCTTCTCTGCTCCTAGGAAAGGAGGGGGAACAATTTACAAAAAGGCTACTGGATTTCCTGTCAAGGGTAAAATAGCTTTGTTGTCATGTCCTGAGGGCTGTTTGTGATGATATTGCACTCTGCATGTCTGTCAGTGACACTGCAATTGTTGGGATTCCAGTAAGGCTTGACATTCTCTAAATGCCCTGGAAAATGCTCCAAAACTGCTCTAATCTTATATCTGCCCAACCTACAGAAGGACTTTGGAAGTACTTCACATACCTTTAAATTAATTAAGAGGCTTGGGAAAGGAACTTCAAGTGAAATTGAACAGTGAAATCAACAAACATTTGGCTGAGCTATAGACCCAGGACCAGACCAGTCTTGGCTATTTTGGCTCACAAAGTTTTGCAGAGCCAGACAAAGTGGATCTCCTCCACCTGGGATGGAATACACTATGTGGGCCTTAATCCAACAGATTCACAAGTTCAAACCTTTTGTCTCTTTTTTAACACTTCTCTTCCTAGGCATCTGTATGTAGTGTTTCATTCTGTGGTTCTTGACTTACTCTTCACCTTTTTCTGTTTCCCTCTTCTCCCTTGCTCAGGAAAGGATAGGAAGAGCAATGACATCTTAAGCCGACACTAATCACAGATGTTGCGTGTCTTTACCTCAGGGACAGAAATGCTCATGCAGGCCTAGCTGGAGCAGCTACAACCTTCAGCTCTTTGTTACTGCTACCTCAGTGGACATTGTTCTGATGATTCATGGGCTGTTTTGTTGCAAAACCAATCAGTGGGTGATTGTCTGGGTTTGGGATCCTTTGGTTTTAGTGAGGGCCAGGAAATCACCATTAGCTGGCAATGCTTTGAGTTCCATTAAGAGTATGATCCCGTTGCTGTCGAACACTTGTGAACAAGTAGACCAGATATTTTGCTTGCATTTTTTACATAGGTGATTTATATGATTTAACTTCCTCTACCCACACCTACCTGACTCACAACCAAAAAAAATTACTCCAAACTGAGATTGTTCTATTCTCACAGTGAAAGACCCTTTGGACTCATTCAGAGCCTCATCCTTTGCCTCTCATTTCTGAGTGTATCTGTGCCATTTGTCAGCATTAAACCTGGAACATGGGACAAGCTGCCACTTGTGCTTCAACCACATGTGCTTGAATATCTAACCTTTTACAACTGCCTGTTCCTTTGAGAAAAACAATGCTGTCTGTGTCCTGCTTTCATGCCAAAATGGAATAGTTGAGAGAAGTGTTATGTTAGATGTTTGTCAAACCAGGGTATCACAGAGGAGGACTGCCAGCTTGTTTGGGCTCTTTTACTCTGAAATTTCTTCAGGATGGCAAGCTTACAGTCCCAAGCAGATGTGGTTACTACACCTGTGCTACGTCAGACAGATAAATCTACTGTGCTCATGTATTGTTGGCTACTATTTTTTCTCTTTTGCCTTCAAAAGAAGTTTAGTTTATTCTTGCCCTTAGGGACAAGTTTCTTCCTGTTGCTTTCACAGTGTTAAAATCAATATTCTTATTTTCTCCCCTTATAAAATTTTAGGTGTACAGCTAGAAAAACATGGTATTCTAATTTTCATTTTTACAGCTCCTTGGCTTCTAGGTGAAAGGGACAAAATCTGTGCTTAGACTAACCAGAGCAAGAGAGTTCATTTTCGTTTATCAAGATAATGATTTTTATTTCTTATTTATTTCTTCCTTTTACTATCTTACATAGATGGTGGGAGAGAATGAGAAGGAATTTTAATGTGTCAGCTGAAGTAATTAATCACAACTCTATAAAGCCCAAAGGACTACTCCAGTTTGCACCAACAGTGCAGCCAGTTTGCTAGAACAGTTTTCTCATTGTTATCCTGTATTTCCAAATCTTTGTTTTATAATAGTTTGTTGTTTTCTTCTGGCACCATCCATTGTTCATTACACACTCTTAAATACAAGCAGAGGAATGTTTGGGGTTTTGGTTTTTTTTGTCAAAAAACCCCTACTAAGCAGGTACCAGTACATGTAATTCAGAAACTCTGTAATTATTTTTTAAATAAAAAGTTATTACTAACTAGTGCATACAAAACTATAATTTCCGAATAACTTCAACTGTATGTTATAAAAAAGATGAGGAATTAACATGTTGAGATTTTATTCCAGCCAGCACTCAGGGCTTTGCAAACAGCTGGTTTAAGTTGTGTAAAGACTCATGTAATCTATACAGTAGCAATAAAAATTCTTTTGTGGGTTTGTTATTGACTAGCACTTGTAATGTTTTTGTTTTTAACCCCAAACTTCACACTTGTGCAGAAATGATTGTTGATATGCAAAGGCATTTGCTGTCAGGAGATAAGCATAATACTCACACACAGAATAACTCTTCTTTACCTGTAGACTTTGGACAAGTTTTACCCTAAAATTCATATAGATTGACACCACTGATGGAGGCCTAATCCTTTACTGATCTCAGTGCAGGTATTTGTCTGGTATTTTTTTCTCTGTCACAACAGAACTCATCTCAAACTGGAGATGTGAAGTGGGCTTGGGTATTGCAAGATGGAGAAAAGACCTGCTCAGTTAATTTTGTCCTGTTTGAAAGCTGCAGAGTTGCTTTATCTGTAAGAGACAGCAACCAGATTTTCAAATGGATCACTGGGAGGACACAGAATATTAATTTTAACTTTAACTTTAACTATTAAATTTTATTTTTATTTAGTTTTAGTTTATAGAATGACTGTTTTCTCTCTGAAGCTCAAAAAAAATTTCAATTAATATTGTCCAACGCCTGTACTGCAAGCTTCACATGACATTATTTGCTGTCATTGATCTGACCCAAGAAAACACTATTCAAGGTGAGGAGAAAAAGAGTCACAAATAATACTAATATGGACCAAACCTCTGCCCACTGCAGAGCAGCAGCCCCATGCTGGGAGGTAGCATGCAGGGGTTGACATTCCCGTTCTCTGCACTGGCTCTAGAGATGTGTGTCCTCCCCTCCACCTGCATAGCTGCAGCTCCTCTCAGCAGAGTGAGGGGAAAGGGATGGGTCCTTGTCCAGGCTGCACAGTCCCATTCAATGGACCCAGCTGCTGAAGTTAATCTCCCAGGAAATTCCGCTCCCTGTCACAAGGAGCTATGCCTTACTGTGCCCACTAATCCTGTCTCCAGGATTCAGCTGGTGTTAATTTGGCAGCACAAGCCAGGGTAAAAGGGAAACTGAGGAAGAAATGGGAGAAACAGACTCCAAGGAGCAATATTTTAAGAACATGGCCGCTGTCACTGAGGGTACACCAAAAGGAGCTGAGTCTGCACACACCTGAGCAAAATGCAAAGGGTGGCTCTGAGGCTGGTGATGAGGCTGACACAGTACAGCAGGAGAGGAGCTAAGGAATTGGCCAAGGAGAATCAGTTCCACATAAATGAATCAAAGTAGGGCCTTTCTTGGAGGTCCTCAAAGACTCTTACATCTCTCCACTGACAATGCAGCTAACTGAAGCACTTTCATCAGAGGACTTTTTCACCAGATGCTTATAGATAAGTAATTTGCATAAATTAAGTGGATGAATCCTATGCAGTGACACTAAGGGAAGTGACCTGCATCATTCTAATACAGTTACAAAAAATAGACTATTATGGCAACAGAGCTGAAACTGTGAAATTTTAAGGACTTGACTTCTTTGTGATCTTCTCTGACTTCCTCAGAAAACCTCCCTGTGGAGTAGTAAAGCAGAACAAGGATAAACAGAGCTCTGCCTTGCCCCTCCATTCCCTACTTTTTCCTCCCTGCAGTTTTGGTAACCGTCATGGGAAAAGGAATGAGATGAGAAGATAGTCTAACATCTCCTTTCTGTTCCTTTCTGACAAGGGCCAGGAACAAAGCTTTCACAGTGTCTGGACAGGGTTGTCTAGTCATTGCAATATTTCAGCACTGAATCATAGTGGAGAGAACTTTATTCTGCTTGAAAGCTTGAAGAACATACACCTAATTTCTCACTGAGATAACAGAGAATTGGAAACCAAAGTTTTAGATTGGTAAAAATAACAAATTCTTTTAGAAAGGAAAAGCAGGTCAGGTCAGATCAGGTTGCTCCAAATTCGTGCTCAGAAGACTGGGTCAGTCAAGAAAATTGGTGATGATATAATAAAAATTGGTAACTTCAGAGCAACTTGGGTCTGCAAGTACTAGCTTTGCACTGGTAAGTGTCAGAAGAGAAGCAGCCAGCTAAATTCCATGGCCCAGAATTAATAAAAGCATTGTTTTACTGAATTGATGCACTGATTAATATTATCTGCCTCTTTCAAACTTTATCTGAGGCTTTGCCAGTAAATTTGCAAAATTTCTGCACAAACTGAAGACCCTGTCACTGAATGAAGATCAGTGTAACAGCACAGCATGAGGAAGTGTGATGGCTATAGGACAAAAGCACTACAATGAAAGTGTGTGAGAGCTTTCACAATCAACATGCTTTCCAGGACTGTAATATTTCTTGAAGAAACCACTTCCAGTGCTGAGTTTGGATCACAGCAGTATATGCCTTTCTTTTCAGCAGCAATATACCCAGCTCCTGACTGGTCTGAAGGGAAGGACAGCACTACCTTGTGACCCCATGGCCACATTTCCTACCCTGAAACAATTGGCATTATTGGAGGAAAAACAACCCCCTTAACCTTTCACGTCCCTTTGTGCCATCTCACCTTACGCCACTGGCAGGTCACATAAGTAAATTCACACCTGAGATTCACACTTGAAGATTACTAAGCAAATAACACACATGGCCAGACATATTGAAAAAAACTTACAGAAAAGGAAAAACATGTTCACTAATAAGTCTCTGAACATCAGGAAACTAAAATATAGTCAACCCCACGATTTCTGAAATCCACTCCTGGAGCTGCTGCTGTTCGCACAGCTCCCAAACCTGCACTGAAGGGATCACTCAGAGAGTCAGTACTACTTTTTATTTAGGGATCTGAGATGTACTTCTGCAGGAGCAATCTGAGTAGCAAATCTGAGTGAAACTCTAATGAGAGTTTAGATAAATATTGTTTGCATTGCATTGTCATTAGCCTCCACCATTAGTGGTGATGTTAGTGCAGTGGGATGTCTCTTTGCCATTCTCCCAGTATGAAAGTGTGTTGTTCTAGGTGTTGTTTGATGACTTTTCAGATTGATGAACAGCCTTTTGTTTTTATGATAAGCTCAGAAACACAACCTGAAAGCAACAAAGCAGTGGATGGCAACAGTGATGTAATTATTATGAACATGAAAATTGGTAGCTATACAGGCCAGGTATTGTCAGGCAATAAAGAGTAAAGACATGTCACAAGTGACTGATAGACATGGAGGGAAAGGGAGGATTGCTGACAAGGAAAATGTGGTTAAAGCAAGAATGCCTGTCATAGCAGTATTTACATGCATATAGGTGGAGCAAAATGTCCCTGAAAAAAGCAGCACCCTATTGCACTATTCATTTGATTTCTTCCTTGGATGCAAGTTACATTTTCATCTGAAAAAGGAAAATTTCACTCTCACGAGAGCTGTGAAAATAATTTCTTCATTTATGGAAAGCAATTTGAAAGGTTTAGGAATAGGTTCCAAACATAGCTGATGCAATTTCTTTTTCTGTTTTAGTTAACATAGTTTTATTGATCTGAATATATCATTAACAGAAGTAATTGAGGGGGCAAGAAAATAGGACTGTCTACAATAATTAAATTTTCTGTCAAAATCTATATACCTGCTGTACTCTTGGTTCCAAAATTTTGGTGTATTGCCACTGGCACACTACTCACTGAGAAGATTCTGCTTTATTGAGAGCACAATGTTCATGACTTGTCCTCTCACAGTTGTGGAGACAAAAATACATGGATTTGATTGAAGCAGGATAGCTGGCTGCAGTTTCATCAGTGACACCAGGAGAGACTAAAGACAATGTAAGAGCAAATTTAACCAACAAGTGCTTTCTGTAGGCATGATCATACAATTATTCATCTGTGAGTAACCTTTAAAGGTAATTTGCCTGTATGAATGAGGGTTTGGCATATCATTCAGTGAAAGCTGTAGGATTAGATTCTCTGTTCCCTGTGCTGAAAAATGTGGCAGACTGGTCCATTTTCTACAATTGGAATGAGTCTGTCTGTTACTAGGCAGGACAATCAAAATTAAGTATCACAAAACTTAGAAATCACTTAAGGTAGAGCTGTAATGCAAGTACCAATGTAACTCTTATGTTTTCATTGTGCGTATTAAAGCATCAAATCCAGTTTCCCCAAAAGCTTCAGAGTGCTTCACAGCCTCACCATAAACCCTGGGTCTTGCTCAGACCAGTGTGCATATTTTAGCCCAGACCTCCAGTCGTGCAGCAGGCTCATGTGCTTACAGTATCAGAAAGCAGGACTAGCCAGTGAATATAAGGGAAGGAGGGGAATAGGGACAGCATCTGTATTTTTCAGCTGAGGAGCTGGCATCTGCATTTGCAGCTTCAGAGCCAAAGACATGCTGGCAGAGCCAGCTGCCAGGTGGACACAGCGCTCAGAGTTGACTTTGCGTTGGTCAGAAGCCCTTGGCAGTGAGGCTTTGAGAGCAAGTCCAACAACCAAACCACTGCTAACAGAGACAAGTCCTGTTTTGGCACAGGCCAGCTTGAAGTGGCTGATGTACTGTGGTCTGGAAGCCCTTGCTAGAGGAAATAGCTCATTTTTTATCCCGAGAGGCTTTTGTCCACTATGGAGATCCAGGCATTATTTCCTTCAACCTACCAGTTGTTATTACAACCAATACCTTGTTCTTGTTTTCTGTGAACCAGGGGGAATGTGTCTCATTTAGCCCATTCCATCTTGGGAAGGGTGGGATGGCAGGGATGGGGGGCAGTTAGCTCTGAGACACAGTTAGCAACACAGCTGTGGCTGTAATGAGTAGCTTTCCCATTTCCAGGACTTGATAGCCTCTGCTGGTTCACACAGGTTACTTCATGCTTATCTGTGTCTTCTCCTAAAAAAAATTGTGGGGGGGTCTGAGGAAAGCTGAGTGTCCTCTTAACCTTGCTAGTGAATCAGAAGGCCTGCTGACCACAAAGGTACTCCTCCTGGATAAAGGATTTGGTTTGCAGTGATCTTTTTCCCCAAATGAAAAGCCTCTTTTTTTGTTGATTTTTATACTAAAGCAGAAAACTCTCCTGGACTCCCAAAAGTATGAGAGGTTCTGAGTGCTATGGTTGATCATGGCAGTTCCTGAGTGCTCACAGAACGTTTCGGAAAAGCAAGAAAAGGGTTAAAACCTCTGCATCGTCTTACAGTGCTTAGATACTTATGGATATGTGCTTTAGTGGCTAAGCTACTGCTTACTTCTCTTATTTTCCTGCTGCCTTGTAAGATATTTACTGGCTGACTCTAAGTAGTATAGGAAGAGTAGCACATCTACAGTGCAATAAAATGCAGATTGTCCTCGTGTGTGTCTGTTGCGATAAACACGAGACATGCTGAAGTGGTCTAACTCTGCTCTTGGTGGCACTGAACCCTGTGTGACTGCTGCTTCAGCAGAATTACAGAATTACTTATGGACTACAACAGGGCACACAAAATCAGGCTCACTCCGGTGTCATATTTTCTTTCTTTTCCTTAACACTCAGAGGCAGTTTCCCGCTTTTACGATTTATTCCTTGCTGAAAGGCAAACGAGTGCACAGGTTCTCTCCTCAGCCTTTTAATATCACTTCAATCTCTATGGGCGCAGGACAGATTTTCCCCTTCAATAAGGGAAGGGAAGGGATTAAGAAACTCAGATTTGGCAGAGTAATGAAAAGAGATTAGAGAATTCAAGTAATTGGTATGAGGTTGACAGCTTAGTTCTTGTAGCACATGAAAAAAGCACTTTGGAAGGAATTTGAGAGGTCAAATCATAAAATTACTTTCTACCATTTTGCTAGTTTTTTCTGGCTCCTGTAAAAAAAGCACACCAGTGGACCATTTTCCCCTACTACTTCAAAAATTCTTGTTTCTCTCATTATAAAACCACTACATAAAATTTTGTGGTATGCCATATTTGATTCTACTCTCTCTAGCATTTCTGCGAAGAGATCACTAACTGCAAGTGCAATATCTTTTTAAAGTTTCACTGCTGTGGAATGCCTTGAGCGGGGAGAAAAGCAGAGTCCAGGTGTTGAAAACTATTTTGGAATAGGAAATGTCCAACTTCATTTTACCAGGCATTCAGAAACAGGTATTCTTCATTTTTAACACAATAGTGCTGCAAAGAACAATTTTAAATTGATTTGGCATTGTTATACTGTAGTAATCTTCCAAAATCCATGCTAAATTAAATGCTTTCGGTGTATAACTTCTCATGGTCCCTTGTAGCTCAGTTTTCTATGGTTCTCCTACCATAGTAATTTCCCCATGTTTCTCTAGAGAAATTTCCTTCTATATTTCCATAGCATAGCCTACAATTACTTCAAAGTGCAGTAAAATCAAATAAGCATGGAAGTCTGTGCAAAGATCAAAGAAGACCTTATTAACAGTTGTTTTGTGTGCAGTTAAATCTTGCAAGAATACAATTCCAGAAAGTCAGTGTTATAAAAAACGTGTTTCCACTGCAAGCCATTATTCCCCAAGCTGTGTGCATGGTCTGTGTGAAGGTTAAGGGACTGCCCCTTGTGTGTTGGAGTTCAGAAGCAGCCACATGCAGGAGACAGACACAGGGCTAAATGTGTGTCTTCTTCTGCATTTCCACCACTGCAGCAAGTGAGATGGGGTTACACTGACAGGCACCAATGTAACAGCACAGGGACTGAAGCCCCTCTTATTACAAGCTGATGTGAAGACCTGCATAGAGGAAACCATTTGCAGTACACAGGAAGATGTTTTTATTGGCCCAAATAAAGCACAGGAAATGTAGTAAATATTTTCAAGTGCCACCTCCTGGCATTTCATTTATTATTTACATAAATACAGCTATTTTCCATTTCACAGAGCAGATGAAGGGCTCTAGAAATTGCATAAGTCTCATCAGCTGTCTGGCCAACAGTTGAGCAGAATTCAAAGCTAGATATTACCACATTTTGTGCACAGTACAGATATTGCACCTTTCTTCTGAGCAGTTCAGGAGACACCTGCAAACATGAATGAAGCCTTTGTAAAACATTTGAAGTAGATGCAATCAGGGGAAGAGATTTGTCATTCCATGCAGGACCCACCAAGGACAGCAGTTACCAAATCTTGGTTCCACTGTAGACCTCATGATACATATCTTGCGAACACTCCAGCTCCTGGACCCAAGAGATTGAGTGAGAATACAAATTCTGTTCAGGAATAAAATGGGGTATATGTGCAGTTCTGGAAGGCAGTGGTGAGAACCTGAAAAAGAGGACCCCCACCAGCCTAGAAAGCAAAGAAACAAGAGGTACTTTCAGTAATATTTTTTTAACCTCAATGGCTGGTGAAGTGAAGAGTTGGTTAATTAATTTGCATATTGGGGCTTGGCAGCATTGCAAGAGCTGAATGATGAGGCCAGCATTTGACAGGAACTCTGTGATGCAGCTGGCAGGAAATCCCAGGCTTTCTCTCTTATAACTCCTGCCTGCAAATTGCTTCACTGATCAGTACATCTGATTTTCACTGATGATACATACTAAATATGGGACTGAAGCCTCTGATTTGTTTTGTTTAGTTATTCCTGTTTTGGCTTTAATGTTACTTACTTTAATGTCACTTAATGTGAAATCCCTCTATATGGCGCTTTTCCATGCAGGGTTGAAATCTCTAGAATGTTGCAAGAAAGGATTTTATAGACTTTGAGAGAAAACAAAATTGATTTAATGATGTGAGAAAATGATTCAATATAACCATGAGTTTTTAGGACAAATTATTAGCCTTCTGCAAAAACTCCATCCAAGATTTATATTGCCTACAAAACTCACTAGTGATATTGGGGCAATAGTCTTATGAACCAGGCTAAAAGAAATTATAAATCTAAATGAACATATTTGAGCATGACGCTGCCATTTTCCCCAGACAGAAACAAGATTTATTGTGAGAGTTATGAAACTTTGGACCTTATTATACATTAAAGAATCCTATTTATGACCATGCAGTTATGTCTGAATTATTATGCTTACTCTAAACATTTCTTTTGCAAGATTTATGTCTTGGTCATTTTACAACTTTCAGGAATAAAATTTGCTATTCATAACCACAGCACAGAAAAAAGAAATTCTTCAAATTGCTGTTTTAACTATGATCAGTCACACTTCAAAACTAGAGAGGTGAAAAAAAAGTTATTTTTATTTTAGGATACCCTTACACCTATTGAAAGTTGTTGTGACCATGCTTAGCTTTTAAAATTATTTAATTTTAGAAGATATGCTTTTATATCCTCAGTCTCTGAGGTATTTGAGCTCATTATTTACAATACTGTTTTTGAAATATAAATGTCTAAGAATTATCTCCTGTGAAAAGCAGTGGTTGTATGCCTATAATAAAACGAGTAACATTCATAAAATTATTTTATTGCTGGTTGAAAAAGCATTTCATTTGAACAAAAATAATTTCTAATTTTGCCATGACAATTGGGAACAGATTGTTGCTTAAGATCAATGAAAAAAGGGAGCGATTCCCATGTCCTACTGTTCACGACTACCAGGCATCTAATCTTTAAAGAATTAACTGGGAGAAGGGTTCTTGATGCCTTGGTCACATACCTCCTGGACAAGTCATAATTACTCATCTCTATAGATGGACTAGATAGCCAGCATGTGGCACTGGATTATAGCTGTATCAATCTCCGTTTGGTTTAGAATTTGTTTTTTAAACAAAAGGAGTAACCAGCACTTACATGTAGCCACCATTTAAACTACAGCAAAGTCCCATAGCAGAATTCCAGGTGAGATAGTATGGACAAATGATTCTTAAACTTTGTCATTCAGAAGGGTCCAGAGCCAGCTCTGAGGTGTTGAAAACATTTTGCTGTCTTGGCAGGAAAATGCATGAAAGCAGATAGCAGGATGTTCCCTACATGCCACCTGTATATGTCCCACTGTGCAGAGTCACTGATGGTATCCCTGCCAGACCGACAAGGAGAATCTCAGTATTCCAGCAGGGAGAAGGTTAGACTGAGCTTCATTTATTTAGGTAGGTCAAAAATTTAATTTCTCTTTTTTAGTAGAGAGTAATGCCATCATATTTCTTCACATAGGCATAATTGTGTTTGGACAAAAATACTTTAAAAACTGTGTGAGATGTGACTGTTTTCAATATCAGGGAGCTGGAACCAGTTTTTTGGAAGTGTGGTTCCCACCTGTCATCAGATATTTCATGTGTCTGAATGTCTGCCCCAGTAATTAAAAATAACCAGGCTTAAAAGTCTGCACAGTTCCCCATTTACTGTTGCAAAATCATAACCAGCTTTCTTTTGGAAAGAAACTACAGCCAAATGAAAGTGATGTTGGTTTCAAATCATATTAACTTGTAGAGCCTCGTGCACAAAAGGACCACTCAGATAGCTGCTCCTATGAGGCACAACATGGAGTTTGGCCCTTTTTAGGAAACTCATTACTTAACAATACATTGTTGTATTTGATTGAACTGGCTCAGATAATCTTGGCAAGGCTGCAAGAAAATCTGTGTTGTCATGCCAAATGTTTTTCAACCTGTGTGTGCCTGTGCTGAGGTCTGATAAGGTTATCCATGGTGCATATGCTTGTCATCAAAAGGTTACATTCTTGTCCTGTCCATACAGGCTTCAGGGTGGTTGCATTTAATGCTGAAAAAACCCACCTGAAAAGGAAATCCTCACCCAGCACATGGCTACATCAGGCACCCCTTGCCCTCTTCCGCTTATGTGCCTGTGACTGGTTACACTGTCTCTCCAGAAGGAGAGTGGGACAGCACCCCTTTCAAACTCATCTTCTGTCTATTTTGTGCAGCACTTATGGAGACAGACATGTGGGTTTGCACATTTTGGGGATTGATGGGATGATGGAAGCAGCTTCCTTTTATCTCATATGCAGGCTTCAGTCACCTATCAGAAAAGAGGGCCTTGCCTTTCTCAAAGGTGTTTTGAAATGAGCCTGGACCCGCTGCTGTTCCTGCACATTAGGTTGATGATGAAAATGCTGCAATCCTGCAAGTGTACAAGGCCAGTTTGGATGGGGCTTTTGAGCACCTTTGTCTTGTGGAAGGCGTTCCTGCCCATAGGAATGAGGTTATATTTAAGGACCCTTCCAACATAAACCATCCTATGATTCTATACTATGATTGCTGGCCATATCTGAGATGTCTTAAAGAGAAGACTCTGCCTTTGGGTAGGGACAAGATATCAAGCTCACCAGTCCTTTGTCCAAACATGCACCAACATCCGTATTTAGGCATCTGCTAGATTTTGCTGGCTTTTTGCAAGTTCATCCCAGGCTGGGGACTTCTGGGCTGTGGATGGTTTTCAGTGCTGCCATATGAGGTGCCATTGCAGGTTCTTTGATTCTGTTCCCAAAGTAGGGAACGCTGGAAAGTTTTCCCTACCCAAAGTATGGGTAGGCTGGAAAATTAGGGATATTGAGCTCTCTGTCAGTGCTGATTAAACTTGATTCGAACACAGGTTTTTAATTGGCTTAAATTAGTAAAATTACTTATTTTCTTTTTTTTTTAGATAGTAGTACTGGTGTAATTCTTACTGTGTACACAATTATATCAGGCTAAAGAGTTCTTAATATTTGTATAGATTTTATGCACAAAGGAAGGAGTATTGGCAATTTTGTTCCTACTGACATACTGTACCTCTTTATATCAGACTTATCTGAACAATTCATTCCTAACATCTTCTACAGACTTCTGAGTTGCCACTGCCAGGTTTTGTGTCTGGCTCTCTGATGTGCAGATGTAGTGGGTTGCTAACCAGCATAGCAGGGTGTTACATTTTTTAAGGACAAATGCACATTTGTGTCACTAGTATAGGGCTCTGAAGCCATACATGCTTGTGAAAGGTCAAGTTTGCTATCTTGACATTAATTGGCATGTGTTTTCCACTGATTTCTCCCTTTGATCTAAAAATGTTCCATTTTTTAGGCAACATCATTTTGTATGCTGTTGTCTGCATGAGTCTTCTTTCCACCATTTTGTCTTTACTATATACAGATGTAGAAGTGCAGGAAGGGTCCTAGATCATCCTGATTCCTCTTTTTCCCATTCTCTATTTCTTTCTTCCTTTTCTCATTTCCTAGACAGCTATTCATTTGATACCTGGCAGATTTCCATGTTTTGAGAGGCCTTCCCCAATTAACTTCTTAGCATCCTACTTTTGATTGCCTCTCTCTTGGCAAAATGCCTCTCTGATGCCAAGAAGAAAATAAAATCTCTGAATCTATAGCATCAGTTCTTACCTGGAAGGTTTTGTTTGCCAGTCTGAGAACTCAAACTATTTTTTCCTGGTTTTATATCCTGCAGAAAAAAAAAAAAGTTAAGAGACAACTGGTTGTTTAGGAACAGATGCTCTTTGTGTGTAGCAATAAGAGCTTTCCTTTCTTGGCTGGGCAAGTTCTTTTTCCTCTGAAGGACTGAAACAGTACTGATTCAAGAAGTCAATTTCTGTAAAATAAAAGTTTCAGATCAAGGTGCTTTGTGAGTTACTATCTCCAAAAGCAGTTGATGAAGAGGAAGCCATCTCTGAGTCATGTGCTGGGCAAACACATGACATGGTTCATGATATCATCTCTGCTCAATCTGTGTAACCAGACATGGCTCAAAAGTACCTTTCTTGGCCTACCTTCAGATTTTTGGCTAAACACAAGTCTATTTGCCCTTCCTGTTTAGACAATTGCAACCTGTTTTCCCAGGAAAAAAATTGCTTTGGTATCCTTATCAGTGTTTGTGGCGAAAAGCTGTGGAGACCAATGTGTCTGCTCTGCTGCAACCTCCTATAACATCCCTGAATGTACTTCTGCTGTAGTTCCACACAAGTGAAAAAATGGGGTGGGGACAAGGAGCCTTCTCTCTACACCGTTGCTGGCATTCAGGTATAGAGAGAAGCTTCATGCCTCCTGCTGAGTGAGAGCTGAGCTACCAATTTGTGTCAGTCATGTTCCCCATGTTTACACATGCAAGTAGCAGAAGTTGCTACTCTTTGAGCTCCAACAGACTTGGTAAAAATGCCTTCAGGAGTAGTTCTCTCTTCACCTTCCTCCCACTACTGGATGTTGCTTAGAGCCACAATCCAGCCCTTAGACTGAAAATGGCTTAGAGCAGGGATTATGTTTTTCTTTTATGTTAAACAAGAGCAACCCACACTGAGTGTGCTCATTAAAAAATCATGTTGTTCGACACTGTTCCCTTGGGCTATGGTTAGAGCTTCACAATTTAACATGCAAGAGACAGGTTGGATTCTCAGGCCAGTCAGGCTCAGAAGGGGATGAGTGGATGGCAAAACAGCATGTTGGAAGAATAAACCTCATACCCATGGTGGGACAATAAGCCTTCAATATATGTTCATAACAGTGTGATTGCTCAAATTAATTTAGAAAAGCTCCTAACAGGTGTTAAAGAATGGAAGTTTCTTTCAACCAGAAAGATAAGTTCTTGGCTATGCTGCCTTGAACATCACATTAAAACCAAAATGAAATAGTACCTTGTGCCATTACTAGAAGGCGCATTTCCCAGCCTTCCCTGTCAGGAAGCTTACCCATCTCTAAAGACCACATGCATAGGTGGATAAATAACAAAGGAAAGAGGAAAATTTACTAAGAAGTTAAGCCTGTTATTCGTTGTATTAACTTCATAAATGACCCTAATAATTTTGCTATGGGTGAAGAGCATGAGGGATCTAGGAGAGATAAAAGATGTTATAGTCTATAACAGTTCAAGGATTCCAAGCATAAAATAGAGGCACCACCTGAGCTGAACACAGAATGATGTTCTGAGAAAACTTTGAGACTTCAGGTTTTTTCCATCCTAAATATTAGGAGTTTTAAGTGAAGAGAACACGATTCCACACACATAGTTTCTGCTCCAGATGTTTTAACCAGTTTCAGCCTCTCTGGGCAAACTCTTCCATGCAAAGTCATCCTACTGTAGCCTCTTGTTTTGCCTGCCCTCACTCCAATACGTTTGGCTGCTTGTGCTCCAATACAGTTGCATTGGGCTGTGTGCAGGAGAGATATGTCCAAAGAGGATTAAGGCAGAAAGGAGGGAAAAGTGAAGCCTCCTCCGTTCTAATGGAGGCTGCAAAACCAATTGCATTAATCCTCCCTCTATTCCTTAGTGCATCCTTTGAAGATGAAATTTGTTAAGCCACTATCTCTGCATCATTATCATGATGAGCCAGTTCAATAGTTAGAGACTCAACACTTTACCACACTGAACCAAGGGAGGCAGAATAAAAACTTCACTGTTAAAATTGCAATTGTGCTGTTCACTGCTGGGATAAAAAAGGATTAAAACTTTTAAGAAGTTGGCAGAGACAGAGACATCACAGAAAAGTGATCAGAAGAGTTGAGGATCATTTCTCTGCCTTGGTGTGCATAATACAAATGATCTATGAGATATTCAGAGATGATCCTCCAAAAGATTCTACCTACTTAATTTTCAAAAATAAAGACATTTCCCTACATTCTTCCAACTCATACACGTAAGTATGCCAGAGAATTTGGGGAAGGAAGCCAAAGGTATTGAAAGAACACTTAGAGTAAATCCTATTGGAATTCACTCAGAGTGAATCCTACTGAAATTACCCTTTGAGGACATCAGAACAAAATGGGCTAAGAAACTCCAAGCCCAGCAAACAGCTTGGCATCTAACTTGACTGACTTGTGAGACTTTTTTTCTCCTTGCTTTTTGCATTGATATAGTTGTACATTAAACTCCTGATCACACATTAATAGGCTGATCAACTGTGTTTACAGCTATGTGTTGCCTTTAAAGTGCTTTCTTCCTTCTCCTCAGCAAGGTGGACACAAACCCAGCTGCTTCCTGTGGGCTTGATCTGCAGGAAAGGAATTAGAAACTGTTTTATCGGAAGGCAGGGAAAGAAAAAGGTGAACAAAGGTCTCATTATTATCCTTTTGAACCTCAACAACTGCACTAAGGACACAGTGGGCTGTCCTGGGGCCAGTATTGACAGAACCTACAAGCTATGGTTCATCCATCAAGGAACCTTTTGCCTGCAGAAATTTTGCTGCTGGAAGAGAGTGATGAACTAAGGTAAACCCCTCTACTTTGTGCTGGAAAGCAGGCATATTACCAGCACACTGTCCTCATGCTGTCACAATTGTGACAGCTGGGGCATGCAAAACATATTGTCCTAGAGAAATATCCCATGCTGCTTAAGCACTTTGTGTCACCAACACTAGTCCTGACCTGACTTTGGGAATAGCACAGGAGAGCTCCTTCCTGAGTCCAAACAGGGGATCCCCCTTCTGTCCTGGGAAACCTCGGACACATTTTGAAACAATTCCTTGCTTGTGACTGGGAAGATAAACATTTGGATTTAAATTCACCATCAGTTTGGCCTGCCATGGCACCACCTGGAGATCATTTGTAATCACTATATCTAGTGGGTTAGTGTACACCCCTTCCAATAGCTGGAGAGGAACTGATGATAACTGCCACAAAAAAGTGTCTTGATTTATAGCAAGACTAAGAAAAGTGTTTAATTGGTTAAAAAGCTGTGAAACTGCTTTTCTTAATGTAGATGAGTTCAGCAACAAAATTGGAAATAATTTTCAGGAATCTGTTTTAGAGATACACTACTTTACTCATCTGGAAGTAGATAAGTTGCCTACTAGTTGCATGCCAGGATGGTAGGGTGGTGTCCTTTCCATGGAGTTTGCTTTCCCAAGTGCTATTTTATGCCTCAAATGCTAAAGGACGTTTTGCTGCTGCTCCATGGGAGAAAGCCAGCCTGTAGAGCAGAGTATGCAGGCAGAAGTGGACCAGTATTTTCCAGCTGGAACTAGGTTGTTGCTATAGTAACATTCAAATGATAGACAGATTTTCTGAATGTGCAGTGGTCTACTGTGATAAGAGAGCTTCCAGGATTCCTACCAAATTGCTCCAAACTTGCTGGAGTGCAATACATGAAATCTCACATTTTTGAAATAGCACAAGCAAACAAAAACCAGCACAATAACCAAATCATTTTTTCCCCCTACTTTCAAATAAAAACTCCACTTAACACATGGCATTTATATTCCTAGACAATATCTTCCTGACAATCTCTTTTTTAGTGCACTGGCATTCCAAATGACAGACCACACTCTAAGTTTAACACCACCTACAGACAGATTTAATACGTAGCATGCAAAGTCTTGCGTGCACAAGCAACTAACTCCTTTGGAGTTTTATTTTAGGGTGAATGCAGCCTGTGCACTGGTGAGAATCCCATTGAGTCAGTGAGGCCTTGCAAGAGCACACCACTCTGTTCAGGCCTATATTTTGCAGCACAGAGACCTTAGAGATAAAATGGTTGAGCACATGGCAGAACAAATATTAAATTCATAAACCATCCAAAGAGAAGTTTCCCAGGGGCCACTTCCATAAAGTATAAAATCTACTGCCCTTGGTCATGTCCCCCTTGACACACTGTGCATGTGGTTTTCTTTCAGAGTTTCCTCCTCTGCTCTTTCTTCTTGCTCTGCTCCAAGGGAGGAGGGCTCAGGATTTTGGATTTCCAGGAAGAAATCTCTCCCTGAGCACAGCTGGGGTTCGTGAGCATTGCAGAGACATTTTAGCTGTGTCTCTTCATCATCCATTAGCTCTCAGTGGGAGTGCTACTGCACAGTCTGCAGTCTGCAGCTGTCAGAGTGTGTTTAATGTCCCTTTGCCCCCAGTACCCAATCCCTCCAGCAGAGCCTCTCCCTAGAAAGCTGCTGCCAATTATATTGGTGAAATCTTCCACTAAACTTAGCCTCATTTTTGTAAAGCCAATTTCATCCCCATTGAAATGTCCAAGACAGAGGTTTTGACCTGTTTGTGTGTATGAAATATAGTGTGTACTTAGATTACCCTCACTACCATTAGACTTGTAACCTAGCTATTACCACTGACTTTATCACAAGAGATGTGGGACATAAGAAAGTTTTAATAGCAGCTTTGATGTTAAGGTAGTTGTTAACTTAGATACCTTTGCATGAAATGTTAAATGAGAAGCCTTGAGCTGGAAACCAAATTTCCCTCATTTCAGGGCTTAGATCTTATGGACACAGTCCTTCTGCTATCAAACATTTCTAGATAATAAAGAGGAAAGCTTTCCTACCCCTGTATGACAAAATCTGATTGATTGCAAGAGGAATTACATCTGCTGAAGGGTGTCAGAAGCAGTAAATCACATGCTTACCTAGATATGATAACAGATATATAATTTAGGAATGGATTAATACATGAAAAAATGGGCTTTGTTGTTTGGGAGGAGAGGCTTAGTTGTCTTACTTCCTAAGATTTCTTTGGTTGGAACTTATCTTTTTCTTGTTACTTAGTTTATACAATTTCGATAATGTCCTGCACCAGGGCTTAACTAAACATAAAGATGAATTGCCTTTATGATTCACTAGGCACTCTGGATAATTAATTACTCAGCAGTTGTGGTTTGGCATGTGGTCATCAATTGCTAAAAAAATTCTTGTTTGTAAACATATCCTTTGCAGCTGGTCTTCTTATGTCAGACTTCAAAATGACTAGTGGAGCTATGACAGAGCTACAAATGTCTTCCTTTAAAATTTATTGGTTGTGCTCCAGTTTATTTCTTGTGGGAAAAAATTAAGCAACAGATGTGGCAGGGCAGGAGTTCTAAGGAAGAATGATAAAGCATCTTGAATGGTTCTCAAATGTATTTTCTTTTCCTCTTTTTGTTATTAGATGTTGGAATCCTTAACTGCTCTTTGTCATGGCTTCTGTCTACGAGCATTAATTCTGATTGTAAGGTGACTGTCTGAACAACTTGAAGAAGTCTGAAATGAGACCTGTGGCAGAACAGGAAGAAGAGTTAACCAACGCTGTTAGTATCTACTCAGCTTTGCCCAGTAGGGGAAGGCAGTGTAAGAACATTTAACAAATCCTGAAAGAATAGACTTTATTTTTTATCAGAAAGATCAGCAGCTCCATGGTTTACAAAAAGAATTCTTAATACTCTCCATTGTATTACTTAAGGCTATCTAGTCATTAGATAGCAGAAATCACAACCATCTGAGCTAGAATTTTTCATTTGGGGTTGAAATTGATGTATGAGACATGTCTTACAGCCAATTGATTCTCCCACTGTACAGTCCTGATCATCACCACCCAGGGCTGCTCAATACCCTGAACTGGGCAGATATTCTGTGAGGGAAATGAGATACCTGCTTATAAAGTTAAGGATCATATGATCTTTGAGACAGACTCATCCTCAGATTGCTTGAGTTATTTCTTCATTTCCTAAGTTGCAAACACTTCCATTTCAAACTGTGCACTTTCTACTAAGTGATTGACAGCCACTATATGTATGCATTTATGTATGCAAATACTGAGAGAGTATGCAGCATCTGTTTTTAGAAAGGATACAGGAAAAGGCAACTAAATACCATTTCTATTTAAATTATAGTGTCAGTTGGTTTTACTTCATTTCTTTTTAAAGAGTATGTTTGTGCTTTTCAAATCAGATGCCACTGAAACTTTGATGTCCCTTAAGTGTAGGTTTCAGCTATAGTATAGACCTGTTGAAGGACATATATTTAGAATTAGAAGAACCTTCCTGGTCGCCATGAAATATCTCTACAGGCTAAGCTGAAAAGGCTGATTTCTTCTGGGAGGCCAGGACCAGGGCTTTTGAGCAGGAGTAAATGCAACTTTAGTGACTGCAGAGACTCCACATGCAAATCAATGTAAATCTCATGCTTGTTCACTTTGAGCTACTGTGTCAGAGAGATTTCTGTACTGAATTTGTCATACCCTCAGGCATCTCTGACCCAGGGTTTGTGGCCCTATCTCCATGTCTTTCCTCTCAATATCAATATTCTACCCTGTCCTTAGGGTAAGACAGGAACCCCCCAGACCTGGCATGTGTTTTCCTAACCTGTTTTGAGGAGTGGAAGAAAAGCAGTCTTTAGTATAAATTGTTTTTTAGCTCAATAATATATTAAAAGGTAATCAAACTTGTTTATCTGCCAGTAAGACTTGGACATACTCAGAGGTGACAGTGTTAGCACCCTGTCTTGCATCATCTGAACCCCCAGTCTGCCACTGTCATATGTACAATCCACAACACTTTGGGGGGCAGAAGGAGTCAAGAGAGGTTTAAGGCTTAAAGTGAAACAAATTCTAGGTACTGAAGAGTTACCTGAAGCATGCAAACAAGACAGGCCACACTCCGTAAGGCTGGGTTTGTGGAGTCCTATGCTAAAACAGCCTACACTGTACATAGTACAAGCAAGGAAGTTATCTATATTTGTCTTTGCTTGCTTCAGATCCTGGTGTGCCATGCTATTACTGGTTCATTTTTGCTGCATCTTAGGGAAGAGGAAGGCAGCTGGAAGACTGCCCTGCACAGGGGCAGCTCTGACAGCTCCAAAATCTCATTGGTGGTGTCAGCTCTTCCCTGGTGAACAGGAAAAGCAAACAGCAGGTTCTGAGGAGCCTTGGGAAACCTCATGCAAGGAAACATTTGAACTCATAAGAACAAAAAAGCCCCTTGAGTACCACTGTAGGGCATTTTTTTATATATGTGGAATGAAGAAGTGGGTAGCTTGTGCTGCACAGGACTCAAAGGCTTGGATGCTTGGCAGCAGTACTGAGGCACACAGAAAGGATCCAGGGGGAATAAATCAATAGCACTGCATTATGTGTTATGAAAAATCTACAGAGAGGTTTAACACAGCTATCTCAATGAATGTGAGGAATGAGTTTCAGCATAAATTACCCAGTCCTTCCTTCTCCTGCTGATGCACATCATAGGGATGGAGATTTTGCATGGCTAAATATAGAAGGAATGTGGGGCAGAGATATTTTGTACACCTTGATTAGAGCTTGCAGTTTACAGAAGTCTCTCTGTGTCAGAGAGAATACCACTCAGAATAGCACACTTTTGCCTGCCATTTAGGGCTGGCCCATGTTAGAGAGGCTTTATCCTGCTATTTTCACTAACACACAATGGTACAGGCCCTTTTTTGTGGGTGTGTTTTACATCTGTTTCTGGAAGCTGTAGTTTATGTGTAGTTATATCGGTTTGAAAGGACCATTTGTACTAGAGAAACTCATTTTGCAGCTCGAAGCAGAATAAGCTCTGCCACTAGCTGCACCTTTAACTGGTATGATTACATTGGGTCTCAGGGAAGTTAGAGTGGCTTCTTTATTAATGCAGCTAAAGCTGAAAGACTTGCTAGCCTAAAGAAGTCTTTAGATGCACTTTTCCCACTCTAGCTGTTTTCCTCCATAACACTCCCAGAGTTCTCAGGTCCTTCACTGCAACAGGGAGTACAGCAAGGGAGATGGAATTGAAAACCATATCTGCTTTCTTTCTGAGTACCAAACTAGTGGAGTGGGCATGGTATGTAACAATGGTTTATTTTTTACCAGCTTGATTACAGTGATGAACTCTGATTAATCTACACGCGTGAATAAGGCCTTTGGGCTCTGCCTGGAAATAAGCTTGTTCTGCAAGCATGGCCTGAGCTTGCCAGCCCTCTTTCAGCACACAGTTCCCTCCACACTCCCCCAGATCACTCTCTTGCTGCACTACAACCACTGGAAAATTATCTGCCCACGTTCTGAAGGACACTGTTTCAGCTAGAACATTGCCAAGTGCACAGTGTCTCTTCATAAAGAGAACAGATAGGAGAGGATTTACATTAAATGGAGAGAACTTAATTACAAAAGAAGAACTTTTCTTGCATAGAATGATGCCTTTCTCATGTTTTTTTTCCGCTTTCAGGATTCTTTTTGTTTGATTTATTTTTACATTTTTTTTAATATGGGTTTGGCTTGGGACAGGCCAGTGCTACATGTATGTGGCCAGCCTAAGCCACATTCTGACACATCCTTCACTTTCTCAGAGCTTGAGTGTGAAGGTTTGGGTTCTGAAAGCCTCCCTACTCAGTGGGGAGGTAGTCAATTCAGTGATAGAACGTGGGGAGAGATTTATCTCATCCTGAAATAAATGCCTATTAGCTGGTCAGCTGAATCCTTTCCAGACTCCACTGAATATACAGACATAGATAAGGAGATAAATACATGGTCAAATCAAACTGAATACAACAGCTATAGACATTTTTCTTGAATCTCATCAGAGACAGCATTAATTTGCTGGGATTACCATAATTTTGTGGATGCCAGAGATTCAAAATTGCTGCAAAAGTCAAGAAACCAACATCTGATGTGGGCAGATATTTAAGACACCTGAGAAAAGATAAGAAGCTCCAGGACTGAGAAGCTCAGTTACAGAGACATGAACATTGTTTCTAAAGATTTTCAAGCATATAATCTCACAGACTTTTTTCCCAAAAGTGTCAGAAACCTGTTCCTAGCAGTAGAATCATAGAATCATAGTATCATTGAAGAGTTTGGACTGGAAAGAACCCTTAAAGTTCATCTAATCCCATCCCCTGGCAATGAGCAGGGACATCTTCAACTCGATCAGGTTGCTCAGATCCCCATCCAAACCAATCTTCAATGTTTCCAGGGATGGGGCCTCTACCATATCTCTGGGAAACCTGCTTCTGTGTTTTATCACCCTGACTGTAAAAAAAAACCTTCTTCCTTATATCTAATCTAAATAATCTTATCTAAATCATAGCTTAATAATCAATGATCAACTGACTTGTGAGTTCTCTAGTGCTTAAATGAATAGTAAAGTTTTGAGAATTTGGGGGAAGGGGAGAAGGCGCTATGCCTGGAATATTTGGAGATCAAGTCTGAACCTGAAGTACTCTGCTTGATGTCCTGGAAGTCTCAGGATGAAAGGAGGTGATTTGTCTTGCTTTTCTTAATTTCATTCATTACTACAAGTTTTGTTTCATTATAATGGATACTCAACTCCTTTATGAAAATATATTTGTACATACATACTCATTTTCTGGTCCAGTTCTTTTGAATACATTAGAAATTGTATCCAGAGACATTATTATATGGAGGGGGATTATATCTCTGAGGATTCTGAAAGTAATCAGTAGATGAAGTGAGTAGAAAGAAGCCACTCCCAACTGACTGCACACAACACTCCCTGAATCCTATTCCATATGGAATATGTATGTGTTCCTGTGGGACATATGTGATACCACTGAATTTGCTGCAAGTATAGACTAGTTCCATAGAAATACCTACTATCTGATATTTAATCTTGTACATTCAGTAGTTTGTGCTCTAAAAGTAGGGAAAAAAAATTTGTTCCCTTCTTTGACCTGACCCTCAAGCACTGAAAACTTTACATGGCCCACATCCAAGCTTAACCCCTTCAGATGTTTCACCACTTGTAAAAGAAAGGCTAGCTTTTATTGTGAAAAATACAACATATACACAGACTTTCTCTTTATTGTTCCTTTGGGCAGAGACAGGAAAAAAACCCACTAGCTGTTCTAGGGCGTAGGGTAAGATTTGGTTTGCAAGGGATTAAATTCTCTTGTATAAGAACACTGCTGATTTTCTGCCTAGATATTACCTCCCTGTCTTCTGTGTGCTGCTTGTCTATTACAAAGGAATAGTAATGCTCAAATGCCTTGAAATATGACAGAAATGAAGGTCATGGGACAGATATAGTTAACTCCTATTCTTTGATCCAGCTTTGAATAAAGACCCACCTGGAGGACTGATGCATTGTGGCTGCATTCTTTCCCCATCAACGGGGATGGAAAAAACATGTGAGTTTTCAGAGATGTCAGAATGACAGCCTTTCTTCAGATTAATGTGTTCATCTTTTTTTGAGGACAAATGCAAATAAAGCACCTGAAATGATTAGACTGCAAGTGTAATTCACAGCTCTGCCTCTAAAATCATGTGACCGTTCTTGAAATAGGATGCTTCTGACTTCAAAATGTATTTTTCTCTTATGAAGATCAGACCCTCGTATTTTGACTTACTGTATATAGTACCATAAATTGGTAAACATGTTTTAAAGAAAAAAAAAAAAATTGACTCTATTGGAGAAAGTAACATGGGAGGTCTTGAATTTCTTCTGTCACCACAGCTGCTCTGTTTCAATACAATCCAAGTGGAAAATACCTCACAAAAGTACCTGCATCACCTCCATCTCTTACAGCTCTGTGGTACTGCCAGGGATGTGGCAAGTCACAGCTGCTGCCATAGACTTGCCAATTCCTTATGTGATACCCAACAGCTGTTGGAAGCTGTATGTTAAAACTCGTGCTGAGATTCGAATTTCTATATACTCTTCCTCAGGAAGTGAAAACTGCAAAGCAATCTTTATGTCCCCTAACTCCCAGCTTGTGCTCCTGTATTAAGAGGGATTCCACTTTGGCTGAGAATATGCACTACACCATGCTATTTTCTTTAATTTTTTTTTTCCACAAAACTACATTTTGGCATGCAATCACTGCCTCCATCTGCCTACTACACATGCATGTGCTTTTAGTTACAAAGCACTCTGATTTATATCTTATGTAAAAATGCAAAGCTTCGGGAACACATCTCAGGAGGGCTGCAGCTTTCTCAGGACTGGCAGCATCTGTATTCCTCTGTCTCTGCCAAACACCATGCAGAGGGCTCAGTTCCAACACTATTAGTGGTGCTGAAGCTGATTTCTGGCTACTGCTATGTTTTTCAAGGGCTGCTGAGGGCTGTACCACTGATTCCCCAGCTGGAGAGTTGAGAACTCAGAGACAAGGTGCAGAGAGGAGAAAACAAGGAAGCTGCAGGTAGAATATTGCTCCCCAGTCTAAGCACATCTCTGCCAGACAGGGTCCAAAAAACTGCAGGATATTCAGAAAAGGGCAACAAAAAATGTTTAAAGGACTTGAGGGATTCATTTCCAGAGAAGATTAAAGAAATAAAAGTTTAGCTCAGTATTACTAACTGACTTAGGAGAAATAGGATAACTCCATAAAAGCCTCTGCAGGTGCAAAGAAATTGAGAAATCTTGTTTAAAATGATTTAAAGAATAGCTAGGAACAAAAGAGTGGCATTGATTAAAGGAAATGTAGACAAAACTCCTGGAAGATTTTTGTATCGGTATTGTAACCAAGACATGGATCACTGAACTCTAGAAACCAATGGAAGTTCTCTTACTTTAATTTGAAAACCAGACTGGACAAAGTCGCCAGTACTAATAGGGAATGACCAAGATAAATAATGTCATATGGAAAAATATGTGCTTTTGTTTTTAAGAGGTAGGAACCTACCACTAAGAAGAAGGTGCCCCTGTGCAGCAGAGGTGCAAAGGAGACTTCAATGGCTCTCTCAGTGTATGACACCAGGAAATGAGCAGTTTGACTCAGATAATGTGCTTCCTTCCTTACACTTCTCTTCCTGAGGCATCAGCATCTGTCTGGATGTGTAATCTTCCCTTCTTTTGCCGCCCAATAGAAGTCCCTTTGGCATGACATCAAAGCAGGAGGAGCTCACTATTCTCTGGTTGATCCACGTGAGATGGATTGTGTGGCCATGAGACAAAACCTTTCAGACTTGTTGGTCATATACCAATAAGCTCCTTTACTCAAGGAGATTTCTGGTGCTGGCCTTAATGCCAGTCCCAGTGGTTCATATTTCAGACAGGAACTATATAGGAGGATGAATTGCATCCTGTCTACCACCCACTCAGACCCTTTCTTTTTTCCTCATGTGGTACTGAAGTAACCCTGATCAGCAGAAGGACTGTACTGAACAGATCTGGTGCAGAAAGATGCAAAAAATGAGAAATGCCCTTTGTTGTGGTGAAGGATTCCAAGCTGCAATAAATAGAACTTGAGTCATCATTTGAGGATACAGGCTGGGGAGGTTCAGCTCTGATGAAAAGGATCTGGGGCTTCTAGAGAGAAGCAAACCAAACATGAGCCAGGAGTCTGTCCTTGCAACAAGGACCTGAGCCTGTACCAGCAAGAGTAAAGCCAGCAGATCAAGTAAGGTGATTATCTCATAGTACTTGGCACTTTTTAGGCCACACACAGAACACTGTGCCCCAGTTCAAGAGAAGCATTGAAAAACTGGAGAGGACCTGGAGAGGGGTCATGAACATGATGAGAGGGTTGCAGAATATGGCATGAAGAAATCTTGAAGAAATAGGATTTGGTTGTTCTAGAGAATGAAAAGCTTCAGGGGGATGTAGTCACAGTCTTTCAATACCTGAGATGCAGCTACAGAGTTGATGGATGTCCTTACAATGATGCACAGAATTTCATCAAGAGAATTTCTGTCTGGATATAAGAAAAAAAAAAATTTCATTGTGAAACAATTAAAACACTGGCTGAGGCTGTCCTGAAGTGGTAGAATCACTTTCATGGCAAACATTCAACACAGAGGTCCCTTCCAGATGAGACTTGCCAAGCTCACTCAGGTTACATGCCAAACACAGAAGACTTCTGTCACATAGTGGTGATTCTTACTCACTTCCATTGGAGAAGACAAGCATATCCCTACATTTCTTTCTATGCACTTCCTCTTTCTTTATTAGCTTTCTTTTTAAGGTTACCTGAGAAAAGACCTTAGATCATTTGTTCCATTCCACAGGACAGGTGAATTTTTGTTTCTAAGATCCAAAGGAATAGCTCTCCAGCATGATACCAAGCCACATTCCTTTGAGTTCATTGTGGCCAGTTTATTTGTTGTGGAGACACAACTCCATATGCATTTTGACCTAAAAGATATTATTATATAAAGCGCACATTTCTATTCAAAATCAGTTACTTCAAAAATGTTACTTAAACCATTTTTTTAAACAATAGCCTGAGAAAATGATCCAAAAAGCTTTCAGCTAATAGTTATTTGTAATGTTTGGTTTCAGTTTTCACATTTTGCCTTTATTACATCTTTTTCAAGCATATCTTCACCTTTCTTCATAAGATAGAAAAACTTGAATTTGAAACAACAAATTTCTATAAATTATTTCTGCTACTTTGGTGTGAATCAGAAGATCTGGTAAAGCTGACCCTGTTCTGTGACTTTTTCAAGCATCAGACAATACGATTTTTCAATGTTGGACCAAGCTGCTCTTCTGGAATATTTCCAAGGCACTGAACTTTGGATATTGAGCAGAGTAATCAGCAGAAGTTCAGTATATGTTAGCAAAATATAAGAGTTATTTCTTTAAATGCTCCTGTAGAGCCCTTGCTAGCCAGGAGCACAGCATCCAAGACGTGAGCCAGGAAGACTGCCCTTTGAAAGAACAGAAGTGTGAGTGGTGAAAGAGGCAAAGTACCCACTCTAAGCTGAGCACTAATGAAGTTACCTAGCCTCAGAGGGAGAGAGTGGATGCTCCATCTTCCTCTGTCAAGCCAACACTTCTATGGGCTTTTAAATTCCATACTTAATGCTGATACACATCTTTGTAAATGTGATATTTTTTCCTCCTAAGCCAAGCATATTTATCAATCCATGAGCTGCATTTTAAGTAGTTAGAGATTAGAGTGTTTTAAAACAAACCAATGTGTTTTAATGAGTTACTGAGTAAATGGGATCCAGAATGGGCCTTACTTATAAAGAAGTAGCTATACTAACCTTATTAATTAAAGTGGCCTTACATATATATAAATAAAGTGAAATTTGGTGCAACTTTTTAAATTCTGATCTTGTCACAGTCATAAAGGTCAATCTAGATGCTGAGAGCAAATCCTGGCACAAAAAATGCACAGTACCAAATTGTGCATGCCCAAATATTTTCAGAGTCCTAAACAGCTGCTTAAGCTGCTGCTCACCTTTTGGAGAAGCCATATTCAATCAGAGGAAGTTAACAATTTAAATGGAAAAGGAGGAGGGGAGAGGAGAGGAGAGGAGAGGAGAGGGC
>VXBQ01014398.1:478956-496541 GCA_013400175.1 Phainopepla nitens | reverse complement strand
GAGAGGAGAGGAGAGGAGAGGAGAGGAGAGGAGAGGAGAGGAAGAAAAGAAAAGAAAAGAAAAGAAAAGAAAAGAAAAGAAAAGAAAAGAAAAGAAAAGAAAAGAAAAGAAAAGAAAAGAAAAGAAAAGAAAAGAAAAGAAAAGAAAAGAAAAGAAAAGAAAAGAAAAGAAAAGAAAAGAAAAGAAAAGCTGGAGAAATAACCTACTAATTTAGAAAGACTCAAACACAATTTCCATAGGCTTATAAGCACACATATATCATGGGGATTAGTGAGAAACTTAATTGTCAATGTACTGCCTTTGAGAGCTTTGCCAGATCTCATATCTTTGACGGTTCTGATTTTCTTCTAGCTGGTGTCCCTGCCTGAGTTTCTAATGCAGCTAATTCCTTGACTAAATCAAAAGAAGAAAGCTTAATATTAATGCCCTAGAGTCTTTGCAAGTGACTTTCACACTGGAACAAACTTGAAACTATTTTAATATGGAAGGAAAGCAATTAACTTTGTCAGTAAATTTTTCACTTGCATGTTTGGTATTATTTCAGCTGTGATTTTAAATGAGTTCTCTGCACCTCACTTTGCTTCTCACTTGATTTGCCAATGAAATTCAATCTCAATGTTAGTCACATCACAGACTTGCATGAAAGTAAGCTGAAGACAGGTTTTACTCCTAGCTGAACCTACATAATTTTGATGGAATGTGATACTCAGTCACTTCACTACTCACTTGGTCAATAAACTGCAATCTGTTTTGAGGTTGCATATAAATTGAATGATTCTGTGAAAAACTAATTGGTTTCAACAACTCTGTGTGCTTTGGGGCTCAATAGTTTGTCATACTCTAATCAGGTAGGCTCTGTCCAGCAGTAAACAGCAATGCCATTTTACTGTTTGTGTGGTGTGCTCTCCTGTGCACCCAGACAGGGCTGCGTGCTCCCACAGGACTGGCAAGTCTGCTGTGTGCACACCGAAGTTCTGTGAAGGCTAATGAGGAGGAAATACAATTCCTCACACATCCCAGACTTCAGAGTGTGTCTTCATCTCTGCTGCTGGCAGCCAGTGAGAAACCTGGTTCTGCATCACGCCTTGGAAAAGCAGGCTGTCAGGACACAACTCGCAGGCTCAAGTCATTATAGTCAAAGCCAATGAGACACTTCAAGCTAGAGCCTCTGGCACAGCAGAAGGGTACTTATGGTAACATCAAGTTTAGACATGAAAAAATCATACAATGTTTTACCTTGGGTTGGGAGGGACCTTAAAGATCATCTAGTTTCAGTCCCCCTGCCATGGGCAGGGATACTTTGCACTAGACCAGGTTGTGTAGGACCCCATCCAAACTGGTCTTGAATACTTTCAGGGATGGGGCAACCACAAGTGCTCTGGACAACCTGTTCCAGTGCCTCACCATCCTCAGAGCCAAGAATTTCTTCCCAGTATCTAATCTAAATCTTTCAATTTTAAGTCATTTCCCCTTTCCCTGTCACTACATGTCCTTGCAAATAATCTCTCTTCATCTTTCTTTTAGGCTCCCTTCAGCTACTGGAAGGCTGCAGTTAGGTCACCCCAAAACCTTCTCTTTTCCAGATGGAACAATCTCAGTTTTCTTAGCCTTTCCTTATAGGAGAGGTGCTCCATCCCTCTAATCATCTTCATGGCCCTCCTCCAGACTTGCTCCAACAGGCTGATGTCCTTCCTATGTTGGCATCCCAGAGGCAGATGCAGTGTTCCACATGTGGTCTCACCAGAGCAGAGCTGAGCAGAGCAGAGGGGCAGAATCACCTCTCTCACCCTGCTGGCCACACTGCTTTGGATGCAGCCAAGGATGTGATTGCTTTTCTGAGATGTGAGCATAAACTGCCAGCTCATGTTCAGCCTCTCATCCACTATCCAAAATGTCATGCGCAGAGAAAATATTGACTGTGTTAAAAGTACATTCCCCCAAGTTTTGTTTCCCATCTGCCTTCAGTTTTCAGGATCTTGAAGGTATAGCAGTCTTCCTCTTTTCAAGATGTTCTCTCTAGCTGCAGAGGCTAAGTCTTATTTTTGTGAAGCTGGAAGTGAGGGGTGCTTGGAGAAAAGTGAAACTCCCTTGATACACCCACACGTCATGTCTCCTAAGTGCAGCCCTTGCCTCATGTTTCAGCAGCCCAATGCCACCAGCTATTTCCTGGCTGGCATATCTCCCCTGCCAAAACTCAATGCTGACAGTCAGTGGCTGCCCTGAGACATTTTATTATCCCTGTGTCCTGCTACCTGCAGCAATCCCGTCTCCCCTCTGATTTGCAAATTTCAGTTGTCCATGTCCACACCACAGCCACTTGTTGCATCTCCTCCACTGCTCATTCTCACTTGGCTGGCAGACAGAGCCTGATTCTTCACCTTTGTGCTTTCTTGGTTTGTGATCTCCTGCCATTTCCTGAAATCTCTAGGCTGTCTCTCATATAAGTGCTGAATTGAATCCTTACCTTTCCTGGAAAGATCTTGGCCCCATGTCCTTTCTCAGATTTTTTTCTCAGAAAGAGAAAAGAATGGCTGCTTGGGAGAAAGCTGATAGACTAACTGCGGCAGGTCCTGTTTATCATAACACTCACAGCCCAGGGCAGGAGGCACACAATGAACCCTTTACCTGCCAGTAGTTTTTGGGCTGCACTCATGCCAAGTCTCAGTCCTGAGTTAGTAATAGTCCACATGCATTATTTCTCTTGGTTGTTTCTCAAGTGTGGCTTTCAGTCATGTACATGTGAAGACGATGCAGTTCTCAACTCAAAAAAGAGGTTGAGCATTGAGGTCTGTAGTCCATCCCACTTCTGTAGGCAGCACTTCCCTCATAATGAATGAACAGCTTGTTTATAATTAAACTGAGCCCAGGAACATCCCTTAGCTTGGTTTTCTGTCTGCCTTCTTCCTATTCAAGCAGCAGCACAGCAAGGATGGGCAATGGTTGTGTGGAAAAGATGCTAAAAAAGTATCTGTATCAAGTTCAAACATTACAAACATGGCTTGGGTGAGGAAGGGGATATTTTAACTGAACAGAGCCCCTAGGAATCAGAGACACCCCTAGATAGAGATCTTTTTGGTGAGAGACATTCACTGGACCATGGCCCTGTTTAAACTTTGGAGCTCACCTTAAGGAGTTGTGGAAGCATCCCAGCAGCTGCAAGATTGGAGAGGATGTCCTGCAGCTGGGTTAGACTATAAAGTTTAGTTTTCTTTCTGTACATCTTTCTAGAAATGCAGCAACTCCACCACTGTTTTTTGAACCAAGGAAATCAAGTCTGTCTTTCCTTTTTCTTAATTTTCTCTGGTGATCAGGGTGATTTTAAGACAATTGGCAAACTACTGATACTCCATTTCCCAATGAAACAATAAGCCATAAAACAACTTTACTAGACCATTCTTGCAATTCTCAGCATGTCCCTCAAGACTTGGCCAGTAACTCAGTGCTTCCAACTAAACAGTAGGGACCACTTTGAACACTGGTCATGTAAGGCATCAGCTGAGAGGGATGTTCTCTAGGGATCAATGTTAGCCAGTGTTTCTGGAATGTGCTGCACAGCAATGGGAGGAGGTTCAGGCCTCCTGCAAGTTTGAAACAAGAGCCAAGAGGCAATATGATTTTCCAAGTCTGGTAGAGCACCAGTTCAAAGTAAAGGCTAAATAACCGATGCTCCCATCTAGCGGTGAAACTGTACCCCATGGCTTAGATGTCAGACATCAACCTGAGCCTCCCAGGAGACACGGAGTAGCAAGGGCCAAGCCGCTCCTGGGAACTTCTGCGGGGCTTTGCAATCTGCGGGAAACTTCCAGAACCATTTAAAAGCTCACGAGAAACCAGCTAGTAAACTCGTTTAAAACTGCAAGATTAGTAACAACAAATGAAAGGATAAGATCAGGATCAAGGGTGCTTTGAAGGCAAGAGAAGCACCCTCAGCAGCATTCTCAAAATTTCTTGAGTAACCTTGGGTGAGATGTAGGCACCCACATTATCTTGGCATTGGCCCCTAAAGCATGAAGGCCGCTATCAAAATGCTACCCAAAGATAGCAACAAGCAACACATTATGACTGGATTGTTGTTACAAGATTACCATGTAATTAATATGCTAAGTTCTGCTGCATACTGCTGAACTTATAATTATTGGCCAGAAGAATACCATAATTTTGCTTATTTCTTTCTTTTTAGTTTACATCTGAAAGCTTACAGTTAGATGTGAACCATTACCATATGCTCAATTTATTGGGAGTCAGCCCGTGACACTACTGTAAATCATTTCATGAGGTCTGATCAGTTCTTTCTAATATACTTATTTTCATTTGATATGCTTGGAAGCTGATCAGATCAGCAGGAAGAGGTGCTCTTCTTCTTACTGGATCTTTTTTTTTAAAGGCACAGCTGATGCCTACAGGATATCCCCAGAAGTAAAACTCATTAATGATGCTGAGATTGTACTTTGTCACAGGAATGGTAAAGAAGGTTCTAGTATATTCCCTTATTACACTACTGCTCTGTTTTGTCTTCACTGCCCTTCTTTACTGTACTTACATATGGTAAAGCAAATAGGAAAATAATTCTAACACCAGTCTCATATACGCACAATTACCAACACATTTTGGAGCACTTTGTACTGCCATAATTCTCATTGTACAGAGTCCTAATTTCCAAATCTCAGTACAGTGCAACCTGTGATAGGGCTTAACACAAGGCAAAGGACAGAACACTCCTTAAGTGGACAAAATATTCTGGAGTCCGTGCCTAGTGCAGCTGAAGGACAGAAAGGCAGCTCTTCTGACAAGCAGTAGGACTCCAAGCAACAGACAAAGTTTGGCTTGCATTTCACTGCAGGTCAAAATAAAGAAGGAACTACACATTTTCTGTTTAACCTGAGTAGGAAGAAGAGACAGTAACATGGATAGAGCTTGGCTACATTTTAGCTGAATATCTAAACTGTTCTCTCCAAAAAGCTAATCCAGTATTGGCAAGCCATGAATTTAATGACTTGGAACAAGATCCAAAGTGAACCCACAGAGTGGTTTTTGACAGATTTGCTAATGAAGGACTCTGTGTTTATTTATAGGGATGAAATTGATCCAATACTAAGTAATATATGAGAAAAATTCAGTAAGAATCAATTCAGGTTGACTGAAACTAAGCAAAAAGTACTGCTAAAACTATTGGGATGATGAAAGTCCTGATAAAATCCATTTCCAATCAGAACATAGCTGTCAGTATTTGCATCTTATGTGGAGATTATACACCTGCTAATGAAGGAGAAGTCTGTGGCAAATGAATGAAAACCCACAACACAGTGGGTGGCTGTCGCAAGAAATTATGCTGGCAGAGTAAAAAAAATCACTTTTCAAAATGAGAGCAATGAATACACAGGTAGCAAATAAACCAAAGATGCTGCCTCAATGAAGAAGAAATTTAAGAAAAGTAAAGGCCACATCAGAACTAATGTCACCTTGTCAGTAAGAGACTGGGTGTCACTCACTGATAGAGACTATTCCTAAGGTGAATGCCACTGCAAAGCCCAAGAAGAATTCCAGTGCAGCAGTCAAAATAATGCCTGTGAAAGTCTATAAGCAGTCACAGCTCTCAGACCTTGCAAAATTGTCAGCCAGAGACTTTTTTATAAAGATTTTTAAATATTTTTAAAAGATTTTTTATAACTACTAATCATCATGTTAAGTGTGTCCACAAGCACACTGCATACTCAAGCACATATGGATCCAACATTCAGGTTGAGTAAAACTGCCATTCATGTACTAAAATCCTGAGAACTTCAGTGTGCCAGGATACCACATGACTCAAATCTGCATCATGATCCAGACACCTAAGAAAGGAACTACTGCATCATCAGAGTAAAATATTTTCATTCTGTTCTTTCACATTAGGATAACCCTAAAAAATTGGTAGAAAGATGCGCTACTGTTGTTGTGTATTTCACTTAAAAAGACATTAGAGGTTGCAAGTTATCTTGCCAAGCTTTTTACCTTATTTTTCAGAAGTCTTGGTAACACTCAGATCTGTTAACAATTGCACTTCAGTGGGATGCTGGCAGGAATCCACCTTCATCAAATAATGCAAATAATAAAAATTCAGTTGGATGCATCCAATAGATGACTGTGTTACTGCAGGTAGGGCAGTGAGCGATTTATGTATGCAGCTCTTCCACCTCTACAGTAATAACGTATGCACAGATTGAAAAAAGAGATGTCTGCAATTGTGTTTGGCTGGGAGGGTTTCCATCAATATGTGTGTGGGAGAAATGTGATTGTGGAATCTCATCATACGTTACCCATGCTGGCTCTACTGCAAACCCATCTGAAAAACACAATCTATAAATATTTTTATTCCCATTTGTATAATGTGGTTTGTCATTAAATACCAGGGCTCTAAAATACATACTCTAAGCAAACTTTATTTTTCTATTAATTGAACTTACCTTATTGCTATTTTACACTGTTAGTAAGGGATCAAGGAGGGTGTTACAATAAGCATATTTTGATTCATTTTAGCACAACATTGATATTGCTGGAGACAGAGAATCAACAGTAAATAAAGTGACCTTGAAACTACCAATTGTGTGAGGCATTAACAAGAGGGAAGACATGACAAAAATGACAGAGCATTTTCACTCCTCCTGCATTCCTCTGTCAATGATGAAGTACAGAAAACCACAGCATCTGTGCTAAGGAAACATCTATGAGCATTAATTAATTATAACGCTAGTCCTCTGTGTGCTGGATGCAGTGTCACTCTCTCATAAACACTTTACTCGTTCCACTATCATCAACTCAATTATTTGAGATGCTTCTTGACAGGTGTATATGACGTGCTCTTTCCAAAGCTCCTTTGTGATGAAATATTCTCAATGGCTTAATGTATATTCCCATATGCCACAGGCTGTTAAAAGCCCAGTCACATCGCCAGTTCAAAAACCCCTCAGCAACATTCAAGCTGATAATACAGCAAGAGCCAGTCACAATGACAAGAAAATTTGTGACTTATCTGTTGAGGCCAAACAAACCACTCAAAAGCATACCACAGCCTAAGTGGGTTGAAGTCTATCCTTGCCTCATCCTCTGGCACGAAGAAGTGTGAGGAGTAAGAGAGTGGGAGCACTTGGAAAAGAGCAGAACAGCGTGACTTGGAGCCTCCTCTCTAGCCAGTCTGGATGTGGGAGAGAGCCCACACTTGGCACGGACTGGCGGGCTCTGAGACAGCACTGCCAGGTTGAAGCAGCCTCCTGAATAACAGCACCTACTCAGATCAGTCGGAGAACATCGCAGCGCGCTTGGGGTCCTATTTTCCCCTGAGTGTCAGAAGGAAATCTCTATGCTTTGAGGGTCTCCCATGGTTCAGGTAAAATATTTGCTCTTGAAGAGAATTCTCTGTGACTGTGTCCTGTTGCAGCCAAACAAGCAAGAGCTCAGCAGGCACCTAAATCAAACCATGACTGATCATATACCAGTCAATTCACAACTACTGGTGTAGCAACTCCATCCTTGGGTCCTCAGTTCATGCTTTTTGTTTGATAAAATAAAAATACTCTCCATACCTAGTGTAAAAAAAAAAAAAAAAAGGAAAAAAGATACCATCACAAGTGTTGGCCCACTGGGTGTATGTTATGTTTTCAAGCACCGGGTTTTACAGCTGACTTCCACTACAGTAGGTGGCAGTGCACAGTACTGGGAGATGGAGCCCCCTTCTTTTGGTTCATGTTCATACCTCATGAAAATTCTACCCTTCCCCACCCACTGCTAGAGACCATTGTACAAAACCATGAGAAAACTGTAAATGAGAAATCTGGCTACAGTTATTCAGAAAATTCCCTGCCAAATGTTGCACTATTTATCCACAGTACACTGTATATGCTTTACAGATGTGGAATATAATTAATGGATAATATTACCTGTCTCCACTTTTAAAGCTGTTGTTTCAAGATGATGTCACAGAGAGACAATACTCTCTGGCTAAATTAAACTCCCATGGCAGCAGAGAGGGAAGAAATTTAGGGCTATTTGCTACAGATCCCATTGCTTCATTTTGCAATAGAAATGACGTATAAGTAGGCTAGCTTGTCTTATTTGCAGTAATTTTGTACTCTGATTTTCCTATATTATGGGCCAGTCAGACCAAAAACATGTTGTTGTTAGAACCATGTACAATCTGTTCTTTCTGCTTTGAGAATGTTTGTTTATAAGGCTATTTGTCAGAGAGACAGAGAACAAATAGGAGAGGCCTGTTCCATATTGCTAAAACTAAATTCAGATATGATAGAGACACAGAAGTGGTTCCACAGTCCTTCCAGTTAGGTGTTTCACTGTGCCTCTGCTTTTGATCCTGCCTTGATGGAAAATAATAGCAAATTCCCATTGATCCCAAGGTTAGAGAGTAGGGCTTGACTTCAAAACATCTGCTGAACAGCTCTCTGATGAGTGCTGACATTTCTGACTCTCAAACCCTTCATTAGGGTTTTCTGGCTTGTTTCATACTTAATAAACTTGCTGTGCAGTCATGATATTCCTGCTGCTACGGGAGATAGCCCATGGATGATATACACACCCCCACGAATTCCCGTCAGGAGGTGTAGATGTACCATTATAATGCAGGTATATTTACAACTACTTCCATCCTGTTTGACATTCACTAGACTTCTCTATTTGTAATCCAGCCAGATTTACTTGCTTCTATATTATTGAAATCTCAGTGTGCTCCTGCATCATCTCTGGCACCAGGTGCTTGGGCATATTTTCTTGATCTTCTTCACATATACCAGGATTTCTTAGAACACAGAGTTACCTTTTCCCAGACTCCACTGGCTGTATTTAGGTTTATAATTTTATTCATCTGGGAGCAGGTGATAATTGGAGCAAGCAGTCTTTCTGGAGTTAAGAAAAACAGTGGTTCTTTGCCTTAGCAAATACAAGAAGGATATAGATCTTATAGGACTATAAGTTCACACTCACATTCACCATACTATTTCTTTATCATGCTGAAGCTTTCTTGATCCTTAGATCAAAATCTTGCCTTGCCTTGCCTTGCCTTGCCTTGCCTTCTCTTCCCTTCCATCTTTCAGCTCTCCTTTTTGCTTTTTTTTTCCCCTTTTCTCCAAATTGCTAGTGAATGATTGCAACCTTAGCTAGACTTCCCACCGACTTGACCAGTTCAGACTTTTGTAACAGATTTAAGTAATTGTCCAGCTATTTAAGACATAGCAGCCACTTATTAGTCCAAGAGGATTTGCACATAATGGAGAAACACAGATGTTCTGCAGTTTCCCCATAATAGGTGAATGTCCCTGCTTCTTTAGTTTTCCTCTGGTGGGCAGATGGGCCAAATGTTCCAAGAGCTGCAATCTGATACAGATAGGTATTCATGGTCCCTGATGCAAAACAGAAAGAAACTTTCTGTGGAGGCCTCAAATTGATACCATTGTTTGTTGCAAATTTCCCAGATGTTTTGATTCAAATGTTTTCATGATGCAGGGGCAACCAGCACTTTCCCTGCAGTCAGAGGAGCTCAAGGCTTTCCAATTATGGTCACACACTCAGACTTATTAGCACAAAATTTAATTTGAGTTAATCAGACTGAGGTGGGTAGAGCGCGAAATTAACTTGACTTCCATTTTGCATCATAGAGCAAACCAACTTGGTGAAATCTCTGTAGAAATCTGAGCTGCAAATGATGGATGAGCTGAAAAAAAACCAGGGAATAAACAGAGTTGTGTAATCATCACTGCACTAAAAGGGACGCAATATTCAATTCACTTGTTCAGAGAAATGCTTTACTTCCCTGGCAAACCAAAGGGTGTGTGCCCTCTGCTGCACCCATATTTTGCCTCTGAAGCCAAGAACAGAGTTTGGACCTAAATAAATGTCTTCAGCATCTCCTCTGTTTTGAGAGCTATATGTGCTCTGTCAGTCAATATTGCCAGATTTTTCCAAACTGTTATTTTTGCCAGGAAATTACAATTTAATGAAAATGGAAACACATCAGTTTCAGTGAAATTTCCATTTTCAGTTCAAGACACTTGTTCAAAATCCAGAGGGAAAGATAAGCATTTACTGGGGTCAAGCCAGAAGCCACAAGCTGTCCAAGTGGAAGGAATATGGGTTTCAAGTGTCTGCTCATTGTGAGGAAGAGTAAGAATAAACACATGAAATCTTCCACAGCTCAGAAAAGTACGGTGATGACTGGCTCTTCTGGAAGAATGTGTTCCCTTGAACCTGTTCAGAAGGTTTCTGTTTCACTTCAATTAAGAACAAAGTCTTGACATTTTCCTTTGATTTTATTCTCTTTTTTCAAAAGAAAATTCTATTTTCCAGCAAAGGGTAACATTAATTTTCCTTTCCCAACTCTCTGCCACCTTTTCTGTGTGGCTAAAATAAATGTTTGGGAGATGGAAGAGGGCCCATGCACTGGAACCATTAGTGCCTCTATCTGAGCCATTTCCTTATAAACAACTGGAAAAATAAAACAATGCTTCTCAAACATTGATCTCAAACTGTTTCAGTAAGATTTTAGCAACTTGACCCACCTCCTGCTATAAACTGTTTTTGTTTTGGAAGTGAGATATTTCTGTCTCAGAGCAAACTGCAAATTTGAGAAGGGTATCAGCCCAGCAAGAAAGCTGCAGAAAATTTTAGAACATAAAAGAGGTAGGTTTTAGGGGAAGATCAAGACAGAGAGTAAGGCTTCCATTTCCTTCACCAAGAGTATAGAAAACAGAAACATTAAAGTTCAATTCTGTGCAGAAATACCTCTGTGAGACACGGACTGAAGCAATGTCAGATGGGCAAGAGAATCAGGAAAAGGGACATAACTGTACAGCCATGGTGACAGGTGCCCAAATGCCACCTAGCTTCTGACAACAGGACAATCTTTCGGCTGTTTATATCCAGTGCTATCTGCAGGAGGAGAAGGGTCCCTGCACTAAATGGCCATAATATTTTCCTTTCAGGGAAAGAATAAATTTTATCACCAAATGGGAAACAGTGCTTAGTGTTTACTATCTTTAAACTGTGAAATATAAACTGGAAAATAAAGACTTTAATTAAAGTTGTCTTTTCAATGCCTGTTTCAAAACACATTTGAAACAAACCGAATTTCAAACCATTTCAAAACACAGCTTTTCTCATATGCCTCTATTTGCTTTCTCATTTTTCATACAATAGCTTCTATTTACCCAATTTCAGCAACATATTTAATATGTTTGCAAAAGTAACTGCAACACATTCAAGAGCCCTGTAAAGTAGGATAAAATTCTATGGTATATTTGGTGTATCCGAAAAGGTGGAGAACACAAGATCAATCAGCCTAAGAGTTGTTTTCCGATATTGACGTCAGAACTCCTGCCTTTGTTATTTCAACAAACCAGATAATGTTTGCACTGTAAAGTTCTGAGCTGAAAATACCAAAGCTAGGTAGGAACAGGTTTGCCAACTCTTTCTTCTAACAGTGGAGGCTAAAAGTTGCTGACTCACTTTGTGACACTAATTGGCTAAACCTCCCTGTACTTTAATTGTGGTTTTAACTGTCTTAAAAAATGTATCTGCGTATTTAAAGTATGATAAATAGACTACATGCATGCAAACCACCATTAAACCACAGCACTCTTCATATTTCTGTACTTGTCTTAAAGCATTTGGAAAGTGTGCACTATAAGAGCAGCTTTGCCTCACTGATCTCTCTGCACTCCCTTGCAGCAGAGATGATGCCAGGGGGTTTTTTTAGGCTGTGTACAGCAGAAAGCAAGGCAGCATTTCCCAGGCCAGATGCAAAGTTACATGAAAGAGTGTACTAGCAATAACCAGCTCTGGAGCAATGAATAACCAGCAACCAAGTTACTCCTGAGAAAGCGCCCTTGCATTTTAAATCAAGAAGAAAATGATGACCCATTTTCACAGCATAAAGTCGTTCCTGTAAGGAAACTAACTTTCTTCAGCAGTGAAGTAACCAGGCGAAACCGGTGCATGGGATTTCTGCAAAGCTGCAACCCCACTTGAGTCTATGAACCCCACGCACAGGAACATTGCACATTGCCCTGGAACTGCAAATGTTGTTGGCCAGACTACACTAGGAGGTACACTTGCAGTGGGAGCAGGCACTAAGGATGAATTCTTGAGTTTCCGATCAAGTGGTATCAGGGCACTTTTTTTTTACTTTTTGGTTCTGTCTGATAAACCCTTAATTTACGGAGATGAAGGGCAGTCATGGTGATCAAGACAGATAGAAGGATCTTCTGGATCCCTTCAGGTACAAATGCCCTGAATCAGACCTCCACAGTGGTGAGCAGGAGGTCAGAGAAGGGGAAGAGATGGCAAAAGAGAAGAGGCGAAGAGAAGAGGCCTTCTCCCCCATGCAGGTGCACACTTTGCTGCCTGAACTGAAGGGATTACTCCTGGTCTTGCAGCTGCCCTGCCTCACTCTGCACAGGCTGGGCTGCCTCAGAGCCAGCGTGTGCTGCCCTGGGCAGGCTGGGCAGAGCAGAACAGCCTCTCTGCCTGCAAAGGTTACAGGAACTGAGTATCTATCTGTCTCCCTACTGATAACACTATTCAGGCAAATATGTATTTCTTCTTCTGAGGGAAGTATTCCACTGTACATTGAGAAAACTCTGAATCCAAACACAATTTTTTTTTCTTCATTCTCCTATCTTGATGATTCAGCAGGTAAGGCACATTGTTTTTTCTTCAAAAACCTGCTACATAAACCCATGTTTATTTCAGTTAACTCATTAGCTCATCTGTAATGCCTCCATATATCACAACCACTCAGAGTGCAGGCAGAGATTAATTCAATGTAATTTTGTGTATAAAATTTGCTCCAAAACTTATCTGTCTCTAGATATTTATTTATCTATACAGAATATCCAGAGTTTGAATTCCAGCACCGTCTGATTTTTAATAAAAATTCCCCAAACACTACAAATTATTTTAGCATCTTCAGCTTCCACCAGAAGTTGACAAGGAGTCAAGGCACATAGTACCCAATGAGTGTTGCCAGTAGTAATAAATGGCAGAGGGAAAAATGGACAGAGAATTCCAGTGCTTCAGCAGAAAACTGGATGAGAACATTGTTCAAGTTCATCAAAGCAGTCGGGTTTTAGGAAGATTTTACTGCCCGTGTCTTTAGGATGCTGCTAGTCTTTTTCTTGCATAGGATTTGTGATCTCGTTAACACGACAAACTGAGATTTATGACATTTGTGATTTTCACTGTGTGACTCTGCTTATAATGCTTGTGCAGGGCCATGAACACACTGGCTGGAGGATGACTGCTAAGGTCAGTGGGATGGAGCACTAGAGGCAACAGTAGGGAGCTCACAGCTGTTCTCACTTTGAAGTTCCAGCCCTGTTACTCACTTGTTTTACAGATGCAGCTGAAGTCCACCCTTTTTCACAGCTTGGGGATGGCTTCTGCAATAATGTGACAACTAGCATAAAAAAAAAAACAAGCGGAAGGTAGCTCTGGTACCTTTGTCTTTTCATTTCATCTCTTTACAGTTTCTTATGAAATGGAATTCTTGGTGAGGAGAAGTCAGAGAGGTGACTGGCATGTACAAGGGAGTAAATGGACCGGTGACCCTGGTGTTGTTAAAGGTTTGTGCTATAGACTTGGAAGTCTATGCTTCCCTCCTAAGGTAAATATGAGGGAAAGCAAAGGATAGGTTTTGACTCTGCTTATTGGCTTCCACATCTGAGCCAGCACTGAAAGATGAGAATTGCTTATTAATACTGGTCAGGTCAGCAGTAAGTTAGCACTTTCCTTCAAGACCAGAGAAAATTATTATGTCCATTATATCTTTGAGTCCCAGGGCTGCTTCAGAGATAGTGTAGCTCACTCTTGGTGGCCAGACTCTGAATTGGTAATCCATCCTATTTCTTATTGCACCTTGCCCAGACACAATGAACATTAGCCAGCAACTGGGCTGGCTCTTCAGACATATGTGCAACAGGAAACAGAATTCTTCCTAACACGATCTATGCCATGCTGGCAAATATTCTTTCTTCCCTTCTTTTTTCCCCTGCCAGTTCCGTGCAAGTAAAAAGAGTCCTTGGAAAAACTTTGTGCACACACAGAGCAAGGATATAACTTTGTGCAGACATCCATCAGGAAGGATGTAACAAGCCTTGTGAGCGCAGCCAAATGTACATATTCTTCTGAAACTAAACCATCTCGCCACTGAGTCAGGGAGAATTTTGTCACGATGTTTCTGAAGGGCAGAGAAACAGCTTGCTTGGGAGAAGAGGCAATTCTGCCAATCATCTGCTGGGAGATGATATGAGAGAAACCAGGCCACTCTCTCTCCGAAGGGAGAGCTGTTAATTGAGGTCTGTAGGTTCCAATCCTAAATCCACACAGGCAACTGAACAACTGAAGGCTAAAATGCATCGGATGTGTGCAGAAGCCAAAACCAGTACCTTCAGCTTATTAAAAATCTGCTTGATGACTAGAAACAAAATGCAGGTCTGCACTAACAAAAATCATGGAGTGTGACAACTGCAGGTGCCTCTGGGTGCAGCAGGATACGAATGCCAGGCCAAAGGAGCCTTACCCAGAGGCAGCACTGCTGCAGATGCACCACCTCATGAGGTGCTAAAGGGACCAGTCTGAACCATGTTCCTTCCTTCCCGCCCCGAGGAGGGAAAGCACACTTCCCCAGGCTGTTGGAGAGTTTGCAGAAAGACAGTGGGAACCCACTAAACAAGACCCCTTTGGAAGTAATAACAGAAAAATACCTCAGGGTATGGGAAGTGCACAATTTGTGGACACCCAGAGCTTACTCATTCATGTAACCTTGATAGCAGTTATTTGTTCAAAACGAAAATAATTCTGAGATAAAATTGCAATTACTCAGGTGAAACTCAGTTTTGGTAGAGTCAATAGAAGAATTCCCTTTTCCATCAGTGGAGTCATATTAGCCAAGAATATATTCTGAAAAGGTTAAATAAGCTTGTGCCTGGGCTTTAAGGATCTTTGTGAACTGTACCTGCCAGTTTAAATGATTACTACAAAGACCTGTTATAAAACTTTTTCTAGGAGAGGCAAAAGCTTTCTCTGTGCCACTGTTTTTAATATACTGTGACTCTTGTTCATAGTAAATTAGGTTATTTATCCCTTTTATTTATATGCACTGTTCTAACACAGTAACAAACCAAAGTGATAGATGCATCTATACCACTCATCAAACTCAACAACAAAGCAACAGCAACTGTGTGTAACTTTACCCTATTGCTATCAATTTATATAAAAGACAAATTCTTCAAGCTGCAAACACATGAAAGCAAATTCTTTACTGTTCTGGACTTGCTAGCTATTACTTCGTTCTCTGATCTAAAATCCTTCCCCAGGCAGCTCCCACATCACGGAGACCTGATGTTGATCTCACAGACCTTATCCCAATTCACCTTCTGGCTCCCAGAGAAGCTGTTCTTTATTACTCTGCTGAAATTGGAGGCAGAATCAGGCCAATGATCAGAAATTCACAGGATGCAGAGTTCTTCCATTTTGGAGTTTGGAGTCTAAGCCAAAAGCAGAATGTCAAAGGCTGAAGCAAACCTTATTGGATTGCTGAATAACTCCTCCTGCCTTCTGCAGATAAATTTTACATTTAGATGCATAGGGGAGACTACCACTGCAGTCAATAAAAATTATGCTTATCCAGCGTTATTTGTCACCAATCCAACTGCCCATTCTATAAGTGCTTTGCTGGTAAAAGGGGAGTCCTCAGGCAACAAGCATTCCTGGTACTGTGTTTAAACTATCTTGGATTCCCACGTAGAATCTCTTAGCTTTACCAGCTTCCCTGAAATACTCACCTAATTTATGCTATTCATTTACATTCTATTCCAAATTGAAGTTCTATTTCACAGGCGTATTAAAATGAGCATACTAAAGAACGGTGCATTTTAAAATAGTAACAGATGGATATGTCTGTAGAGTTGTACAGATTTAGATTCCTACTTTAATTATATAATTTTAAAAAATTGAGTAAGCAGTATCCACCTTTCACTTTGTTTCTTGAAACATGTGCTTATAGTTTATTGTATGAGCCAGTATGCAATATAATATCATTTTGTAGACAGATGCAAAGCCAGTCTAGGAAAAAAAACCAAAAAACCTCCACCAAAAACCTGGGAAAATATTGATTCCTTAACTGCTAAGTATCTTTATAAATTTAGATTTTTGAATTAATGCTATACGGGACTATTCCTAAAGCAGCACTATTCCCCCAAAAAAACCAGTTTGTGGATATATCTACACCACAGTGCCTCTGAACAGAATTTCTCTTGTCTTTATGTATGTAAGACAACCTCTCCTATCACACTGATAAACAAGGATTTTTATATTTTCGAATAAATTAGCTCAAGGTTTGAAACTCGTTTTCAAGATGTCCTAGATTGGGGGAAAATATGTTCTTTTTATTCATTAATTGCTTTGCAATTCATGAAATTCCTCAAAATGGAATAAGTAAGTGAGTAAGCATGAACTTATCTAGAATTCAGAAATATTATTTGCTTTTGGCAATAAGTGTTATCATTTGAAACAATCATCGTTTTTAACCTGTTAACCTATTCTTGATCGTGCTTTGTCTTTCACAACCTTGTGATGCTACCTCTTAATTTAGGAAATGGCACCTTTTTTCCTTCGGTTCTAATGGCTTTTATTTCGACACTTGTTTCACAGCTTAGAAGGCGTGCCTTTTGCAGGCATGCTGCTCCGATCAGCTTACACCTTACAAATATGGGCACAAAGAAGGTTCAGACTCAGATGCATTTACACAGATGCTTATCTCGGAGCATAGAGTCAGTACAAAAAAAAAAAAAGGTTATCTATCATTATCCTTAATTATTTGTAAGTGACGACTTACTTAGACTACTTGCGAAGTAAACTACTATTAAATTTGAACAAAAACGCGCTTTAAGGTATTTCTAGCCTTTCAGCAAGCTGAGAAAGCACAGCAACGACTGCACGGAAAACGCTTCCCTTTTCCTGTGCCGCTGGACAGACCCTGGAAGTCCCACCGGAGCGATCAGTAGTGCCGTGTGGGTCCGGCGGCGGGAGGGCGCATTTACCGCACTCCGGTAGCATCTCTCTGATCTCTCCTTTCCTTTGTGATCGCTGATCCAACAGCCCTGTATCGCATTGTTTTTCTACCCGCTTTATTAGCGAGTTAATGTGTCTCTTCTCAGGAGACCTTTAAGCTTAAAATATTTCTTTAATTAACGGAGGCTAATCGTAAAGAGCCAAAGCCGGCTGAGGCGCTTCCACACCGCGTGAGTGCAGGAGTCTCCCCGCCCCGGTTCACGGGGAGGGCTGAGGAAAGGACCATGCCTTCAACTTGCCGGGCCGGTCACGGAGAGACTCCGCGCCCCAGGCCGGCCCCCAGGGTCCCGGTACCGGCACGCTCCGGCGCTCGGCAGGCGGGGGGCACAGAAACACGGCGAGAAGGATGCCGGCCCCCCGCCCGCGCCCCTCCCACGCTTCCTTGCCGCTTTGAACTTCTCTAGCACAGACTCCTGAAGGTTCAGCGCGGCCCCAGCACGCCGCGCCACGCCGGGCGAAGGCGCAGGGCCAGC
>VXBQ01014398.1:263622-478742 GCA_013400175.1 Phainopepla nitens | reverse complement strand
TGCCGTGCCGTGCCGTGCCGAACCGAGCCTAGTCGAGCCGAGCCGAGCCGAGCCTAGCCTAGCCGAGCCACCCGTGCCGCCGCGATCCGGCCGAACCGCGGTGCCGCCCGCCCCCGGCCGCTGCCCTGCGCTTTGTGCGTGCGGCGGCCAGCACCATGCGGGGGGAGCGGCTCCGCGTGGGACGCGGCGAGGCGGAGCGCCCGCGCCGGCCCGGCTGCTGCACCTCGGGGGGCAGGGCCCCCAGAGAGCCCTGAGCGCCCGGCGGTACGTTGGGGCGACCCCGGGCGGAGAGCACTTCTCTTTTCTTTTTTTTTCTTTTTTTTTTTTTTTGTATGTGGAGCTGNCCTTTCTTTTCTGGGGGGTGGGTTGTGATGGTGAAGGGGAGGATTCATACTGTGCGGCGTTTGCTGGAAGGAAACCCCTGTAGGTGAAGCCGTATGGGTTCTCAGTGGCATGGCTTAGTGGCTTCTTGGCTTAACAGTTTTCGGGCGGGGAGTGTGCAGGGTGTGTTTTAGGAGGGCTCGACTGCTCAAGAGAGCCTGAATAGATACGTTTAGAACAGCAGCGCTTTCCAGGAATTTAAATGAGACCCTTTTTTGTGGCTGCTTTTCGGGCTGTTCTGTTAGCCTATATTTGCTTTTGCAGATTGCTCTTATCAATAGTTAGGCAGCTGTGGTAGCATATAAAAATCGATGTTCTCAAAGGAAAAAAAGAAAGTCTCGGCGAATTCACCTCTGCTAAGCGGTGTGGATCACTTCTGTGGTCTAGTTTCATGATTTATCGGGAATGTTATAGTCTCTAATGCTCAACCATTTCTAGTTTATTTTGTTATGACAATGTGTTTCTTTTGGTACTAGAAAAAATTTGGTTGGATTACTCATTCAAGTAATTGAGTTGATAACCTGGAGGAACGTTTAGTCATCTCATTTCAGATGTGGAGGGAAATGCTAAGAGAAAGGCAGGAGGCAGCAGCAAACCTCAAGGTTTAGGTTTTTGCACATTTTTTAATTTGATTTTCCTTTTTCAGTCTTGCAAACTTTCTGAACTTTAACCCTTTTGCAATGAAACTTTTCAGGTGTGGTGTCTGCATCCAGGTAATTTTAATACATATATATGTATGTATATATCTTTTTTTATTTGGAAAACTTAGGTGAAAATAATTCAGCTGGTTTGGGTAGTGTGGGGCTCTTGGATATGGGGGAAGAATTACCACATTTTCATTTTTTCCATTTAAAGATGGAGCTCTTGCAGGAGTTTTTTTGGGTGATTTTTTTTTTTCAGTTGTTGTTTTTGGTTGGTTGGTTTTTTGGGGGTTTTATTATTTATATAAATCGGAAGTTTGGTTTAGAGGTATTATTCTTTCATAGCCAGTTTCTGATTAAAATACTATTTGAATGGAAATCCTGCAATGGATACCTACTAATTTTGTGTGTATCTTGCTAAGACCAACTGCTGCACTATTGGGAAAATATGTGCTATATCTGCTGAACGAGAAGCTGTGATAAAGGGTCTGGAGGTGAGGTCCTATCTGTGCACTCAAATCCAAGGACACTCAACACTGACTTCTGCAGCTGACAACTTTGTGGACATCTCTGCTGTAGGAGGCAGGCTCCTCTTGCCAATTGCCGTGGAAATGCTGGATTTGAGATCTTGTAAGTGAAGACTTCAAACTATTTGTAGGCAGAAGTCTTGTCTGACTGAGTTTAGGGTGTCTCCTATTGTGGTAGTCAGAGAATTCTTTTCTGTTCTACACTTCATCTGGGCAGAGGACAGGATTTCCCAGCATTGTCCACACTGCACATTCAGAGTTGGAGGATGTATACAAAATGTTAGAGGTTTGTTACAAGGTTACAGAGTTCTACATCTATGGTTTGTTATGTGTTTTCTACCAAGGACATGAAAAGAAAGGCCAAACAATGGAGAAAGTGTTACAAAACCTTTAATTTAAAGGGATATTATAGAGGTGCTAGGGTTGCATATGTAAACATCACAGTGGAAAGATGTCATGGATGAAGTTGTACGTTCATCTGGTCTCTTGTTCTTTGGAATCTGCAAAATTACTTTTATATGCCCTCTTAGGTTAAACATAGACTTGTACATAAGTAAAATCTGGCTATTTTGTTTCCTGATTTAAAACCAAGAGAGCAAAATTTAAAAATAACCGTAATACTAAAGAATTTTTTGGTTTGTTGGTTTTTTTTTTAATTGCAGATTAGTTAAATAAAGCAGAACAACATCCTGGTGGTAGCATCCTAACAACTGCATTGTGAATTGATGCTGTGTGTGCTGCTTACTGCATAAACTATTGGGGCATGCTGACTTTTACGTGAGCTGTTGGAATGCTACGGGCCCATCAGAAATAGTATGCAAATCTCTCTGCAGTAATTTTCAGACCGGGATTTGGAAACTTCCCTGTACTTCCTAGGGAACTGGCTAGCAGTCTGCAGAGAAGTACTTGGGCATATGGTATAGGGTCATTTTCCATGTATTTAGCTACTAATGGCATTAAAATAAGCCAAAATACATTAAATACCTCTCTAATATTAATTATCTTGTTAAGAATTTGCTGAAAATGCTATTAAAATCACAGATGTGTACAAAGGCTGTGTGATCAGTGTGAAGCCAAATCCAGGGAATAGGGTCAGTGGGAAATCTGTTGATCTGGAAAGGTTTGCTAAGATGCTGTTATTATTACAAAAAAATTGGTTGCTCCTGTGGCATTGTAACTTTGGAACAAAGACACGGGGACTTGCTTCAAGGAATGGAAAATCTGACTTTACTGCTACTTTTGTAGTGAAGGGATCATTTTTGTTGAGTAAGGCTGTTGGCTTCCTCAGCCTAAAGGTTTACAACCCTTAAATAGCGCTTCCTGACACTAAGCAGTATCCCCTTCATGTGTTTGAAGTGTGTTAGAAAGGCTGGCTGGCAACACTGGTTCTGATGAATGAAAAAGAGAGAAATTTACGACATCAGATACTTTCTTTATTTCCCTTGTTGTTAGTTGTTACCAAGCATTAGACTGCCACACTCGAATATAATTAATGTAGTAAATGGCTTATTAGGCGCCATCTGAACTTTTGCCTTGTTTAATTATAGAAGCTTAGTGCAGTGGTCTGTGTACAATATTCCCCCCAAATAATTGCTTTCAGACTTTTATCTGACTATGGTTATTTTTGGAGCAGCTGCATACATGGCTTTTCCCTGAACTTTGCACTTCTTAGGCTCTCTGCAGTCCTGACACTACATTTTCAATTTGCATAACTAAAAGCAGTTGTGTTTTGATTTTGCTGGTGGTAATTCAGAGCAATTGTTCTGCATGCCATTTATATGTTAATGTGTTTTGAGCTTCCGTAAAATTCTCTAATTCATATTTAGGTATCCATCAATCCTTGACACAAATGGGAAAGTTTTTAAATGGTTACTGCAGTTATTTCTTCCAGTGACAATGTATGTATTGAAAATTATGTTAAGTGTGAAAGGAGTGGCATGGGATGAAATCAGCACCACAAAGGATTTACAATAAAGGGTTCAGATTCAGTAAACCCTTCTTCGTGTGCTTAATTACATATATTAATATCACAATAAAAGCCATCTTCTGCTAGTAGAACTCATGGTGACATATTTAGAATGCAAGATCATGTGAAAAGCTAAGTACAGCTACCATGTTATACCTGTAAAAACCCCTGATACTTGTTACTGGGTTTGTGAACGTTTTGTATTTTAGATCCGGTTTTTTCTAAGGTGCAACCATAGAAAACTGATTTTCTTGATCTGTAACACTTCTAAAGAAATAATCTTGTAAAGAAATTCAGATTTCTTTTTATCTGGACTGAAAATTTTATGTAGACTAGAATCAGTGCTTCAATAGTTGGCCTTAAGGGCAAAGCATGCCAAAAGCATTCTGTTTGCTGTATACATTTTTTCAGAGATTGTCTCTTTCCAAAAGGATGAACACTGGAAGAGTTAAATATTAGGGAGCTGTTCCCAGTGTTCTTGATGAGGGTCCTTGACCTTGGGAGCTTGCACTGGACAGATGCTCTGGCAGACTTTATTGCTCTAAAGACCTTCAAAGCCCTCTTTGACACCAGTCACTTTGGAGAGGCCGGTTCTTCCATGCTGCTGAAGATGGCCAGAGGCTTGGAGGAGCCAGGGAGGTGGAACAGAGCTTAGCTGTGAGGTGTGTGCGCTGGTCTGGATTGCTGGTACATTTCACTGGAGATGCAGCCGTACAGTTGGTCGTGTGTGTGTGTCAGCGCACTGTGTTTTCTGGAAGGTGTGCTTAAGAAATCTAAATGTAAATTAAAAGGAAATGTTATTCATTGCATAGCTCTGCAGTTGTTGTCAGAATAGGATTCACTGCAGGTTTTGTACAGCCCACTGTTGGTTGTATTCAATTGTACGAATGGTATCCCAGAGTAGGGTGTGAGATAGCTGGGGTTGTGAAATGAGTGAGTGCTCTGAGGTACGAACACAAAATCTTTGTAGCAAACAAATGGCTGTTAACTTTGGGAAAAAAAAGGTTTCTTCTTCACATGTGATATGTATTTGTCTGGCTGGAGGATACGTGGCCAACCAAATACAGAGGGCGTAGCAAAATGGGGAAGATTTCTTCTGTCACTTTCTGCGTCCGTCATGTCATTGATGGAGCCAGAGGTCTGGAGTGTGTAAAATTTGATGAGGTCTCGTTATAGGGTCCTCAGTTTAAAGTAACTGTGCTAAGTTCTGTATTTAATTTTGGTAGTGGAGTTATCTTTCTGTCCATCACTGGAAAGACCACTTTCGGTCTAGTCACTGTCATATCAGTTTCTCAGCAAAGGCTCTGATCCTGTCTCTGTGAAATACCAAGTCACATCTGCCCATGATGTGAAAAGTAAATACTTTCTGTGTATGAAAATGTAGTGAGGTACTCACAATCAGAGTCCAAAATGCCCTCAAACATTGCATAATTGAATAGTGAAGAATTTGCCATTCTCTTATGAGGATGATTCCTAGGTTAGAAAATGCTAGCTAAAAGTGCAATTTCAACACAATCTGAAAAATGCAGATATTTCATAATTCACTTTACAAAACAGGAGGTGCTTGGCTCTGGACTGACAATGGAATATCGGGCCATTCACCCTTACGCTGTGTCAGGGAAGGGAGGTCAGTAACAAATGAAAGCTGTTACCATTTGATGGCTGTTCAGTCACCTGTGAAATGTGGTTTCTAACAGACAGGTTTCCACATCATAGGAGCAGAAACTGCAATTAGATGAGCAGAGCCAGCCCCCTTGTCAGAAGCCTGGTACATCATGCCTCATCTTAGCCTCAAACCGATCCTGCCAGTTAAGTGTTTCCAAACACAGCCCAGGGACCCGTGATTGCTCTGTCTGTTGGTGGAGAAAGAGAGTGTTTATTATCGAAGCTGTTGGCCTTTGTCTCCTAGAAAGGCTTAATCTGTGAAAGCAGAAAAAAGTAGAGCCTACAGCAGCAGCCATGAGGTCCTGGCTTCATGTGAGTAAGTTGCTTGCAAAATGTTCAAAGGCTTCACTGGGTTTAGGATTTCATCCTGTCTAAGCATCATGAGGGCACCCTGTATCTCCCAGTGAAGCTAACTAATCATGTCCGGAAGTGGTAGTAGTTAAAATTGGCTGAGAATTTAGTGACTAATTTTAACAAATGAGTTTTCTTTTCAAGCTCATGCATGACAATTATAACAGTATGCCTATGATAAAATTAGAGGTTTTTATTCTTTAAGCTTCATATCTGCTTTTGTATGATTATTTTTTCCAGTGTCTTAAAACATCTACCTTTTGTGGGGAGTATCACTGAGGGAAGAGGACAAACACACATAGAAAAGAAGTGCTCTTTCTTTCCCAAAATATCCTAAATACTAATGAAATGATCAAAACAATTGCAAAATTTCTTTTTAGTGCTAAGGAGTATTTAATATATCATATCATACATTCTGTAAGGCCTCTGGTGTCTTCAATGAACCACAGGTCTAATATCCAGTCCCATAAAACTAGTGAAAGGTTTTGTACCGCCTTTAAGTGGGCTCAGGGTCCAGACCCCAGTGAATCCTAGTTTGTGTTCTAGCTGCAGGCTCCTTTTAACAGGAGACTGAATTTGGGTGGTAGGAAACAAAGCTATTAGCAAACATACCTGACTTTGGTCATATTTTGATTATTGAGGAAGCTGCTTTTAAAATCAAGCCTGTTTGGGCTAAATGTATTGCGAGAAGTTAGGGAGAAAGCATTAAAATAAGAGGAGTGTAGGATTTTTTTGAATAAAGCAGTGTACACTATGTGATTTTCTTTTTTCCTCCTAAAGACTCTGGTGCTAGCACAGAAATTGCATTACAGCTGCATAGACAAGAAGCCTTCTTTCTCAAGAACTCAAATGCAGTCTATAGGAAAATCAGGCAATGACTTGTTTTGAGACATTTAACTCGGATACCGTCTTGCAGATGGATGGAAGTTTGTGATCAGACCACCTTGACTCCACTCGAAGGTCATTATTAGCACAGCTGAAGGGCACAGAGTATCAAGGGTGGCTTTGCACCCATGAGTTTGTGTGACTAGCAGTGTGGTGTTCACATTGTCTTTATAATATGCCACCTAATTTTTGGAATCTTGTCATTCACCCATAAACCACATGTTCTGATATAAAGCATAGTTAAAAGGTCTATTTAGTGGAAGGAGAAGTTTTACTAAGTATAAAAATGATCAATTTGACAAAACAGAGAAGAATGTGGCATTAACAAAGAGAACTCATTTTTCTTTATCTTTCGTTTTTTAAACATGCGTAACTCTCAAGCACCCATGCATTTAAAAGACATTTAGAGAAAGACCTTTAGAAAAATGCAAGTCTCTTTAAACATTGTTTCTTTCATTGTCTTGACAAACCTTGAAAAGTAGTTTCTCTGCCTGCACATTTCAGAAACAGTTCTTAGGGGTTTTATTATGTGCTGAAACATATGTTTATAAAAAAGACTATAACCTGGTGGAAAAAGTGTCTTATAATAATAAACCTGTCGATGGGCCATATGCTGCCATCAGTATGTTTGAAAAAAAATAAATTCTTCTACAAGTGTTAAGTAAGTTTACAGCCCGAGTGTTAAGTTAGGGTCAGACTGTGACTCGCCCTTTGTGGATTGAGAGGGGGAGGAAAGTGCCTGCGGATCCTCCTCATGCTCTTTTCATTAGCTCACAGGGCGGCAGGCGGGCTGGAGCTGGGAAGCACCCTTCCCAAAGGGCAGTGGAGGCTGGAGCTCTGTGAGAGACTGAGAGAAGTTCTCTTCCTGTAGCTTTTCCTTGGTGCTCCGCAGGTTTGTGCTGGCCCAGCACAGGGCTAGGTATTTTGTAAAATTTGATTGAGCATTGTGTGGTCTCTCCTGAGAGAAGCACACCTCTGAGTTAGATTATATGCATTTTATAGGCAACAGAACACATATATTAAGTTAGTAAAAATAAAAAAAACTCTGATAAATCTTCAATTGGATAAGAAATATAGAAAAATACTTCTGTTCTTACTGTCTATTAGGTAGACAATTTTGATTTTATGGGGGTTTTTTTGGTGATTCTAGTACCAGTTTTGGTTTTTAATGTAGGGGTCTTGGTCATTGCAAAGTCTTTTGTTTTTTAAGAGAAGAGTAAGATGCAGAAGGTCAAAGGATATGTCGTTCTTCAAAGGCGCTTTCTGTGTGGGATCAGTGTTTGGTGAATGTAGACACTTTCGAGCCTATTTTACTTTGGATTCACTGGCATAGCTCCTGTGAATGGGAGTCACGCATGTGCGCATCTCAAAAAGAATAGGTCTCTTTGTAACACTGTTTCCATGCAGAAATGTACTTCACCAGGAAGTGTTTTAATGGCCTGATGCTTCCCACCACCAGTCAGCTGGGCACAGCTTGTTTTCCTGGCAGGGTAGTAGGTGATAGTCATTGTCAAAGGAAATATCAAAGACTAAGGTAAATTGTTTAAAGTAGTTGACCATGCTGAGAGCTGTGTCAAGTGATACATGTGGTTGCCATAGTATCTGTTATCAAAATCAAGATTGTGAACAGAACAGTCCCCATCAGGAGGGAATTCCTTACCCACAGTCTCTCCGGGGTTCATCAGACAAATTAAAAGTTTACTCAGGAGAGCAAATTTGCTTCATGAAGGCTGAAATCTTCCCCCTGGGTGTTCCTGTCCAGAAGTGTAATGTTGTGTCTGTGTACAAGGCTCCTAGTCTAGAAGAGGGCCTTGGAGACCAAGAGAGTGGAACAGAGAGGGGGAATCTGCTGCAGTAGAAGCACCTGGACCCCAACACAGATTCTGCAATCAGCATGGAAATGGAAAATAGATTGGATCAGTAATCCATGGAGGAAAAGGTTGGGAACTATGTGGATGTTCACTGAGAACATTTTTTGGGTTCATCAGAGAGTAAGGCTAAGTACGGATTGAAGGAGTAGGAAGAGAACAACACTAAGTCAGGGGAGGAAACCATCTGTGTCTGGTGTTCACTCACCTTTCCAAGAGAGGCACTTGGGTACTGGCAAGGATGGGAAGCACCCTAGGACCATTTGTCTCCAGCTTGACTCCAGAATGTCTCCTTATGGAGTTCAGGCAAGTTCTTACACCCAGCTGGACCTGAGGGAAGGGTCCTGGGCTTCCAGGCTGCCTCTGAGCACAGCTGATGAGGTGGTGGAGGAGCCTGCAGTGGGCCAGGCTGGCTTGCCTGCGGCACGCGCAAGCCAACATGTGGTGTTAACAACTGCAGAGTTCAGAATTTGCACAAACCCACATTTAGTAATAAAATAGCCTGCAACCAGTCAAAGGCACCAGTAGTAGCCAAGCAAATTTGGAATGTCTAAGCCAACCATTTTTAAGTTGTGGTGAGCCAAAAAAAATTAGGGAACAGTCCAAGAAATGGAGAACACCTCACTTTTCAGGAACTCTCATATCTTCAAGATGCCTTGGCTGATCTACCTCAAACTTTCCAGAGGAGCTTTCCTTGGCATGAGACCACAACTCTGAAATTTCATGTGACTGGGTTTTACTTTGTTGAAGTTATGAAGTTTAAAACCAGAGTTTGTTATAGAAAGCTAATCTCTCCATTAGAAATATTTGTGCATTGTTAATCTTCATTCCATTGTCATTTCTCACTGCTTTTTCAGACTGATTGTATTTTTGCTGTTTATTTCAAATTTATTTATTTTTTAAGGATAAATTCAGAGCAGTGTAGGTTGGAGCCAAAGTGCGCATGGCTGGCTATAGGCGCATGTGGTAAGGCAGAAGCATTAGCCCTGTAACTGCTGGAGAAGGATTTGCACTTAGAGTCCTTTCTACTCCCACCCTACTGTCACTGAGAGCTTTTTGGAGTATCTGGTTTGAGAGATCACTGTTTAGTACAGCTTTTCCCTCTCTGCTTGGTAGAAGAGAGTATCTCTATTGGCCTAGTTATACTCTCACCTCCAGGCAAAAAATGTTTATTATTGATGGCCAGCTTGGCATTTGGGTTTCCCTAGTGGCAACTGCTGCTGTGGAAAGCTGTGAGGGTCGCAATGGCCTAAGATGAGGATCAGTATTCTCCATGTGTGCTTTTGGGTTGCTCTTCATTGTGTCTAAAAATCTGTAGGCTGAAATGCCTAGCTTTCAAAATTGTAAGATTTCAGATAGGCATTAGAAAACAGAGAGAATGAGAGAATATGTTTGTGGGCCTCTTATTTTCCGAGTTAGAGACACCTTAGCAGTAACTTACAGGGATGGGACCTGGTTGTGCACCAGCCCTTTCCTCTGTTCTGACTGCTGTTTTCTGAATGATGTGAAGACTAAAGCATGCTATTGCAGATACTTGCTATTGTTGGATGGAGCCAAATGAGCAAAAGTCTCTAAATATGCTGTATTTCAAGACATTGAATTAGTTTGATCAAGCCACTGTATAGACAGAGCAAGCAGGGCTGGAACAGATGTCAGGCTGGAATGAGCCCTCACCCTGAGGCAGGGGCTGAGAGTGTTTGAAGTCACTGCTTGTCTGTAGTTTTTTTTCAGGGGCTTAAGGTATAAAGCTGCAGGAGAGACTTGGCAGAAGTCAGGGCGCTGTGCATCACTGTTGGGAGGGCTGTCTTGTAGGCAGGGTCACTCAGCACCTGCCGAACTGTGCAGTCCATGAAGCCAGGAGGTGCTCTGTGTGTCTGTGCAAGGCCAGTCTTTGTCCTGTTTGACATCTGTACTGCTACTGGCTAGCAGCTGTAGCAGAGGGTCATTCCTGCTTCTTGCCTAACACAGCCCACACCAAAAATGCAATTGTTACAGTAGTTTACTATGGGTTAATTCCTGTAAAAGGGTGTCTGCATAAAATACCGATCAGTAGGTTTTCTATTTGCTCAGGCCTCTTATTATTAGGAGCGCTGAAAAAGACCAACAGAGTCAGCTAAAAATCAGTGTGCCTCTCTATAGGCAGCCACTGAGAAGGGTGCAGGGTGCAGGTAATGTGATCACAGCTATTTAAACCAGTGATCAGATATACCTTCACAGTCTGCAAAAGGTTTAAGCAGGAGAGAAGCCCTACGGAAAACTCCTAGACCATGGAATTAAAAATAATTAAGTCTTGCAGTCTCCGAAATATATATTGCTCTTGCAAGGTCATAATGAGATAAATAGGGACACTAGCATTAGGTAGAGCACACTGTACATGTGGAACTTCGCTTCTGTCCTGTGTGACATTAGGCTCTTTATTTTTGGAAAACAACTAGTCGCAGTTGGAAGTGCCCTGAGAATTCTTCACATGATGATAGCACCAAAACCAGAGTCATCAAAGTGAAAATGCAAAGCAAAATATGTAGATATGAGGATGCATCTTTTGATTCCTGAGTTAGCTCAGCTATATATCACTGTGTGGCATTGGAGTGCCTGCATAGTGACTCTCTGCATGACTTCTCACTAAGCAGGGCCTCAAAGGAGGAGGTCGCCTCAAAGAATTTTTATCTTCTTGGTGTTTCTAGAAATAGTATGTCTGCACTCTTTGGGCTGCAGAGCTGCAAAGCTTTGAGTTACTACTGGTGCTGCTCCATCCTGTGCTCCCAGATGAGCTTCCAAGGAGTGTCATAAACCCGTTGCGCAAGCTGAGAGAAGGAATAGAAAACTGCAAAGCCTGTAATACTGCAATATTATAGTATTGTCTACTGCTGCAATAACCCTGCTGTGTTTGGAAGGTCTCAGGCATACCAGCATCACGGTTAATCAGTCAAGCAGCCAATAGTAATTCATGGCCCTGACTGCTGAGAAATTCAACATGGCTAAGATAAACATCTGATCCAGCTCAAGAAAGTAAAGGCATCTTCTCACAGCAGTTTGCTTTTTGACTGAGATGCTTTAACCCTGTTTCTGAATTTTCTCACTTATTTTATAAGAATAGTTTTTAAAGTATGACACTTTTAATTAAAATATCCTCTTAAATCCTTGATATTAGTTCCTTATTTACTGTCTTTTAACATTTTAAGTAAATGAGGCAGGAATGCTAACAGCCAGACAATAACATAACTGTGCAAAGGCAAGAAAGCTGTTAGCTGGACACTACTGGGGTTTTGTGACTCAAAACTATGAGTGCTGAATCTACACTGTAATATGTGTTATAGAGTGTGAAGTCTTCCTTACCATACCACTGAATTAAAGTCAGCCTCTCTATATGTGATATTTCCCCTCAATTGTTTGGAATTGGTTATAAGGCAGAAGTGTGGTCAGTAACAGCAGAGCAAAAAGAGAGTTCCTCATTACCCTGCTGCTCAAGTTTCTCAGAAAGTAAAATTCAATGCCACATCAGTTCCACTGTGGTTTAGGAATATAAACCGAATTGAATTTTTCATTAGAGTTCCTAAACAAAAAAGTTACATTTTTGTTCTTTGAAATGCAATGTCTTTTTAAGCAAAAGATTCCCCTCATTTATTTTCTACCGACCTGAAGTGAGGTTACAAAACAAGACAGTTGCAAGTCCCATGTATGCAAAGTACTTAGGGAAAATGTCAAGTGACTTGGAAACAGGCATGCTAAGTAAAAGTGGCATCAAGAGAAAGAGAAATTGGGTCAAGACTTCTAGCAATGCAACTGGTTCATAGGTCTTGGGGTTCAAAATAGGGATATTACTTCTGAATTTTGGCAATCAAGGGGTGATTATAGTGATATGGTGATGCCAGAGGAGACACACCACTGTAATCCGGAGTTATCAGTCACTGGCTGAAATGCTGGAGAAATAGTAGCAGTAGAGAAAGTACATAGAGTACATAAAGTATTTATAACAATAACAATATTATTTTTTCCAAGAAAGACAGTGCTTTTAGAGAGCTAATCTTGTATACTAAAAGTCTATTTTTTCCCCTGATTCTCTGATGCCCAAGCCAAGTGAACTGATTTTAAACTGAAGTGTGCCTGTTTCATACAACGGTGTGCTTGGGCAGAAAAGTGATGTATTAGAATTCACATAAACTTGGGTTCTTCAGCTGCTGAAAAGGAGGCTGTATATGTTACCCATTGATGGAAACATGGGCTCCTCTACAGTGTGCCCTTGGGCATGTTCTTTTTAAGTGTCTTGAAAATACGTGATTATTCCTCATGTGCTTGTCCATGTTCAGTTTGTTTATGGAGACTGTGACATTTACAGTATCTGCAGTCTGGAATACTGCTTTTGCCATAGCTCTTAATGGTTATCTCCTTTTACTAAAAAACCCCTAGGAGATCTAGGCAAGGCAGTTGCATAGAAGACTTAGAAAATACAAACTGTTAACTGCATATGGTGACAAAGTTAGAAAACATTTTAAAGAAATCAAACTTGCCATTAGCCTGATCTGAACCATATAAATTCTTCTCCTTTAATTTCTCTTCTCTCATGGTGTAAAAGTCTGCTTATTCTTTCATCAGAAATGATTCAGACCTGGGGGACACTTGTAATTTGGAAGTAATTAGTAAATAAGTCAGATAAATACTATCCATTGAGATTTGTGAAAGCACATTGGATAGGATTCTTAAAGAGCTATATCAAATCTGAACAATTAAAGTTTAAAAAATTATCTTTAGTTAGTATGATAAGTCCATTTCATCATAAATTAATTCACTGTTAATAGTTTCTGCTGCTTTTGGAGCTATCTGAAGAGGTTTAGGAATCTTAAAAAGTAGTTAAAATAGAAGAAAATCTGTAATAGCACAGCATCTTTAGACTAAATTTTGACAGTATCCAGATTCTGACTTGCAGTGAGATCTTACTTGTGTGCAAATGGGGTAAGTGGGGTTCTGGGTCCAGAGCTGAAACTCAGATCTGTGGATGTGAGTACTCACTCCTCCCCATCTAACTTCAAACAGTATTTCCATTGGTTCTTGTAGGGCATAACATATTGTCTGCCTTCTTGTTTAAGAAAATCTCAGTGGTGCTCATTTTCTTATGCTGAAGTCAAAAAAACCCAGATTATGTGGCTGTTACTGTTCACAGCTTTGGGTTCTTTAAGTGGAAAAGCAGAATTTGAGGTGCAGGGTATGTTTGAATAAACATATTGGTTTGTAAGTAGACCAGCCAACAGCTGCTCATAAATTAATCTTAAAATCTTTATATACCTCTACCTAAAAGTAGTATTAGGAATTGTGAGGTGCTACAGAATTTTGCTGTAGCTTTGCATCAATGCACTGGTGGGGTAATGGAAACTCACAGAGTTCTGCCATTACTCCCTGGGAATAACCTGGTGTCTCTCATGACCTTCCAGGGGGTCTGTTAGATCTAATACCAGGTTTCACATTTGGAGAGTTTATAGACTAAAAGTCACTTCAATTACTGGAAGTACTATGAAATTATACAATACATTTAAATGGATTAAAACACATATAATGTTCCCATATTGATTTCCTTCTGCTTTATTGGAGTGGTAAATTTGGTTTAATCGGTTCACCAAACCGGGTTTGGTGATTGATAGGCTTACTACTAGTGGCAGGCATCCTACCTGATTACCAGCACCTTGCTGTACTGCCTCATGTCCAAATACTGATTCATAAGAATTTTACTCTTTTTCTAGAGCAGAGCAAGCACAACAGACTGTTTTGCACAGATACTGAAAATTTTGAGAGTTTGGAGCAGATTGAACACAGCTGAACGCCAGAACAAGAGTCTCGTCACTGCTTGACGTCATTTATGATTGCTACTAATATATCTATTTGCATTTTTATACTCGTCTTTAGGATGAACTTCAATGCATTTCTCCAGCTTTTAAAAAAACTAACAACACAGCCTGATGAAAGTAGGAAAATTTTGCTTTGCTTGCAGTATAGTCCATTCTGCTATAGAAGTTTTAACTGTAAGTAAAACATCTCTACTAACACACTGACTAGAAGTATAGATGTAAATCAGGAAATAAAAACAAAAATCTTGAATGTTTTAGAAACATTAAGCATTAGTTTTTAGATCACACTAACGTTTTTCCCCATTTATTTACTGTCTGAATGGGATTAAAGGAAGACTAAACACCATCAGCAGAATGTGTTTAACAGGATTGGGTGTTGCTGAGGAATCAATCTATGTTAAAACAAGGATTTTTTTTTTTCAGAACAGTCTCTCTATGTTGGGGGAGAAAACCTTCTGATTGATTTAGGGTAGTGAATTTGTTTTACTTTATTACTTGTCTTGTGCCTTTAGCACTTAAAAGCTGCAGGCAAGTGTTGGGGTTGTATTATTGTAGGCAAGGGTCAAAATAACATAGATGTTTCATCTCCACTCTTGCAAACTTTTTTCCTAATTCTCCCAGTGGCTGGTTTGAGTGTTGCCAGTAGGTTTCCTAAATGGCAAATGGTGCCATGGTGAGGGAAAACTCCCGTTTCCTGGGAAGGGCACGAGCCAGAAGAGAAGCAAGCACTGTCTCAGAACAGGCTCCCTGGGAAAGCAAGCAGGTGGGTTTGCTAGGGCAGTGTGAGCGCACCCCACCTACTCCTTGCCAGACGACTAAGGGGGTCTGTTCCCACAGATGCTGAGTTCTCAGTGTGCAGCAAGAGAGGAGAGGACAGGGAGAGTTTCAGGTGTTTCTGTCATCTTGATGAGAGGATGGCTACGCTCTGTGCTGGGCAAGAGGATGCACTTCATTGGCACCTTCTTAGATGCATCCACATCTTCTAAAGAGAACATGCAGAAGATGAACAGGGGTTTGCATATCCTGGCTGCTTAAAGGGAGTCCTAGAAGGAGGGCTTTTTAATGAAATTGGTGGTATTTCTAAGGCCTTCCTTTGGTTGAAAACCAAGAAACGCATAGCCAGCATTTGAAATACAAAGAAATATTTTAATGAAAATTTTGATTATCCCACCTGCTGAACAATTGAAGGAAGGGAATATATTTTATATATACTGGTTACCTTCAGCTTTTAAAGTCAGTATTTAAATTGAGACTTTACTCTAAAGGCACCAAAAAAACCAAACTCTACCAAGCATCTGGGAAAGTAAAGTATTTACTCTTTCACAGATTCGTCTGTCGTAGCCTGTAGATCTCAAAATACAAGGTTTTAGGTTTTGTTGTCTTATGATGGCGAAAATTACTATCAAATGGTAATTCCACAGTTATATCCAGTGAGGATGGTCTCAATCTGATCCCATTCTTCTAACTTCTATAACAAAACCAACTAATGTAAATAATCTTGGGAGCTAGCCAGCTCTGTCTTGCTTCTCACTTACCTCCATTTGTCATTGTTTTAATAGTGTCAGAGCTTTCAGAGAACCTAATGTTTTTTGTGCTACCACCTTCCATCTTGTAAAAGTCAGTGGTTTATCACTATTGCTTATGCTAGTTTCATGTTGGTAGTTGTTGGAAATCCTGTTTTTCTGTAAAATTTCCTGACAGATAGGATTCAGGTTCCAGTGGTTCATGTCAGGTTAGAAACAGCTCTATCCCCCACAGAAGAGATTTGTGTTGATCTAGTCATAGTTTAAACTAATTTTGCCCACGGCCATGCATAAAACAGTGCCAGAATGGAGAGAGAAAGGAAGGGGGGAGGGTGGGGGGGAAGTACTAATACCACTTCATTTTGTTTTAGGAAGCCAACCAAAATATCCCAGCTAGTGTGGGTTGGCTTATTATCAGCATAGTCATGTTAAGTATTAAAATATACAAAAGAAAGAGGAAAATTGTTTCAGTCCAGGAAATTTCATTTTTAGATTGTTATGCAACAAAGGGCTGAACTGACTTCATCCTTCAGTTCGGCAAGCCGCCTTCCAGTGTGAAATTTCTCATTCAAGCTTTTAGACTAAGGCAAATAAGCACATAGAAGGCATGATGTTTGTATGTATATTCATGAATATACAGAAATGAGATTATAACAATGATAATTTTCTAAATATCCTCCTACAATTACTTTGCTAACATAAACAAATGGGAACTGGTACTGAAATAGAGCTGAGAAATAGGGAACAATTTGTTTAACATTGTTCTATATTAGTTTTTAAACAAGGGCTGAGTTGCCTGCTTTCTGGAACAAATGTAAAAAAGACAAACTACACTCTAATAAAGAAGTTAGTAATTAAAAGGAAAGCAAAACAGTGCCTGCAGTGTTAGAAACATACAGTAAGAACATACTTGGCAGATATAAAATATACTGCTACACAGAGATGTGGATAAACAGTATATCTCAGAAATGTTGCTTTAGAGCAAGGAAAATCAAAATTCTGCAATCACTTCTGCCTGGAAGAGTTCGTGAATTTGGTCAAGCTTTTTGTGATGGGATTGAAGCAGGTCTTGTGTAACTGTACTCTCTGTTCATGTGTGTGTTATTATAAATGTTTCCTTCTTTAAGGAAGCAATTCAGAATGCCCTTTTTCAGGGCAATTACTGCTGTGTTAAGTTCAAGTAATATAGCATCTAAAAACATTTATGGAACAAAGAAAAGAAGCCTTTTATTCTAACCTTGCCAAGAGCAGAAATAAAATGAGCTGTTGTGCTGGAAGTGTAGAACTGCATGAGGATTTGTAACATCCTATTTCTCGTGGTTTAGTCTTGTGTGCAGCCTGAGATTTGTGTGATTTAATGAGACTGTGATCATTTATCCTGTCAAGCTTTAAATAAAAACCCTCAAAGCACTTCCTTCCTTTTTTGAATTATGTGTTTTTGCAAGTACAGTATCAAAAGCTATCCCTTAAAAAGAGGGAGGGGAACCTAATATAGTTATGTATGTTGGCTGGATTTTTTTTTTCTTCTGTTTTATTAGACACTGAATAGTATTATCCATTTCTCTGTGCCTCTCTGTCTTGTTTTGGTGCATTAAGAGGTTCCTGCCATCCTGTTCAGTTACACATGAAAACAGAACGTAAGCACAGGCTGCTCCTGAACTGTGCTTTTGCAGGGGAGAATGGGATTAAAACCTTATTCTGTGGGTGGGGAATAAGTCCCACAGAAAGCCAGGCTGTGCCAAAGATGGGCATAAACTCCTGCTTGTGTTGTGTGTCCTTAGGCACCATCCATGCCTGTGTTTTGGAGCATCCCTGCATGGGGTGTGAAGTAACATTCACAGGGGAAACTAAGTGCAACTCTTTTGGGTGCTGATCCATTGCAAAGCTCAGCCTGAAAGTGCCCTGGTGCAAGGGCTGTGCTCCACCTGCAAGGACCAGGGTCAGTGCTCCAGGGTCCCCTTTCCCAGTCACAGGGGTGGCAGGAAGCAGCACATTCACCTGGGAGTGGCTGTCCAGAATAAGGGGGAAAGATGCAGCATGAGTCCTTGACACTCACCCAGGCTTCCCATCTGCTGAAGGAACATGGCAGCTTCTTTCCCATCTTGGGAGGAATAGGGTAGGATGCTCAAGTCCAGAGCCTTCCCTCAGCAGTAGCAAGGCTCTCATGGTGCTTCCCCAAAGGGAAGGATATAAGCATTCTGGTGGAAGTTTTCGCTTCCAGTTCTCATCCTTGTGGTGCTGAGGTGTTGCTGCCTCTCTGGCAGGTGTTGTTTTGCTCCTCCACTAGCACTATGGCTCTAGTTTATTTTCAGTCTCTCTGCCTTCCTGCCCTCTGTGTTGCCCTGCAGCCAGGCTTCCTTCTCTCCTGGCCCAGTGCCACAGCCTCCCCCAGCCCCTGCTTCTTCCTCCCTGTGTTGGTGTACAACTCACTTCCTCCTCACTGACCTCACTGCAGCAATAAAACTAAATACCTAACTAAAGTGGTTATGTATGAGTGGAGGATGCACAAGTAAGTGATGGCCATCAGTCTGATCACCTTGTTTCCACACCTGGCTTTTATCTCCAGCCAGCTTGATGTTTCAGTCTGCACAGCATTCAGCTTCCTAGAAGCTGAATGGGGATCTAATCCCCAGGGAGCAACTGCTGTTCCTCTGCAACCTGCAGTTTGTGAGAGGGAGGAGAGCTGCACAAAGGTAGCACAGAAAAACCATGTGCAGCTCTGTGGTTTGATCTGCACAGGAACTACTGAAGTGTAGGAGTGGAGTCTGCTGGGATGGTGTTTGTGCAAACCTAGATCCCTCCATGTGCAGTGCCATACTGAATTTCACTTTGGAGAAGTGACTTGCACTGTCTTTGGATATTTGCAGTGGTTTTATATTGATGTAAGTATGAGTGGATTTTTTTCCCCTGCTGTTTGGATCAAGAGACAATGCTGTGGTAGCTGAAATATGACCAAAACCCATCCAAAACACTCAGATGGTAGATCTGCAAGGGCAGTGAGATACTTCCTTTGCTTCTTGACTCTGTGTGAGGGCATGCTAGGGACTGTGGCCATAGTGATGGTTTCTGCACCCATGTCCTATGGTGGAACCAAGCTCCACTGGCATTCACAGCAACTTGATGCAGCCTTGAACCTTTGCATCTGGCTGTGAGCAGGGCCAGGACACAGCAAAGGTGTGGCAAGAGCAAATGGCAAAAAAAGCGGTCCAAAGTAGATAAGGCTGAGTGCAGGTAGTATGTGGCTCTGTGAGGCACTCTTTGAGAGGCTGTGGGAGGTTATTTGAGTTATGTCGTGAAAACTGCTTGTCTTCATACAATTCTGTAACACTTCTGCCCCTTTGTAGTTTTGATTAAAGAGCCTGGAAGTGATTCACACTGAAATTGTACTGAATTTCACATGAAGTGGTGTGTAGTACATTTCTATAGAAACCCTCAGTTACAATAGCAAGACTGTGGTCAGCTCCTAACCAGTCTGGAAAAGCCAGAGAGGTTCAGTTGTCTCCCCAGACCTGAAATTTGTGAGAAAATCCTGGCTGGAACAGTGAATCTCAGGGCATGTCAGAGGGAGAGCTGCTCTCATGGCTCTCGAGAAAAGCTGCTGCAGGTTGGGTAGGTGGAGGATGACGTGCGAGGTGCAGTCAGTCACTGAGAAACCAGGTTCTCCCTGACCACTGCTGCTGTGTTAAACATTTCCACTGGTGGTGGGAAAGTCTGCATGTGAAGGATCAGGGCTGGTACAGCTATTTTTACTTCCCTCCTGTCAGCCCACACTCGGACAACCTGTATGTGGTCTGTGGGCTGTGGGAAAGTGACAGCTGCCTTCAATGCCAGGAAGCTTGAACTTGATGATGGAGCACAGAGACTAAATATCAGATGCATAGAAGATAACTTTGACCTTCCACTAAGCCCCAGAGATTGATGCATCTAAGCCTCCATGCTCCTACATAATAATCTAGGACATGTTCCTTGGCAGAAACCCCACTGAGCATTTCTCCAACTGCCGGGTTGCCAGCTTGAGTGAGTTTTACTGCGAGTTTCACTATATTTGGCAATTTTCTTACAGCCTGGAAATGGGTCATTAGTAAAAAGAAATAAATTTTTAAAAATAGTCACTTTACCCCCACCCCCTTTAACTTGAAATCTTAGGTTTTATCAGAGGACCTAAGAAGAGGCATACTGCCTGCCTGCATCCTTAGAAGAAAGAACCTGAGACTGCTCTTTCCAAATGCTCTGACTTGGGACACTTGCCTGACATTTAGTAGGTGATTCAGGTTAGCAATATCGTTATTTGAATAAATCCTAAGGAATTTTCTCTAGATAATTAAATATAGATTTAAAAGACAATATTGGAAAACAAAAATCCTACTTCAGATTTCTTTGAGTGTTTGGTTTGTTGTTTTTTTTTTCCCAGAAAGAAAGAAAGAAAATTCCAGAAGACAGTTTCTTAAGTTGCCACAAAAAATACTGGATGCAGCTTGACTCCTCTGAAGGAAAGAGACAGATTTATCGGGACTAACAAGGAGGTTGTCCAAAAGAGATTCATTAATTAGGAGGCCTAATCAGAGCCAATAAGACAAACGCACAGGCCATCCACAGACTAATATACATCTTTTGGCAGTCACCACTCCCCAGAGGCCTGTCTGTCTCTAACTGCCTACTGTGTGGCTTCCACCGCAGAAATGATGTGATAACACTAAAACAAATTTGGCGCTTTCCACATGAGAGGACGAGTGTATTCCCCACCCTGGAAATGCAGCCTCCAGCTGTCTTGCCCTATGCCAGAGGTTTCTTAATACTCTGGAATTAGCTGACTAAGAGATGAAACAAACTAACAGAGCATTTGCTATCTGTTCAGGCCGCCTAAGCTTTCCATCAAATAAACTTTGGTCTGATTCTCAGCCCTTTGGGAATGGTTGCCCATAGCTAACATTTGCTACCCTAAATAACCCCATGGTGACCTTCACTGCAAAGCTGCAGCCAAGAAAAACCCTGTTTAACATAACAGTGCACATCTTAGCACATCAACTTGAACCATCCTGACCTCTGAGCTGCCAGGGTCTGTACAAATTAATTTTAACAATAGACAGTGTTGAAAGGAAGGAATGTTTCAAAGGAATTAAAAAAATCTCCCTTATCCATCTCTTCTCATTTAAGAAATAGTCAGGAGGCCTACTTTAGAAAACTGAAAACTGCTCCTTGTTGCAAAACAATGGGCTTTATAAAGGGAGAGAGAACTCTTTGGTTTCTTGCATCTTAACGTGGCAAGATGAAATTTCCCACAAGTGGGTGCTGCTTCTGGAAAATCAGCCTTTAATTTCCACTGGGGAATTGCCTTTATTTCCTGGGATGCCTCAAAGATACCACTGGGGTTTGCCTTTCTTTTTCATGGCTGCTGCTAATGCTTCTATTAAGTAAATAAGTAAGTCTCCCCTTTGTGCCCACTTCACTGGTTTGTACCTTGCCTCATGTTTTCCAGGGCTTTTGTGGGAATGACCAGATTGGGAAAGGAGAAAAGCCATTCTGCATATGGTAGTTGCAGCTTAAATCAGTTAAAGATTGAAGGAGCCCATCAGAAGGGAGTTACGTAGGAAAATGAGGCAGCCTCTGGGGCAAAACAGGCTTATCACTTCTACTGAAGAGGAAGCTGGGTTGGGTTAAGTCTCTGGTGTTTCCCCCAGGGGTAGACTTATTCCTCTGCTCCTTCTCTGCAGCAGCTTTGACTCCAGCAGTCTGTAAGTAGGGAGGATTATTACAGCAGGGGGGAGTAGTTGGAGACAATAAGAAATGCTAATGATAATTTAAAAACTTGTGTAGAATTGCTTTAACAGTTTAAAAGCTGTGTGTTGAGCATAGATAAGAGAGATGGAAGTTTATTCCTGAAACATCCAATGGACTTTCACCCATGAAACCATCTGTTTTTATTTATTTAGCCAGTGTAATTTCTTGCAATCGTCATTTCTGGTTTCCTACACAAATGCTTTTCTCTTTGCAATTGACATGTGCTGCTGAAGGCAGCACAGGGCAGGAATCCAAGTGCATCCCCAGATGGTGCTGAGGAAGATACTCTCTTGAGCAGTGGAGGGGTCTGCTGCCAGCCGGAGGGCGGTGGGAGCATGTGGAAGGGCTGCCCTCTCCTCCCAAACATTTTCAAAGCCGGGGACTGTGAGGTGTGAGAAGCTGCAAGGCTGAGGGAGAGAGGACTGGATGTTTAGTGCAGAGGTAGATAAGATAAACTGATATTTCTCTGAACTTAGTGCAGCTTTCGACACACAGTCTTCAAGATCCTGTGAGGTTGTAGAGGTCCTCTTGCAACTAATACAGCAATGACCTTGAATTTGCTTCCAGCTCAGCTGTACTGCTGGAGGACAAGGCATTTCTTGTGAGCAAAAAACATTAAAGCAGCACAGAGATTTGCCTGCACAGCTGCGGTCTTCAAGAGTTTTGGGTATCCTTTCTGAGGCCCCACTTGCAACGAGGAATTGCAGATAAGCTTCTGCAGTAGTTAATGTGTAAAATCTTGGATTTATTCTCACTGGTGTCTCTCCTTTTGCTTATAGTGTTGACAAATATACTGTTGGATACTGATTTTTGTTTTATGTGGGTATTTTTTTGCTGCACAAAGAAGCTAATCACATGCATGCTTATATGTGCATGGTGACCAAGATAAGTGTGCTTTCACAGCCTGACTGTTGTGAAGGGCTTGGGGGGGGCAGATTTTTGTTTGCTTTAATTTAAAGATAATTAATAATGCATCTCAGTCCTTTTTCAGATTTTAGCCTAAATACTGAGTCTTGACTTTTTATGCTGAGACAGTCTGCTGTGCCAAATACATATGATCACAGACAATTAGAAATTTGTAGTCTCATGCCTGAATTAAGGCTAAACCTTTATATTTCTTAGCAAATTCTGGTTATAAGACACAACAAAACTTGTTGGGATGATGAGCAAACTTTAAGATTGTGTTATAGTTTAATTGTGTCTGGACTTGCTACGTGACTCAGTGGAAAATATTAGTGACCTCTTCCTTTATGACTTTGACTTCCTGCAAGCTTATCTGTTAAAAAGATCATGTGAGATGCTTCCATTGCAGATCCTGTAAAAAATGTATATTCAGCAGGAGAAACATCTGACTGAGCAAAGACTAACTTACACAGTGGTTTGGAAGCCACATGTTGAAAAGTGCTGGGGAAACATATCAGGGAAAATGATAAAAAGAGATGAAAGCAGTTCAGATGGGTGAAGAATGCTGATTTTAAAATGTGAACCATCTGAACACTGATGAGTGGGCAGGTTGCAATAACTTCAGGGCAGACCTAACTTGTGCAACAGCCATAAACTGTAAGGCAACTCCCACAGGACATCACCTGCAGTGATTTAAAATTGGAAGGTGTGGGAGTGTCGAGGTACTGCAGAGAACAATCTTGCAGCAGCAGAGTGCAAGTAGGAAATGGGTCAGTTGGAGTAATAGCTTTCTTCCATGTGGTTTGTGTGAGCCAAGCCAAACCAAACGGATGTGGAGCACTGGGTTATCACAGTCATGATTTTTTTTTTTCCATGTATTAGAAATTGCAATTGAAATTTGGTCATCCAAGCATAACTTTTTGAATCCTCCCTCTCTTTGGATGCTGCCTTGAGCCCCAAAGTCAGCTGTCTTTGTCTGATGTTCTAGGCTTTCTCTAGATCATTAAAATAGACTGTGTTTGGAAATATAATAGCGCGGTCTCACATTCTCAGGAGCTCAGCAGAAACGCAGCCTGAAGTATCTCTGCTAATAAACCTGCGGTTTGTTCTCGCCTCTGCATTGTGGTGGGTGATTTCCCCATTTGTGCTGAAACAACTGGATGTGTGACCACACTGAAGTAGGTAAAGGGGCTGATCCAGTTAAAAAAAAAAAACAAACAAAAGAAACAAAAAAACCTGCCTTCTAACATATGTTTCCCTTGCTGTATCAGTTCCATACACGGGAGTGTTGGCAGCAGCAGAGGCACAGTGCAGGAATGAAGGACAGAGAATGTCTTACACTGGTGTTACTGCTGGGTTCTTTTTCATGTGAAAACACAGTCTTAGTTACAGCTTTGATTTAAAACTGGCACTCAGCTTTGATGTACTTTAGCAGCTTGCAGAAAGGTGATAGTGTGTGGTGACTGTGGTTTTGGTCCCTCCTGATGGCCAGCGTGAGCAGGCAGTGTGTTATCACAGGCGTGTAAGCTGTGTGTGCTGTTTGTATGTGATGTGATGAGGTGGTGGCTCCTGAGGCGAAGGCTGGTAATGAAATCCAAGTTTGCTCCTGCTCCCATTCCCCTTTGCTGATTACAGCTGGCTGGTACAAGTGGCTCTTAAGTCCCACCATTAAGTGGCCATTGAAACAAATTCACTAGAAAGAAAACGCCAGAAGAAGGGGCTTGGCTTATTTTTAATTCAGATCAGGTGAGTGATCTGTCACTAATTAGTACACTGAGTTACATTGCAGTGTAGCAACTGAGGCTGACGATGACTGTGGTGCAGGGAGGTAAATGGTAAGGCTTATGGTGGAGATTTGCTTCAGTCAGGCTTGTAACTGATAGTCACACCACTTGATTAAGCAAGCGAGTTCGTGTAAGGGCATAGTGTGCTCAATGGTCTAGCAATGTGTTATATATTTTACTTGGAACACAGCCCCCTAAGTCAAACTTTGTTTCATTTGGACCATGCATCCCTCCACTAATGCACAAGCTGTCCAAAACCCCTAGGTATTAGTAGGGCACATATTTCCAGGACTAGGTCTGACATTCTCTACCCACTCGCTTTATGTAAATCTCTATCTTATCCTAAAGGAATGTATTTAGATAGTCGTGCCACCCATTCTCCTTTTTGGAAAATACAAAATCCCTGGCACCTTGATGTGCACAACTTCTTCATGCCACTTCAGTGTGTATGCAGCATCCATAGCAGAGGTACAGGAGTTGTTCTTACTCGGGTCTGGTACTAGGCAACAAATGATGTAGCCATTGGGGCTGTTCCAGTTCATACCGGTGAGGAAGAGGTTCCCCTCTGACCCATTTGTTGATGCTCTCCCCTTCACCCTCCCATGATATGCACAGAGCACCGTCATTTCCAGGCTGTGGGCAAAGGAGGACTGCAGCTTAGAGCTTGTGCTCCCTGTCTGGTCCCTTTGGAGACAGGCTCACTCACAGTTCTCCTGTGTAAGGACTTTCAGTGGTAAAGAGAAGACAGCTTACATTGTACCCGCTGTGCATGCAGCCAGGCATGGGTTTTGCTTTTGCTCTCTTAATGCCATGCTCCGCTCCATATAGCAGAAGCAGGCAGGCACATGATCTCCCTGAAGGCAGTATCCAGTGTTACTGTAGAAACTGGCCACCAGCTTCTTTTGTAGCTAGCAGCTGTCACGATGTGGTTATAGCCAAATCGTGTCACTGCTACAGTGCCTGCAGGCTCTGGAGTTCTGTTTCTGATACTGAATCCTTTGTGCCACTGCTTGGAGAATAATTCTGCACCGTCTATCAGTATGTGTTAAAATACTTCTGAGTTGTATTTATTTTTAGAATGATTTTTAAAAGCATTTGATGTTCTTTACAGGTTTCATTTTCCTTCACCAATACTTCAAGGCACAGAGGAGCTGGTAAAGGCATTGCCATGAAACCTAACTTGAAGCAATGGAAACAACTCATGCTCTTTGGTATCTTTGCATGGGGCCTGCTTTTCTTGGTGATATTCATCTATTTTACAGATAGCAACACTGCTGAACCAGTTCCAAGTTCCTTTTCTTACATTGAAACTAAGAGACTTCTGCCCCTTCAGGGCAAGCAGAGAGTCATCATGGGAGCCATTCATGACCCATCATTCTCTGAAACCATCGATGGGAATGAGGTACTTCTTAATGAAGATCTCCTAGGTACTTTTAAATCGGGGACTGGAAATTCTAAGAAATGGACTGTATTGGAAGAGGCCTTTAGAAATGAAGATGAGTTTTTTCCACCTCAGTTAGGAAGAAAATCAAAAAGTGCTTTTTACCAAGTGAATGATGATTATTTATTTGCTGCAGGTCAGCCTCAGTCACACAACCACCTTCAAGAAATAGAAAAATTCATTTCGGCTGACATGAATAATCCAAAAGAAAATATTTTACAGAACAACTGGAGCCATCAGAGAAGAATGAGGAGAAGGAGCACAAAGCATAGGAGAGGCCAGATGCTTGATGAATCTGATGACTGGGATGGGCTGTATTCCACAATGTCGAAATCCTTTCTTTACAAGCTTTGGAAAGGGGATGTCTCTTCCAAGATGCTAAACCCTCGACTGCAGAAGGCGATGAAAGATTATTTGAGTACCAATAAGCATGGGGTGCGGTTCAAGGGGAAACGAAACTCCAAGTTGACAGGAGACCAGCTATTCTGTGAGCTAAAAGAAAGAGTGAATGTGAAAACAATAGATGGCAAGGAGGCTCCCTTCTCCACTCTTGGATGGGAAAAGCACGTTCCCCAAATTCCACTGGGCAAATTATATACACATGGTTTTGGGAGCTGTGCAGTAGTTATGTCTGCTGGTGCAATACTGAACTCCTCTCTAGGGGATGAAATAGGTGGGTGAAGTGCATCTATTCATGTGTGTATATATATGTATATGTGTGTGTTCATGTTTAAATTTCAAAAGGTTCATGCTTCTCAAGCACAGGTCTGTAAAGTCTGGGTGTTCTCTGTCACAGAGTTGCAGGAATGTAAACTAATGGACTTCAGTGAGGCTGTTCCCTTTCAGAACAATATAACTGAGAGGAAAATCAGGCCTGAAATCATAATCTAATTTAAAGAAAACAATGATGCCTTCTTATCATATTACAGCTTGTAGTATGGAGGCAGCACTGGTTTCATCAGATCTGCCATATTCAACATTTGTGTGCAACATGCATTTATTTCCTCAGCAGACTAGAGCCATGTTCAGGTTTTATTCTGCAAAGCTGTATTATACTGGTCTTTACTTTGCAGTAGCTCATGAGAAACTGCAGTTGTATGGCTGTGCCAGACATTTGTCTCCAGGTCAAGAAGCAGTAGAATGTCCTCTTCATCTCTTCCCATTTTACAGTTCATAGACATTCAGACCCTTGAGTAGCTTCATGCACTGAGATCAAGTCCCCTGGCCTCTTTTCTGAGACTGAATTTAAATGAGTTCAAGTATGTTCACCATTTGTTTTCCCATTGCTACACTGAGTCAGTGAGGTTACAGGTGTGCTGAGATGTCACTCAGAATCCCCCCACCTCAAGGTGGGAGTTTTGCAGTAGCTATTCAGAAGACGATGGTGGGACCATAAAGCTAATCCAAGTCACTTTTCTTTTTCTTTCTTTTCAAAAATTGTTACTACTTGTGCTAATGTCTCAGTAGTTCTTAATTTTAGTAGTATATGTGCAGTATGCTAAGAGTGTTGAAAGAAGGATGAAAGGTATGTCTCAAACTTGTTTCTGAAATGGGAAGAGTTATCTCCTTCAGCTATCTATAAAAAACCTTTTGATGTTCACTCATTAATCCTCCCCATCTTCCAGGACTTCGCATCCCAATACTTGCTTCATCACTCTGTATCATCTCTTTGACACAGATAAGTTTTCTTTAAATCTCTGGGATATATTGGAGCTGCTAGGATTATCAAACTACTGCAATAGACTTCCAGCACAGCAGAGGTGCCCAGCTAGCCTACAGCTAAAATCACACCAGGATAACCCCCAATTCCACAGAAAGCCTCACTGATTTAGAAATCTTTGGGGTGAAAAAGCTTAGCAGTTCCTACCTTCTCCAACATGATCTTTGACTGAAATAGAATCTTCTGTCAGTGTTCCCCAGTACACCCAGTTTGCACTGGTATGGATTAGTGCTGTACTGTAGAATCCATAGCACATTGTGATGTATTTACATAATTACATATTACAGCATGCTTCAAGTCATATTTGCACACTCATGTGCAGCCCAGGTATGGGCTTGGGAGCTTGACATGGTACCTGGGGCCTGCTTGCTCTTTGTTTTCTATGGAAGAGCTTTGGATTTAAATGGGAAATTTAAATGGGAAATGCCATCATCTTATGGCAAATATAAAAGGAGGAAGATTGGGTTTGAAAAACCCTACATAGAATTTTCAGATCTCATACCTTTTGTGCAAGGAAGTGTTGGGGCACCAGGAATCACAGAAGGTTTTTTTCTAAGTCTGTCAGGCTGTGGCTGAGGAGAGGGTTTGGCCCAGACTGTGGGGAGGCCAAGTGACTGCTTACAGCAGTGGTAAACAAAGGAGAGTGATTTTAAGCTAAAGGAGAGGAGACTTAGTTTAGATATTAGGAAGAAATTCTTACAGTGAGGGTGGTGAGGCACTGGAACTGATTGTCCAGGGAAATTGTGGGTGCCTCATCCCTGGAAATGTTCACGACCAGGTTGGATGGAGCTCTGAGCACCCTGGTCTAGTGGAAGTGTCCCTGCCCATGGCAGGGTGGTTGGAACTAGATGGTCTTTAAGGTCCCTCCCCACCCAAACCATTCTGTGATTCTATGGTTTATTGCCCCAAGAGAAAAAAAAAGCCTAAGAAGGAAGTAGAAGGACATTTCCCTTCATAGGCCTTTAGCTCCCTCTTCTGTGTTCCTATTAGAAACACAAGCAAAAATGTTAATTTGTGTTCTGCCTTTTGCCCTCCTCTCCCCCACCCTTCTGACTGTTTTTAAATGAAAGTAAGCATGGAAATACTGTGAAAGTATAGCAAACTCTCCCATTGTGATCATGCTATTAATTGAGAGAACCAATTATTTTAGCATCACAGGAAGTAACAGGGATCTGTGATCAAACTTCTTTTGATCTTTAAAATGCTTATCTACAAACACATGCTAAGATTAAGATCAGTTTATTTAAAACCAGCTATTATCAGCGTTGAGCTGTGTCCTGGTCATACATTTTTGGTGAAGAATTATTTCATCTGTGTATAAGAAGCAGCATGAGTGATGTTAGAAGTGCATCACACTGTCTTTCAATTAAGCTGCAAACCATACAATTCTTATTTTATAATCCAGTTTTCAGTCAACAGATTGTCTAAAAGTTGTCAGTCACGGGTCCAAATTTATGTTCTTAAATTCATTACAACAAACTTGTGTTTTTCTTGTCCTTCTCCAAATATATGAAGTTCCTGCAGATTCTATTCATTTCCTCTAGTTCCTGCACAATCAAGATGCTTGGCAGATGAAGTCCACATGTTGACACCTAGGGTTGTCCTTGCATGGGGACGCAGAAAAGACTTCCACTCCTTAGATTCTGAGGAGTTGGGTTTGGTGGGCATCTGGCAAAATCCCTCTTTTCAGCCATGACATATTAATGCTAATATGTATGTCTGAGATCAGACTGCTGGCTGCATGCCACACAGTGTTTCCCTGTATGGAGTACAAGAAGGGCAGAGTAAAGGAGGGAAAAGATGAGAGATCCCAGTTTGATAGGATCAAGCCAAGACTCCATTGAGGCATGTTGGTTATCTTTGGAGACTTTTGCCTCACAGTTTTTGAGCTACAGACAAAACATTTTGAGTGACTAGAGATGAAGAGCTGTACAAACTGCCTGTGGGTTAAGGCATTTCATATTCTCAGCTTCCATCGATAGAAGGGATAAAAACAAACCAAATACAAGGCTACCAACAGGGGCTATGTGTTTCTGGATGGTGGATAAAATGTCTTGCTCTCCTTCACACCTTTTGGGCTTTGAGATCCCCTTAAAAGAAACACTGGGGGGGTGATTATCTCTTATCCAATGGAGGCTTGCACATGGTGTCTACCATTGACCCATACTTGACCTAGAGCTGCTTTCTCTTTTCCATCACTCTAGGGTCAACTGCTTGAGGAGTAGCATTGACAGTTCAGCTCTGTTAGATCTTTGCTACCAAGAGACCCTGAGGTTTCTTTGTGTGAGCAGATGTGTGGGCTGGCTTCCATACAGAGGCTCTTTAAGATTTGTACCGAGCCTGAGAATAAGTACACAGTATGATTAATAGATTTGGGATAGTCTGAGATTTTCAAGTATTATAAAATACTGCGAAACACAAGCTTATAGTTAAGCATTGTTGTTAATTCAAATGTGCAATTAGATATCCCTGCAGTTTACATGCTTTTGCATGGGGTAATTCTCTGCAAATTTTGTGATAGAAGTAGTGAGCAATTGTGTGTACTCGGTGTACTAATAGTCTTCCCACACTTAGTCTATCCAATTAAGAGAAGCATTTAAGTATTGCATGCCTAATTATTAGATGATTCTGAACTTTTTTCCCAGTGGGCTTTTATGTTAATAACATATGGCAGATGTAAGAGGATTTTTGTTTGTGCATAGCAGAACATTAATCATCCTTAGAATATCCTTAGATCAGGACAAATATCCTTAGATTAGGACAAATGTGTAAGTTTTGTATTTGTTTCAATAACTGGTTTTATCTTTCTGTTCTGTATACTAAGAAAAAGAGTTACTCCCTCTTTTATGCTCCTAGATTCTCATGATGCCGTTTTAAGATTTAATTCTGCTCCAACACGTGGCTATGAAAAAGATGTTGGAAATAAAACAACCATGCGGATCATTAATTCTCAGGTAAGATCTTCCTTTTCAGAGTTCAAGTCAATGTCTCTTCTGTACAATATGACAGCAAGTTAATAACATGTGAAAAAGTGTTGGGTAATATGGGAAGCAGGTAGTGATTCAAGAGTCGTGATGCAGAGAAGGTGAAAGTTTTCCCTGACAGGGATGTTTACACTGCTGTCAGTGTAGAGTGACTCGATAGTCTTGTTTCAGAGAACCAGTTTGCAAAGTTTCTCATGTGAACTAATCTGTAAAGGCTCTGCAGGAAGCCAGAGAGCTGTCAGTACAGAACACCTTGACTTCCTGGAGAAGCCATTGCCTCCAGGATTTTCACGGAGCTCAGGCTGTGGCGATTCCAAAGCTGTTTTCTCATATTTTCCAGTTCCCCAATTATTTCCTTGCTGGAAGGCAAAAGAAATGGGAACTGAGTTGTGTAACACTAGGCAAGTCATCACTGTTTAAAAATTTGGAAAGAACTAGGAAAAAACTTTAGTGTGTACTGGCTATTACACATCAGGTGAATTTGTTCATCTGAATGGAAACAAGAGAAAATGAGATTTTCTGTGTATGGGTGTAAATAAATAATTGTGACTTGAGCTACAGTGACACCTTATGGTTGAGATTAGTTTTTCAATTTCAAAAATACTAGTGCCTGAATTCCTGTCTTGGGCAAACCAAACCTCTTTCCTCTTTCTGCAATGCAGTCAGAAAATCAGCAACAGAAATTCTGTGAAATTTTATGACCTACTGAAATGAGTTTACTTAGTCAACACCAGGAGTATGGTTGGCATGCTCTGCACATATTGATTCTTGCTGAAGGAGAACAAAATTTTCAGTTACTGTAATTTTTATGAGATCATTTTTTCTTCTGCTTTGAGTGACTGCCCATGCTAAGTCTGTTCTTGGTGGGAGTGTTTTTAATGTGTATAAGCTCATGTTCTTTGCCGTCAAAAAGAGGACTGTTTGCTGTCATTCCCTTCACACTCATTTTGTAGGTCTTAGGGAGGCTGCAGAACAGACTAGATATTTGAAGTGATTTGGGTTAAATATGCCCCCTTTCTTTTGTTCACAAGAAGAAAGCAGAAATATCTCAGTCTGCCTTAAATGCTGTAATCAGTGTACCAGGGGACATGGATTTTCATGTATTTTATTTTACTTTGGTTTTGTTGGGATTTTTTCCTTTTCTTTGATGATTCTCCATTTTACTGTTAGCCAAAATGTCCTGACACTGACCATGCCTGAACTCCTGAACTGCGTAAGTGAACTATAAAGAGTTTCTAAACCTCAGTAGGCTCCCTGTAGAAGAGAGAAATGTTCTCAGAGAGTGATCTGAGCTTTTTTAGCTCCCAGGAGATTCAGAGAGATTAAATGGGTAAATTAGCTGCAGGGCAGACTGGGGTCTTCTGGCTCCCAGAGCTGCTGCAGTACATTCCCTCTGGGATGGTTATGTAGGGTCCCATGGTCTTCTCTTCGGCACTGTGTAAGGCTTGCTCCTCAAAAGACCTCTCAAGAAAACAGAGAGCATGGCAAAGTTCTGGCCAGGTCAACTCACATGGCTTCCTCAGAAGTTTTTGTATTCCCATCAGCTTTGGGCTCCCTCAGAGAGGTCGGAAGCCATCCATGATAGTGCGTCCACCTGCTGAGAAATTAGCCTTGCCCTCTCCGAGAGTGACATCTGCACGGGCCACTTGATGGAAATTGCTTTCCCTACCTGTACTGTAGCTGGGTTACCCAACCAGGTTTACTGACCATCCTCCCCTCCTCACTGTTGGAAAGTCCTGCATTCACTTAATTAAAAGGCTGCTGTGGCCCTTTCTGCCTTCATATTCTCTGCTATGAAAGCCCAAAGGACATGAAGAAAGCCTCTGCAGTGGCAGATACTGTTATGGCAGAAAAAAACTCATACATATGAGTGCAGACTCACTGAAAGTGAAATTCGTGTGGACTACACCTCCAGAGGACTATTGCTTTGACACTCCTTTGTGTGGAAACAAGCTTTTAAAATCTTGGCCTTTTGGTCAATTTGCTCTGTATACTCAGAAAAGGAGTTTATATTCTGAGGTGAAAATTCTCTGGTGTTCTGAGAAATTAAGTTGAAGATGCTGCTAGCAGCATGACTAATTCTGTTCTTACTGTAGAAGGCTGATGGAAATCATTAAACTCAAAGTTTATGGTAGGAAGAATATTGCTATGGCAACAATATTATTTTTCTGAAGAAAAATATGCATAATTAAATATGGCTCATTGGATCCTAAAGGGAAATGAAAATTGTTATGAATTTATTTGTCTGGAATGTTGATTATTTTAACAGCTGGAACAAGGTTCATGCTGTTTCGATCCAATGCTGGCATTAGATGCACCAGGCACCAAAGAGATCTAGTTAGACACAGAGGGTTGAAGAGTAGACTTCCAATGTGGTGGGATGGTCAGGCAAAGTACTGGGAGATGCAGGAAGGAATTATATGAGAGCAGTCGATTAGAGAAAATAGCCCTGTAACATGCCTGATGTTGGAATTGTTTTTCTAGGTATTCCACTTTGTACAGTCACGGTCTAATTTGCATTTTTTTTGGTTGAAATGAGACTGACTTGCTGTTAAAAAGCCATGAAAAAGGTGGTTGGGGATGGGTGGCAGAGAAAGACATTACCCCTGGGGGATGTGGCAGTTCAGAGAAAGCTTCTCTGTGTCCAGGAGGATCCCGCAGGCGATCTGAAGTACTGTAGCTTTCGTTTTCAAGTTCCGGAATACCCCCATAATGTTGATACACAATTACACAGCATCTCAAGTGGTACCATCACATCCCTCACAGATGGAGAGTAATTCAGCATACTGCTACTTCAAACTGTAGTGAGTGCTGTTTATGGCTAAGCTTTTTTTGTGTATTTTTTTTAACAAAACAAGATGCTTAAAATCAACCAGAACTGAAATATAACAAACAGCAGCGTGGGTAGGACTGTTCACTTGAGAGAAGGATTTTGCCCTTTTTCTGGATCCCACTTGCTTTTAATGCTGTGCAATTCTTTGCATCTGTGTTTGCAGATTCTCACCAATCCAAACCATCACTTTGTCGACAGCTCCTTGTATAAAGACGTTATCTTAGTAGCCTGGGATCCTGCTCCCTACTCTGCAAATCTGAATGTGGTAAGATATCCACTTAGACCTTTCTTCCCAATTATTTGAAAGTACTGGAGAAAATTTATTTACTTTAGTCTCCTGGTTCTCCCTTTTCACCATGAACTCCAGGCTCTCTCTTTATCTGAATGGAGAATGCCGAGTGGAGAATGCTAGGAATTGGTCAAAATTGGTTTATTGGTCAAAAAATTTTTAGTAGCCAGCAGTTATACTGGAAGGGACTGTTCTGAGGTGGTAGGATAGATGAACGGTGGCGTTTGTTTGATAAAATATTGCTATTTTCACATAACAGTGAGTTCTGTGTGCTTACCAAGGAGGGAACATTGCTAAATTTCAGAAGTAGGTTTTATCAGGAAAGGTGAAAAACTGCATCCATTTTTCCCCACCTTCCTCTCTGTCTTCCCAAACAACAGCCTAGTGGAAATCTCTCTGGATGCCTTCCCCATTTCTCAGGCCTCCTCCCCAGCAGTCTTCCCTTTATGTCCAGTGTCCCACAGCCATCTGTGCCCTGCTGTCCACCCCCTCACTGAGAGCAGCAGATGTCCATCTGCTTGTCACTGGGGGAGTCTCTACCTTGGCTGTTGCTGCAGCTCTGGTAGACAAGTTGATCTGATGGCTTTTGGCACAGGGAGCTCGGAGCTGAGCAGGCTGCAAAGTAGAAAGTAAGCCTTCATCTGCTGAACTCCCTTAGCAACAGATGCCAGAGGCTGCCTACTTCCCACGCAGGCTGCCATCAGCCTGCGTCATGCGCTGCTGCTGCCTCCGTCAGGGACACGGGCACTTTCAGAGGAAGATGCACCCCCAGGCCCAGATATCATGTCAAAGCTCTTTGAACTTCTTCTTTAATGTGGATCCATGAGGGAAAAGTGGTCTTGGCTCATCCCACAGCAGTCAATTACTTATTGGGAGTCTCTGTACGAAGAAAGGAAACAGAATAGCCCAGACTGGGGAACGCCTTTCTAGCAGAAGCGTATACCAGCGCAGGCTGCTTCGCTACCTTTGCTTCTTTTCTGCAGAACCCAAATGAAGCCAGTTTATGCTATTGTACATGTAGTGTTCAAAACATGTTTAATACTACTAAAAAACATCTGACTTTTTTCCTCCCAGTGGTATAAGAAGCCAGACTACAATCTGTTCACTCCCTATGTACAGCATCGCAGGAAGAATCCAACCCAGCCATTCTACATCCTCCATCCAAAGTTTATATGGCAGCTCTGGGACATCATTCAGGAGAACACTAAAGAGAAGATACAGCCCAACCCTCCTTCTTCAGGGTTTATTGGTAGGTGCATCAAAGATGGTCCCAGTAGACATGTTAATCTAAAAAAATTATTTAAAATGTATACATTGCATGAGGATCAAGTCCATACATGTGTACTGTCTATACAGAAACAATGGTCTCTATACAGAAGAGAGTCCTCTTGGACTCTATACAGAAACAATGACTAGCAAAAACACACAGTATGAGAACTAGAAAATAGTTGAGTGAATTTGATGTTCTGCTTTCTTGCCCTTCACATCCACAGTGTGTCTGCCATATCTATAAAACGTGTATATATCTATGAGAAATTTGTATTATTCCCTATTAATTTATCTGTTGAGGAGCTACTCAGTTCTGAAGTTCCTCACTGGGATCATAAAGCAGAGAATCTTCAGACAACAAATGAAAGCAGATGGCAGATCACAGGATGAAATCAATGACAGGCTGAGCTGTATTCCCTACACAGGCTTCTAGTGCTCAGTCTGAGCACTTCTCTCCTTCACTGGAAGGAATAATGTTTCACTTTATTTTTGGTCCTTCGTTAGTATTTCTGGGGGGATAATTTGGCACTGTATCCACAGTTCATACAGCAGAACAACTTACCTGATGTACAACAGGTCCTGACTTGGACAGGTCTAAAGGATGCAAGTAGTCAGAGGGCAAGGCTGAGTCAGGGTCATCCTTGCCTATGCTTCTAGACTCAGAGGGCAGTAGAGCTTCAAATACCCTCTTCCGCTTGGGAAACTCCATCCTTTCCTCACTGACACTGTGATATTTGCTGCAGTCAGAAAATGGTTTGGTTTTTTTTCTTTGTTTCTGAATCTGAGATTGCATCCTATATGGGAAAACCAGTTTTGAGCATTTATCTTGGGTTCTGTATGCCGTAGTGTCATCCTAGGATACCTTGGAGCACATCAAAGGCCTTAGAGAGGGTGCAGAAGCTCCCAGAGGGATGACATAAAGGTGTCTAGGAGATGCCCATCTATGCCTTGAGGGGGTTGTGCATACCTGGAACATGAGTGGACAGTAAAGGAGGCCTGGTGTGTTGTCAGAGCGGGGCTTGGCACTTGGTTTCTTCTTGAAGTGATGCCTTTTTGGAACTTGCTTGTAAAAATTCACAGGGAGAAGACAGCTCATGTGGAATGATCTCACCAGCTGCATTCACATTTTGCAAAAATGTTTCTTGTAGCAATGAAGTTGTTGATAAAAATAGGTTAACAGCTGCTGATTGTAAGAATAGTGAAGAGGATCATTGTGCTGTCACTCTGTACTTCCACTATACATAAAAAAACACTTCAAAAGCTTTCTTTGAAGAAATGGAATTAATTTCACTATGAGAATAGAACAGCAATCTTCAATCCCAAATCTAAATGTTAGTGACAAAAAATATCCTTCAAGCAGAGAAAGCTTTGAAAATATAAACCATTAAACAAGCAAAATTTTAACAATAAAAGCTGTACAGATAAATATACTCTGTGTACAGAAGCAAATTTGCCTTCTTCTCTAGTGAGAATTTTATTTATGTTGTTCTTTTCCAAGGAGCAGTGCTTTTTGGTAGGCTTTTACCAACTTTAAAATAAAAACAAGGTAGTAAGATGAGCTTATTTGATGTCATATCCACCCCATTTCATAACTAGCTACTCTTCTGATAGATGTATTTTAAATATTTTATTAGAGAGAGTCTTCCTATTTTGGTAACCTTATTGAATTAATGTCTATGCATTGCACATGTAACATAATCTAAATACAGAGATAGCACAGAAACAGCAAATGCATATTGTCAGGGACATAAAGGGCAAGATAAAGCATAAGAAATATAATGCAGCTTGGCAGAAAGCTGAAAAGTCTTGTTGGTCTTCAGGTCAGGTATCACTTAATCACTCATGCAGCAAATAATCCTGTTGGAACTGAAGCTGGCAGGCACAACTAGTGTACCTGTATGAAAGAGGTATCCTGAATATTGAGCTTCTACTTGATTCTTATAAAATCTATAAAATTACTTCCTATAGAATTAGTAGAAATATTGAGTAAGTAATGGCCATCATAAAATACGAGTGTCTTAATGTCAAGAAGAGAAAATCATTTATTAAATGACCACACTACTAAATACCACTGTGCTTAAAACAGCTTTATGAAGGAAAATAGGCTGTTGCTAAATAGAGGGTATGAATTTTTACAGACATAGACATTCCTGAATCTGAGAAATTTCTAGTGTGGATCATGGTGATTCTAATCTTATAGAAAAGGTTACAAAAATGGTTCTGAGTCAAGTGAGGACTTTTGTTTCAGGCTTTTTAGCTTCCAGTAAGCCCAGTTTACAAAATTGGATGAATGTATAAACTAAAACATGGAATCATCAGAATACTTATTTTCACAAATGTCAAGAATGTTTTAGCATGCTCTTACACTGTTTCTTCAGTAATTATGTTTTTCTCCTAACAATTGTATTTATTCCTGCCACTTAGGACTATTTATAAGAAACTGAATCTTGCCAAAAGGAGGATGTTGGTGGAATGTGTCCTCAAGGTGTTCTTCTGTAGCAATGAGTCAGCGTCCTTCCACAGTGACTGATGTCAGGGGAATCTTTTAACATCGCTAATAATTGTATTACAGTACTTAATTCACAATATCATTAAATCTCTCAGGAAGAGGGCCAGTGGGGAAGAGGTAGCCTCTCACATGCTTTGATTTTAGAGGAAGGAGAGAGAAGAGGTAGAACTTCTCCCCTGTTTTTTTCAGTGCATGGGAGCTGCGGAAAATAATGGGTTTTGCACTTCCTTTGGGGTATGGGCTGCCCTATATCTGCATAAATTCTGCCTGGATCCCCTGCCTCCTTCAAACCCTGCTATGTCAGCTCTGCAGCAGCTCAGTGCTGCTGAGGAGAGGCAGTAGCATTTGACAGCTGGTGGCTGGGGTAAAGGAAGCACAGTGCGTGTCCCAGCTGTGGAGGGGAGACAAGAGGATGGGAAGAGCAGGATTGTTTGAGGGGAGGGATGGTTTGTGGGTAGAGATCCAACAGGGTAAACGAACCTTTTGATTTTAATCTGAGTCTCTTTTGGTTTGTTTCCTGAGACACCAGCATGGACTTTACCTGGCTTGTAACTTTGCCTTATGTGGCATGTCATGGCTTAGCTAATGTCCTTCCTCATTATAAATCATTTACTCTTTGTCTTCCTAGTCTAGTCCTTACAAGAGCTTTGGGAAGCCATTCCTTCATATTTTTGCATCACTTTTGCAGCTGCTGCCTTCATGCTTCTAGACAAATTTCTGCACAGTATTGTCATCATCTTGCATTAGCATTAGGCAATTGCCATGGTGGCTTTTCACATTTAAAGTTGTTGGTTCACATTTGGCTGAAAATAAGTTTACTAAATGAGTATTGATATGTTTACATCTCGTCTTGGACTTGGATCTACACCATTTTTCTCTGAAGATATATAAGCATCCAACCACCAAACCTCTGATTTGGATTCCGCTGACAAATCTGAAGTTAGCACTGTTACTAGGGAAGGACTACCTTTTGGCCACAGAAGTGAGTCACCTCTCACTTCCTGTTAATAAGTCTTTCACTGAAATGTGAACTTGTTCTTCCTCCTGTCTTTCTGCACATATCAAAGTTCAGTTTTTAATTGAATGTGATAGTATATAAAGTATCAATCTCTACTGTTACCATTCTGCTCTAAGAACTGACTGTTCCTGTACCCTCTTTGGTAGCCAATGTAAACAGCCTATTCTGACCCTAGTTTTTTGTCATCTGAAGACCAAGAGTAAAACTGCCGAGTTTCTCAAGAGCAGAATTCTGTGTTCATTGGATGGGATGGTGCCTTAGCATTCGGAACGTTTGAGGGCTTTTTAATAAGGTCGAGATTTATACAAAGGCTTTTCTGTGGAGGTTTTGCTCCTGTCCACTGTTTATATAGTAGATTTTCTATAAATTCCTACTTACCATAGTCCATCAGTACACTTTGCTGATTTACCTCTTCAGAGGTGACTTTAATTGAAATTCACATTTATATACCCTTATAGAGCAGTGATTTTTATCTTTTTAAAAGCTAGCTGAAAGCTGTGACTGCAGTATTTTGGTTTTTTTTTTTTTCAATCCAAACATGACCTGTGTAGATTCTTACATTTTAGGTTGTCTGTGTAGGTGGTAGTTCTGCTATGTGCTAGAAATTTTAGCATAACATACAATCCACTGAACACAAAATAACTAAGCCCACTTTACTTTATTGTTGGGAGAACGGAAATGTTGTTTGAGACTTTACAGTTGACATTACAGTTTTAACAGTTATGTCTCATTAATAGTTGATAACATTATTTTAATCTTCATTTGCATACATCAAGACAATAGTACAAGCAAGGCTATCATTACACTGCAACCTTAGCAGGTCGTTGTATGACTAAGAACTTAAATTTAAAATGGCTTTGGAGAGCATGTTGCATAGAAGTATACAGCTGATCTCCAGCTCTGCTTAGAAAAAAAATGCACTTGCATGAACTGAAAGAAATAATTAGACATATTAAGAGTTGCCTTTGTTGCTGTTATTCAGTTGTTTTAACAGCAGTTAGTGCAGGAACAGAATAGTGCTCACTCTTTCCAGCTCAGTGTTGTTCAACTATTGTAACAGAAATAAATAACACCTCCAATACATAAGATTCAAATTATTCTTACTCTAATAAAAAGCACACTGAAATTTGAGTATCTCCCACTTCTCAAAATGGAGAGCAAACTCTTCTCTTAAATCACATTTAAAAAAACCGTATTATTCTTGTGTATCGCCCAAAATTAAATAATACATTTAGAATTACATTATATTACTGGTCAGTATTTTTGAGTCTATACTCATATTACAGAATATATTATTGTGATTAATGTAGAGCTTTTTGCATTCACCAAGTTATAAATATGTAATTTTCTAGGTCTACTGTGTAATACTAGTATCTATACATCAAAGATGACAAGTCTTGCACAAATTATTAAGCTTAGGCATAGGGCCATGTGGTGACAATGCTTTGATAAATAATTTGGTTTTCTTGTGGTTAATATTTTTCACATAGTTCATGAACTAAACAGAGGTAAAAGAACCCTTTTTTAGAAACAAAGTGCTTTAAAAAGCCAGAGCTTCTTTTCCTGCATGTACCAAAGAATAACTGAGGCACATTTGGCCCAGTTTCAAGAAGTTTCCTGTGGTACCTGCAATCCAATCAAGAGAGACTATAGTAGTAGACTATAATTGAAAACTATACATTCTAAATGCTTTATGCTTATTTGTAATGCTTTCAAATACACCGATTATCAAACACAAACTTACTGGTATATCTAGCTAAATTATTTTCTGTAACTGAATTTATGATGTGTGTGTAATGAGACGTTACGAGTAAAAATCAGATTATGGGCATTTAAATGTTTTCAGCATCTCTTACATTATGTTATAATGATTCTGTGTTCTTGGTGAATGTTTGAGTTACACTTGTAATTTTAGATGATTTCATACAGCACCTGTTGATTCAGATATATTTCAGATAGAAACTATTTTTTTTATTTATTTGTAAGCTAGAAAACATTATTTTTAAATTAGAGTGCTAACCACAAAGCTTAATTGTACCATACAATATTCATGTTGGAAAACCAAAACCTTTGGAATTATTCAAATTGCCAAGAACAAATAAAAAAACATTTTCTCCTTTTGATTAGAATCCATAGTACATGTTCATTTGTAAAAACCATCCGTGCAAGGAGTTTAATCTTCATATAATTCTGATTTAAATGTTCTCAGTGCAGATTTTAAAAGCTAGGTTTATTTGTGCCAATTGGACTGAGTTTAAACTATACCCAACAGTTCCTAACACTATAGATGTCTGCCAAATAGGAAAAAATAAAAGTACTACACTACACTTGATCTTGCCCAACAGGGCAAGAGGAGATATCACACTTTTCTAAGGATTTTGAAATACTAATATATAATATTTCAAAATACTGGTTTAGTGTCTACAATTGTACTATTATAACAAAGTTGCATTTGACTGTTTCTCTGACAACCACATAATTTTTTTGGAATAATATATTTTATAGTATTTTTAAAATATTCTATGCTCACAATTCTTTTCTTTTTTTCTTTTTTTTTTTTTATTTAAATTTCCCATTGGGTTCATGAGCATTGTCATTCAACTACAAAACATTCACAAAGCATACCTTTGAATGTTCTACCACAATACAGGCAGAATTATTTTGCATTTCTCCACTTTTACAGCTGTAATCCAAATGGAACTTCAAAAATCCAGCAAGGGTATTAGAATTAGATTAGAGTGGCCTATGCAGAATTATCTTCAGTTGTGATTTTGAATGTATGGTAGCACCAGTTATGTTTGCCAAAGCTAAAATCAGGCTGGATACCCTGACCTTTTTCTTAATATGAAATATGGATTGGATACTTAAGATCTGAAAAGATTTTTGATATTTAGGTGCTATAGACAGCTATAGGCTTTCTGTTTCAGGTTGTATGTTTTCTCAAGTTGTGCATGTCTAGTGCCCTTCCCTAAATATTTTGTAATTCTCTGCTTTTACTCCCATTCCTGTACCTTAATATTTATGAGGGCTGGGGAAAAAAAAACAAAAACAAAGACATCTCCCTTCAGCTTAATCCTTAGACATGCACTGCTTCCTAAAAGTGCCCACTTTCTTCTGCTGAAGGAGAAAGCAAAGGAGCCTGTGATACCTATCTCAGGTGTGAGTAACTAAGGGGCACATTTGAACATGCCTTGTTTTTATTTCTTCTCACCGTGCTTCTGGAAAAGCCAGTTACATTATTTTTCATGAAGCTCCAAAAGCTATCTACATATGAGAGGAGAGGAGAAGATTCTTGATAGCCAAGTGCCAGACTCTTATTTTTGGTCTCTGTCTAGTCAGTGGAGAGAAACAACACTAAAAGGAAAGTTCTCTGTAAGTGAACAATTCAACACATCCTAAAGGAGACGTCTAAAATAAGTCAGATGAGTTTTGCCCTAGAAATACTTGTCTCCTGCCTTGTCTGTAAAGAATGCTTTAAACCAGAAAGGTCAAAGAAGTGCATGGATATCTCAGTAAGATTAATCCTGTCCAGACTCTATATTGTGTTGGGACAATGACAGTCTCATTCTGTTTATTAATAGCTCCTTAGGTCAGTGCGTGCTGTTTTATAGCTAATAGTTGTGCATTGACTGAAAATGGTTGTAAAGAGTATTAGCAAAGACAAATATTGAAGTGTATACTATAGAAAATCTTCACCCTACGGGCTATCAAACAATGAGGTTTTCATTCATACTGATAATCCTGGAGGAGCGTTGAGATATGGAACAAAGTTGATGAGATGATGTTGAATTGGGCGATGATGTGAAAAATACACAGAGGAAAGAAATAAGTGTATAGACATACTCTGAGGGCAGTACAGGGATAGGAAATAAATGAGGCACACTTGGACACTACAAGTGTGGGAGAAAATGCCAAAAAATTCAGCCACAGAAGAGAAACTTAGGAAGCAATAACAGAGAAAGAAATGTGTAAAGATAACAAATGGGAAGCAACGTGGGACTTCTCAGAATAGACAGGCAAGCAAAATGAAGTTAATGGAGTCAAGATTAAGTCTGAAAGCAGTCAGGCACATTACTCTTCTTTAGCTTTGACACTGCATCCAAAACATAAAAGTTCAAACATAACATAAAAAATGTTTTGGGGGTGATGTAAGTGGCAAAAACCAATTGGTGACCTAAAAAATTTATATCATCACTGAAGCTAAATGGAGGAGAGAAGGGAAGGTGGGAAGGTAAATGAAAATGTAGACAGCTTGGCACACTTATATCTGCTAGATACAGATGTCAGTAACTCCCTGCAATGTTGTTAAAACGAAGCAAAGACAGGAACTGAGTTTAAGTGTGGTATGAAAAAACATGGGATGGAATGTGAGGCCTGTAGTCCAGGGAGTTCTGTTGGCAGTGCTGTTTTGGGACTTAGGAAAAACATGGCATTAGAAAAATAATAGAATGAAACCTGAATGTATCCTAGTATATGGACTGATGCAAATGTCCTAGTGGTCTAAACTGCTGCTGTTCTTTGAAAGATGCTCAATTAACATTTTTCGTAAGCTGAGTTTGCAGTAATGGCTCTACAACGCTAGGGCTGTCCCCTGTGGAGGGGTTTCACATACTCCAAGGCATGAGACAGAAATGAAACCATTTCTTCTCTATTATAGCGAGGACTGTATTTGTAAAAAAAAAAGACAGCTTCCTTTCCAAGAAGAACCTTTTTTATTATGCTTTCTTCTTCATTCCCTCGTTTTCTTGTTTGTTTTTTTTTTTTTTAATGCAGCGCAGAACAGAAGGAGCAGATCATTTCAAGGGAGAATCTGTGCCACCTAAGTGGAGGGACCTACCTCCTCAGGTTCATGTGTAATTCTGCATCTCACCCACAGATGGTTTGGAAGGAAGTCCTGCTTGTACCACACTGTTGGTCCCATGGGCTGGATGTCTGTAGTGCTAGAGGTGCTAAAGGAGGAATAGCCTGGCACTGACCACCATTTTTGCCCAGACTAGGGTTTGAGCATTTGACATGTGCACACAGCCTGGAACTATCAGGAGTGCTCCTGATTCCACCAGGACAGATAAGCCTCTAGCACAGAGACAGTTCTGTATATGGTAATCTCTACTTGTTGTTGTGGCTCATCTTTCAGGCTTCAGCACAAGATTCTGCTAAAATTTAGCTGCTACCACTCAAAAAATAGTCTGCCAAGTCAATGTCTTCCCTCTTGCCAAACATTATTGTCCAGCATGAACAGAAATGTAAGTAGAAGTTATGGTTATTTATGAGCAACCTAGACTGAAATCCCAAAACATGGTCTGGATGGAACCAGGCAGGAAAGGTAAGGAGCTAAACTAGATAGCCCAGTGTGCCTTTTAGATTGGTTCTGGAGCATGCTGAACCACTGACAACTAGAAGCTAAAATTCTACCACGTCTAAGTCCTCCGTTAATTAATTTACAAGAAAGTCAATGATACTGCTTAAAATTTTGTCATGGTTGAACCATACCTGCAGTTAAGTGGCTATTTTTCTGTTATTAAAGAGTCACAGCTTTTGTTCTTGACAGTTTTCCAATCCCACACGTGGCAACTTCCTTTATTACTTTCAGGGTTAGCTTGGTAATGTGGCAGTGAAATAAAACACACTTTGGTTAAGGCTTGTACTTTCCATCAGAGCCAGTTTTCCTAAGATGTTGGTGGTAAAGCTTTTGAAATTGGCTCTAGGCTTGGCTCTGGGCGCAGTAGAGAAGTCATTTCACTGTCTGTTTCTAGATGTGGTTCCATTGCACGTGTTTCCACCGTCTGCCCTCTGAGCCAGCTGGATAACAGTTACCTTGGAATGGCAGGTGGGCTCTCCATCAGTGGAGGAAGGAGGTTGGCAGTGGAAAAGCTGACGAAAGCATTTGTAAAACTAAAACAACAAAAAAACCCAAACAATTCTAGACATAGCTGCTTGGCAGGTTATAATTCAGAGCATCTCTGTAACATCTTCAATGCAAGGAAACTTCATTTACTGGGATTGTACTTTTTGTTCAAATAGGGATTAAATAGCTTTTTACCATGAATGTGTTTCTTGCTGCTTAAGACTAAAGTTCACTCAAATTTGTGAACTTCAGAATTGATATGCTTAGCTTTTCTAAGACTATAGATTCTGTAGAGTGTAAAGCTGTGGAACAATTATAAAATATTTTCAGAGCATTTAATTAATGATAAAAGATTTAACCACAGAAATAATTGGTTTTCAGTTACTTCACACATCAGGCAGGGAAAAGTCATTTTGATAATCTAATGATACACAGCAGGGAGAACATAGAGTTCTTTTCATTAGCAAGCCATTGAAATCCCTTCATTCCCAAACTGTAAACTAAACTTCAGAAAATGGCTTTGCTTAATTAAGAAACTAAAATAATTTTTTATGTTAATTCATTTCACTTCTGAGATCTACTCAAAACATCTTTGATGATAGCAAAGCTGTTGTGCAGAAAAAAACCCCAAACAACAGTTACATCAGTTCCCATCTGTAAGTGCCAAGTGAGAAATTATACAGCTATCTCCTCTGAGAGCTGACAGCCCTGTTCAGCAGATTGGGATACCAATAGTGCTACAAGTGTCTCAATACCTCTTCTACACAAATTTGTTTTTTAAGTGAAATCCTAAAAGAAATTAATAGCGCCCAAAACTTACTTGATGTCATTTTCCTTTTGCATGGTTTTGTGAAACAGAAGAGCCTTCCAGGAGCTATGATTGATGTGAAAGTATTGTAGTTTAGGCAATATTGTTGATCATTATCTGGTATTAGTCTGTCTGAAGATGTGCAGTTGCAACAGCAATATTTCTTTTGTTTCAAGGCTATAAAGACTGCAATTGATGGTGCTGATGATAGTCTGCCACTGGCATGTGGCAGATAAAAATGGGTTGGCATTCTATGGATTTCTCCTTGCTGAGCAAGGAAGTGGTGAGGGATTTTTCCTTATGACAGCACTGCTTTAAGTAGGAATTTTTCTCTGGTGTGTCTCCATGAGACACTCTTCACAGAATTATCTGAAGCTGTGGGCTTTTGTGACACTACTACATGAGGGATGTTTCCTTATATACCCTTCTGCATGTGCTTGGCCAAGTCTTGCTGCTTAGAGAGAAGCAAGAGGATGGGAAAAGTAGAATTGGTTCAATTTCAGTCTAAGAAAGACCAACATTGCTATAAGGTGGAGATGTTTCAAGGATTCTTGTGGGGGATGTTTTGTGGATAGACTAAATGGGGGGAGGTGGGAAAGAGCAGTCTTCTCACTCAGAAGGCTGATGGTGATACGCAAGTTCTTTACAGGCTTTTCACTCTTTCTTTATGACTGTTATCCTACCCTGTTGACTCTACAGGGAGTTGATCACAATCTTTATGTATCAGGGACAAGTGAAAGCTGCTCAAATTCAAGGAACGATTGCTTCACTTCATGATTTTACAGAATACTTAAGGTGTGCGATGGCAAAGAAAAGAAGGAAAGAAAAATAGTTCGGATGACTGCAAGGAAATTTCTGCAAGAAAAGTGAAAGCTGGTGTTCACTTTTGTTTTCCCTTGTTGTTGCAGGTATCCTCATCATGATGTCCATGTGTAATGAAGTGCACGTGTATGAGTACATCCCTTCAGTGCGACAGACCGACCTGTGTCACTACCATGAACTCTACTACGATGCAGCTTGCACCTTAGGGGCCTACCATCCACTGCTCTACGAGAAGCTCCTGGTGCAGAGGATGAACAAAGGTTTGCAGGATGATCTGTACCGGAAGGGGAAAGTCATTTTGCCAGGGTTCAAAGCTGTCAAGTGCCCCAAACGAAATAGTTTCCCACACTTGTAGAAGTAAGTCTTTCAGAAACAATGTGCAATAAGGTACTACTGTCGTACTATAAACAAGAAGAGAATACTTGAAAAAATATATCTTAGACCAATCTAGTCTTGAGTCTATAAATTGTAATTAAGTAGCAGGCATGAGAAATACTTCTCTTCTGAGCCTGAGTATTTATTACTGCTTTGCAAATAGTTGCAGAAAAAAAGCAAAGGCTTAGCTCATGAAGGTGCAAAGGACTTACTTAGGCAGAAATATAATGTATTGTTGTTGGTGTGACTGTCAGAATTTGTCGGTAGTCTCATGCCACATATGCTAGACTGTAAGGTTATTTTTTAAATGAATTTATTTAATTGTCAAACCTGGCATTGTGAAACAGCCTCTATTGTTCATGTATGTACAGAGCGGCCAGTTGAACAATGCAGCATTTCCCATGGCTCCATGGGATTTTCACATTCTCCCAGAATGAAGTAATTGCTACTCCAAGCTGTGCAGTCATTCACTAGAGCAGAATTTAATGCCTGTTCCTACACAGGCTCAGTTCCAGGCCTCCAGCTGAACAGGGGCTTAGGGTGGCCCTGAAGTGCCTGCAGTCAGAGATGGCTGTACACAGCTAAACCAGGTAAACTACTGGATGTATTTTTGGATGCCAGTCTCCCATGCTCACACTGACTGAAGAGGGAAGAGAGAAATGTTTCATTTCTTTAGAGAAAAAAGAACATATTTGTAACCCAGTTAGGAAGAAAAACTCTCCCTGAAAGGACTATCAGGAAGGTGTGAGATGGAAATGCTGCCTTCCCCCAGTCTGCACAGACACAAAAGATCCAAAGAAAGCCAAGGGAGGCTGTGCAGCATTCACCCATCATACTGAAAGCAAGCATAGAGGGGGCTCACCTCTTGTCAACAAAGATGGCATTCAGGAATACAGACATTATTTGTTAGGTATTTCATTGGTATCTGAATCAAAGTCATTTGTTCACAAGTTCTTGCTGTTCAGAAAGGAGAAGTTTTCTGACAAAAGAAGATGATATCAGCATTTTTTACTTAATGTTTGAAAGACTGTAACGCAGAAAAGCTGTAATGCCTGCAAAAACACCTGACTATGGATTGCATATGGAGATGGTTTGATATTTTTATTCATAACACAAGTACAATATTCTTTAAGAATTCTGAAAGTTAATGGTCTGGAAAGGTTTTCGCAGTTTTTTGGTTTGGTTTGTTTTTTTTCCCACCTGACTGTACATTTCTTTTAGAATAAGTTCAGCAGGAATATGTGCACACAAAAGCACAGCTATATCCTACTCATGTCCATCCAGTAAAAAAGCAGACATCTCAAAGGGGCATTGAAAAGAATAGGTGACTGGTTGTGGTGGAAAGTATTTTTTATGTTTTGACTTAAGCAAAAAGCCTTTTGCCAGAAAGGCAAAAAAAAGCAAACAACATTAATGACAATTTTACCTTCAATTGTAATGTAAGTGAAATCACAAAATCCTTTTACTCCCACTCTTTGGGAAGCAGTATTGGAAGGATCTTTGGAAAGGATTATTTTCCTTCCTCAAAATGAAGAATATACGTCTTACATAGGACTTAGCCTTCTTTCTGGGCTTTATGATGATCTTAAGATTCTTCTTGTTGACAGAAATTATGTGTAGATGATTAAATAACTGTACTTCTGTGTTGTATGGATAGTTTTGTCCATAAAGCATTTTGGTACATATCAAAATTATTAGGTTTTACTCATACTAGCCTTGGACTCTGGATACAGTACCTACCAATTTCTTTTTAATGTTATGTGCAGTGGCAACTTTTATTCTTGAAGTTAATAACATTGTTATTTAAATGCATGGAGGATAGATAGCCTACAAAGAACTAATTTATTTTTCCATATGTTTGGTACCCTGTTTGCTAAACATAAGCAGTCTGAAAAGTGCAATCAAATATGTCTCTCTCTGCTGTACCCTGGGCTAGCTATGACATAACTGTAAAGGAAGAGAATTTAGCTTTTTAAGACTAGTGAATATGATACTTTTCAATAAGCAGGGACTTCTAGAGTTCCAAAAAGAAAAGAAAAATCACTTTGACTGGCCTGCAACCACTAGCTTTTAACTTCAGAAAGAAGAAAAGTACTAACTGCATTGCTCAACCACCCACAGCAGGATTATGTAGTATTATTCATTCTCTCAGTAACTGGTCAGAATAATCAACATAGCTGTTGATTATACAGAACAAGGCAAATTATAATGTTTCATGTAACAAGTGCTAAGCATACCTACTTAGTACATCATTTATATACCAATGCAGAGCCAGGTCCAAGGTGTTTTATAATGAACTGTATCTTTTTAATTTACTGGACTGCACATTCAAGCCCTTGCAGCCAAAATTTTTTCCTTGCCATATCCTTCTTCATAGGGCAGTCAGTCCTCCCTCCACAAGTGAAAGTGTGGTTGTTGTGGCACCATCACCTCAGAAAATGCTGCAGAGCTGTGCTGCACACGTTTGCTCACAGAGGAGGAAGACCAACCTGTGATGCCACCTTTAAAAAATGAGCCTGGAATGGCTTTCTGACACTGATTTCCACTGTGATGTTTTACTGGTCTGCCTGCTCAAACACATTGTGGTTGCTTAAAGAGCATTTTCTCTCCTACCTTGTCCTTCTCCAGTTTTTGTCACAAGTGTGTTTGATCTGCTAATTGAGGGCTCCCCTCCACTTGCTGCGAGGGGGAGAAGGGGCAGGAATAAAGGGGAAACATAAAGGACCTGCAGAGGTGCTCCTCTCACCACTTCTTACTCTCCGTGGCATTGGCATTGCTGGCTTTTATAAGAGCTCTCCAAGTGTTTTTGAATTAATGGGCATTTCCCCATCCTCTGTGAGGGCAGAGAAATGTTTGCAAAGAACCACATTCAGTAAATTTAAAACAGTCAACGTGTAATAATACTGAACCACAGCTCTTCTAAAAATAATGGATGAGAGTGCTGGTTTTAGATGCCTGTTAAATGCAGCAATATGAAAGGAAGTGTATTTTTTTACCAAGATCATGGGACTTTTTGGGGAAAAGATAAAGGCATGGCTTCGTAGCTTTCCCATGTGGCTGTCACACACTAACAGAGTGGGACAGCACCTAGACAAAAGAGGTTTGTTCAAACCTGGTGCATCTCGAGGTGCATCGTCAGCCAAGCAATTGCCTCTGCTGTTGGGCACCTGAGCTCCCTTTGCACTAGTAGGCTTTAAATTTATGGAGTTTTACTGACAAGTAAGAACAAGTTGCCTTCAAACACTATCGAGCCTCATTTCTGTGCCCTGGTGCTGTGGACAATAGTTAAAATTAACTGAAACAAACCAGAAACACAGCAGCAGCTTAAGGAAATGCACTGAGTTTATGCTGATTTTAATTATGCTCTTCTTTCCCCACTGTGAATTCTGTAACTTTTCTGACTTTGGTGCTCCATCATTTTATGCATTCATGCATTTATGCATTTATGCATTAACCATTTTGGATGGTTAAATTAAGGTATTCTTTTGTTTAATCAAGGAAAAAAATTATGAAATATTTTGCCTCATTTTAAGCCAAAATCTTCTTACTAGAAAAAAATCCATTATTTTGTTCCATTCCTCTATAGTTCTAAAGGTTACCTCAGCATAAACTCATAGCTCAGTCCTTCCTTGGATTAAACTACTACAACTTTTTTACCTTGTGTTGTGCAGTTTTATGCTGTAGAAACTCTAGTAAATTCAGTGAAATTACCATTATGTACCTTTGGAGAGAGAGAGGAGTGAGATAAACACTCTAATGTACAAATTTAATTTAAGCATTGCTTATCTTTGGTCAAGACACTTTCTTTTGTGAAGACATCTGAATTCTGAACTTTTTGCTGTAGCTCTCTTGCCAAAGTCAGAAGAACCAAAAGAGTTGTTTTTTTTCTTTTTAAATGAAGACAAGTGTCTACACTCAGTGGTTGCACATACTGAGCACAGTCATTTTAGGGACTGATTGAATTAAACAGGAGTTCAAAACACATGTGGAGCCATCCCTAGTGGGGTTTTAATTTCTTTTTCCTTCAGAAGTTTTTAAGGATGGAAAATACCTTTTGGACAGTGACACAGATGTACTATGGAAGAAGTATTAAATACATTGACTGCAACAATAAATGGCTACTATTTTTCCCTTCATGCTTTCTAAAGTTGATGCATATTTAAATGAAATCTTGCTTTGAAGTAGGCTGTTCAGAAGCCTGCTGTTAAAATTATTTGAATCTTTCCCAGCATCTATCCTCTGACACACAAGAAGGATACCTGATTTAGCTGTTAGAAATTTAAAGTAGCCCATGTCAGGGGTATGTGAATCACTTAATGAATTTTGACAGTGCAGATATCTTCTCTCTGGCTCAGCAATCAGATTCAGAATTTTGTTCTTGAAATAAGAGTTGTGTGTAAAAGCCTTACTTTTTTCATATCATCTCATCACTCTTAAAATATGTAGTCGTTCAACTATTCAAATATAGACTGTGTACTTTTTTAATAGCTTTGAGAATTATTTTGTATGATGATTTTTTTAAATGAATGTGTACTCTAACAACAAACCTTAAGATTTTACAGGAGTCACATTTTTAAGCAGTGTTTGTATACATTTTAACACTTTTTATATTTTCTATTATGATTTTGTATATTTTTATGTATACACAGTGTACAGATTTTTTCCTGTAAATAAAACATTTGTTTTCATTTGTTTAGGAGTGCTGGTCTTTTCATATTGCTCTAAATGAATGACACTGAACTGCAGGGGGAACAAAAGAGGGAAGGTACCTGTCAGTTCTGCCCACAATTTCAATGAAATCTCAAATGGAGAAGGACAGCTAATCTGACAAGGAGTTATCACACTAAACTACAGAAAAGAGGCAAATATTGTAACGCTAGTTTTATTCTAAAGTGTACTCAAGCAGCTGTGCTAGGATTCCCTGGGAGAATATATTCACTATGCTGCTCAGTAAATTTCTGAGCAGTAAATTTCTTGTGATTGTCAAGCAAGGAGGTCGTCGGTTGTCAAGTACAGAGGTCGTACTCTGATGACTTGGTGGAGTGCTTGAAATGCTGATAGACTTCAGCTAAATGGCTGTGCTACCCATTCAAGGAATCCAGCGTTGTGTTTTAGGGAGAACAGGCTTTTAAATAAATTATTAATTAAAATTAAAAACAACTTACCAAAAGGAAAATGTAACTTGCCATTCTGTCTGTGATGAGATACTGTATAATTCAACCACAACAAGCCTGCTTACATCCATTAAATGTGGGGCATACTGCTGCTTTTTGGTAGTTCTTGAACTACACAGGGGCCTGAGCTGGGCCAGTGGAGGTGCTAATCAGTGTTCTCATCCCAGGGGCTCATCTTGAGTCCATGGCAACAAGAAAGCTGGTTACACATTAGTGGAATGATAAAAGTTGGATTGCCATCATGTGCATCCCTGGCAGACAGTAATCATGCATCTCATCCTGTGTATTACACCACCTCCTGACAGGCAGTGTTGGGGGGCTAGTTACTGTCATCATATGCAAGTAACACCTCCCAGAAAACTCACATCAGGGGATAAACTGAATGCTGGAACCTATGAATGAAGTAACTAATTTGTACTTCTTAAATCCAGCCACTTTGCTTTTTTTTATTTAAAAAGCTAACAAGAAAATATGATCACGTGTTCCGTCTATTAAATGTTCAGTCAACTTCGCACTCTGACATGAGGGAGAACATTCTTGTCTCACAGCATTCAAACTGTACCTCCGCAGGAGGTGCAAATCCATGAACTATATTGTGTAGTGTACAGAGGACATCTTGCTTACACACTGTTCTTCAGCAGGAACAGCTAGAGGAGGTGGGACATTACCTTTCTCATAGTATCTCAGGGAGCCTTGAAGGCAACCCATTTTCAGGTTTATTTCCAAAATTGCACTGCCGTTTTTGAACAACATGCCTTTGTCAGAGTACCTTTTATTGTTTTACTCATAAAAGCCAGCTGTGTTTCACTTGAGTAGTTCTTAGGGACATAGTTCTGTTGACGGGTGAAGCTTCATACAGGCAGTTTGGTCTGTTTATCTGCATTATTAGCTTGCCTGTTGTGATCTGGCTGAAAGACATATCTCAGGATTTTTAATTCAACTTGCTGTCTTGACTGCAGCATGAATTATTGAAGTGATTCTCCCCCTCTCCTCCTTTCTGATGAGACCCCAGCTAGAGTACTGCATCCAGACCTGCAACCTCCAGCATAAGAAGGACATGGACTTGTTGGAGCAAATCCAGAGGAGGCCCACAAAGAAGTCAGACAGATTGAGCACCTCACTTTTGAGGAAAGGCTGAGACAGTTAGGGTTGTTCAGCCTGGAGAAGACTCTGTGAGATCTTATTGAGGCCTTTCAGTATTTAAAGTGGACTCAGAAGAGAGATGGACAGCTTTTTAGTAGGGCCTGTAGCAATAGGACAAGGAGTAATGGTTTTAATCTAAAATAGTGTAGATTTTAACTACACATAAGAAAGAATTTTTTTATGATGAGCATGGTGTAACACTGGAACAGGTTGTCCAGAGAGGTGGTAGGTGCCTCATCCCTGGAAATATTCAAGGTCAGATTGGATGGGACTTTGATCTACCTGGCTGTGTTGAAGAAGGTCCTGATCACTGAAAGGGAGTAGGACTAGGTGAGCTTTAAAAGTGACCTTCTAACCCAAAACTGTTCTGTGATACTATGATCAGAACAGCTAGACAAGCAAGGGAGGGTCAGTCTTACTATAATCACATCCACCCTCTTCTGCAGGTAACTGCACCTGCAGCAGTGATTGAACAGTATCTTACTGTGGGACTGCATCAACTAGTGTGAACAGAGCACTACCACTTGTGGTTTGTTTGGACTTCTGTTCTTGCTTCTGTTCTTGACTTTTCCAGGGTGACAAATTTGATTGCTTCATCAGAGTAGCATGGATTTATCTGCTGCACCCCAAAACTTACCAATGTCTACTCCATATAGGTATCTTTCCTTATTTTTTTAGATTCTACTTTCTTACACAGTAAGTTACTCCAGAGAATGCACTTCAAAGAAATGGCAGTACTGTTATAGAAATATAGTCTGACCCCAAAGCTTCATGCCTTGATAACCAAGGCAAGTAAGAAGTGCGTGCCCTGTTNAGAAGGAGAAGAAGGAGAAGAAGAAGAAGAAGAAGAAGTAAATGCTAATTTAGTTTGATGAAAATATTAACCAATTATATTAAACTGACTGAAAGTAACTATAATGCATAGTATAGTCGGTTTTTTTTAAACTGGAGGCTGAGCAGCCACCAGAAGACTGGTAGCACAAGTAGGTTGTGACAGATCACAGGGGGAATCATTGCTGGTGTGATTGCTGGATTCTAAAAAATTATAAAATAAAGAATGAGGGCTAGTGAAAGGAAGGAGGAGAGACAAGGAATTATGAATGACAGCAAGAAAACAGAAAGAAACAGCTAGAAGATGTAGAATAACAGATGGGCAGGACTGTTGCTTTTTCCTAATAGTCACTTACTTGGGTTTAGTGTTTTGTTTTCTTATTTTTTTTTCTGCACATTTGGAAAGAAACCCAACTCATCTGTTGGTGCTTGTATTGCTGCTGTCAGGTTTAGTATGCTGGGATGTGATCTTAAAATGAAGAACTATAGTAGAGTTAAGAACAGACCTGCTGGAGTTCAGCTTCTTTGTAAACAAATGAATCCCACAAATTTAACTGAGAAAATACTAACGGGGCTGCACTGCTACACTCTGAACAACCTCCTTCCTGTGCATATAGTCATCTGTATGATAACTGCAATATGACAACCAGTTTCCTCTGGTGACCTGTTTCTGCACGTAGACAAATATAAATCAAATTTCCTCTTGGTCCCAAGATGCATCTGATAGGTAGGGGATAATTACTTTAGCAACTATTCCTTATATGCTTGTGAGAGGACTCCAGAAACCCCTAGGGTTTTGGAGGGTAGGCAATAGGCATCACAGGTGCACTGATTTTATGGAAGCAACCAGAGGGGAAAACTACTGCCAGTGCTGACTCCAGGCTGTGTCAGCTGCGGCTAATTACCTTGCTCTCAGTTGTCTGACTGCAACTGAGCTGCCTGATTAAAATATTTTACTGCTCCACCTTCTAAACAGTAGTCGTTTTCTGCCCTCAGTCCTGGAGCACTGATGGATAGGTTGTACTGGCTGCATCCTGCACTGGTGCTACCATGTGCAGCAGGTATGTCTCCTGTGCAAGTGAGGGTGGGAGTGTTGCTAATGGAAGATGTTTGGGTGATTCTGGATTGTCTTGGTTTGTGTAAATCTAGAAGGCTTTGTTTCATCTTTTAAGCATTTTTTAGTGATAGCAGTTGTAGGAAACATAATGTGAATGTACCTCAGGAAGTTAGAGTTCATGACTTGTGAGTTGTCTGATGCTTTGTAAACTAGGCAGCATTCTCGATCTAAAGTATCTACACTTTAGACTAACACAGGGACAGCATGAAAAATTTTTGGCAAATTAAGGCAAGAAACATGCAAGATGTGTCTTGGGCGAGTTAAAAGTGCCAGAGGTCTACCCCTCAGCCCAGCCTTACTGCCCATGAGGTACATGAGCCAGGAGGTTTACATAAAGTGCTGTATCCTGAGCATGAAGAAGATAAATGATCAGAAAGGAAAAGAGGGAAGATTTTGTTCTGGACTTGTTTCTGAGCCTGCTTTTTCAGTAAAAGTGATAGGAGACTTAACTGATCCAGCTTCCAACCAGATCAAGCAACATTACTTTTCTTCACTAGCAATATTCCTCTTTGGAAGTATTGGGTTGTTTTTCAGCTGTTTCCAGTTCTTGTTTTTGTCTATACAAATGAAATTATAAGCTAAGCAATCTGATGGACCTAATTTAGACTTTACAAATGCATGGGGCTGAATGTAGCTGTCAGGACATTAGGCATTTTAATGAGCAGTTGTAGCATCCCAAAAAGTATATATGAGAAGAAAACGTGCAAGCTGTTACCAAAATAATATTAACAGAGTTGTTCTATGGTAGAAGACCAAGGAAGGCAGAAACAACAGATCGTATACTATGTCTTAAATATATTGCCTTATTTTCATGATTATGATGTGCTATTCAGATAATTATTTTAAAATACTCCTTTTAGATTAGTCTCCATGAAACATGTGCTCACATATAAAGTTAACAAAGTGAGAGATCAAAGCTAAAGGGATCATAAAGTGGGGATAGTTATTTTGTCAGAGGAAACAGGGAGAAACTTTTCCTTGCTCATACTTCAGTGTAATCAGCATGGCTGCTAAACTTCAAAGGGATTGATTAGACACATGAAAGCAAATATTAACAATGCTACTGTCTTAAATGCACGCTGGTTTAAGACAGCGCATGGTTGCTTTCAGTTGGTTTATCATTGCAGAAAAAAACAGATCACTTGTCAGGTTTCTCTAAAAAATGCTCTCCTCTGGCCTTAAACAGAGCTACTAAACCCCATACAGTACACAATGCGAGTAGCACGTGAAGTTAATTCCTCCTGCCTAAAAGAAACTTAAGAGTTTCCTAAAGCAACATGAGGAACTTCAGTGAATAGCAGCAAAATGGCTCCTCCCTCTGTTTCCTATCCCCATTTCATAAGTTAGAATTGTTTAGGGTTTTGCAGTGTGATTGATGGATCCTGACTAACAGAGGCAGCAGCAAATTTACCAGTCCCTACAGTAACATTCTACTTCATGAGGAGAAATGAAGGGTCTATTACCACCATAATATGGGATGAGTGATTCCAGATCATTTTAAAATAACTCGCATTTTGCTGGAAGTTCAAAGCATAACAACAAGAAGTATTTTGACACTTGAAAAATCTATGCGTTTATTTAGTTACAGTCACTGTAACTAAATGCTGTTCTGCTGACCTAGTTTTGTTCTTGTATTTTCAGTTCTTCAGCCATGGACTCTAGATCAGCCCAAATGGATTAAAATAAAGACTCCAGCAGACTGTGGGTTTATGCTGGTATATTCCTGCCCCAGTCTTGCTATAAATATAGCACATTTTTAAGTCTTTGTAGAGATCTTATTGTTTTGTTTGTGATTGGGTGGGTTTTTTGGAGGGAGTAGGTTATGAACTGCCTATCTTTGGCTATGTATGTAAAAAGTTTAGGAAAAGCAGATCTTCCAAATGTTGCTTACAGCGTTTCATTAAGGCTGAGGACCAGAACACTGCACAAGGAAATCCAAAATGTTCTTTCCATTAGGTTATTTTTGTAGTAAGATACCAATGGCTATCTTCCCTTGTGAATTTCTCAGGGTCTTTTTGCTTGAGGGTTGGTCACTCTTGCATTCTGCTGTCACACACACATACACACACAGAAACTTCAGCAACTCTTCGGCATTGTACCTACTGATTCTTCTTCCTTGGCACTAATTAATTCTACCTCTGGCTAAAACATAGGTTCCTACAAGCCTCCTCGCCCCCCACATTTCCTGACCACCTGCCCTGTTGCTTCTGTTGCCCAAAAGTATATTTCCATCAATTTCTATGAATGAGATAAAGGAAGTTGTCTGATATGGGGATGCTGGAAGAACCTTTTAATTGCCAGATAAGCATTCTGCTGCTGGATGAGGGTACTTGTTACTTTTTCAAGAAATGAGTGCTGCAGTATAGCAAGTGGTGGGTATAAAGGATGAGGACTAAGTCTTCCCTGGGTTTTACTTTTATCTTGGTTTGCAGGCAATTAGGTATTGATTTTACCCAAGGCAGAATTAGAAATTACCAAGAGGGTGTTGATTTGTGGCTGTGTTTTAGTAGCAGTCATTTGGTTTTATGTGGGAGCAATGCAATAACAGAACCCCTTGGGCTGAGAAATCAGAATTTCTGTTCTGACAGAATTTTTAATTCTTCTATAATTTCTTTCTCATATTGACCAAAACCAAAACAATTTATCAAAAAATTCCAGACAAAACACCTGACTGTCAAAATATCCGGTTACATGTAGATATCTTTATGGATCTATAGCACAACTTCGTTCTCACCGTTCCCCTATAAATTAGATCACTGGGCTGGGCTACATTTCACTGACTTTCCTCCCCCTCACTGAGCCACTGCTGTTCCTGCATATGGGGATACAGTCTGGTAAGGGAGCTTGATCTGCTGGGAATCATTAAAGATACTTTTGACGAGAACCAAGGATTAGAAGCTTAAGCATGGAGATCTGGGCTGAAATGTCCTTTTTTTTTTTTTCCCCCACTGGAAAATAAAACTGGCAAAATTAACAGCTTCTCTAATATTGAAGAAGCCTCATTTTTCACGCTGAAAAAATGCTGTACTGGGAAATTGACCAACAAGTGACAAAAGTGCCTGGTTTTTGTTTTCTAATTCACATAGAAACTTCTTGATTTTGAAGCTGGTGCTGCTTGTGAGACAGGTGAAGAGTGGTGAAGGTGAAAAGGAAGACAAGTTTTTGTTGACCTGTGAATCCTACTCCTACTTGTAGTGGATTCCTACTGGCCTAAAACCAGCAAAAACAGAAGTCTTGTAAATCCTTGGGTGAGCTGTAAGGTCTTGAGTAAATGTTTTCCCTGAAGGGTTGGAACATTACATCCTGAAGCAAGGTCATCCATAAAGTACTCAGCATACAATAGCTGTTCCTTATGCAGCAGACCCCTGGTGTATATTTCTACACACCCATTTCTGAAAATTTGATTTTAATTTTAATTTAGATAAAGGGATTTAAGAAGTCACTGTGGAGCTGATGTTCTTGTTTTCAGTTCAGATTCTGAAGATAATAATAATCAAGAGATTTAGACCCTGTAAACAAGACAGAAACAAGAAATAACTCCTACTACATTGAAGTATTTGTTCTCTATCAACGTATAGTGAATGCCTAAAAAGTTTCCTAAATGAAATACCCAGTTCCAAGCATGAGTACCAAAATTAAAATTTGAATATTTGTTTTGAACCTGAGATTATGAAAATAATTAAACTAGTTCACATTAGCAATGTGGGGGTAGAAACTGATCTGTTTATGGTGTCCCAGTATGAGGAAAAGACAACTACGAAAGGGCTTATTGAGGAAATAAAGGTTTATAAACTGGCTACAAATGAATTTAGTTTGAGAGAAGTTATTATACTAAACATCAGGGCAATGAAGCTCTGTAATAGCTTCTCCTTCAAAAGACAATGAATCTCAAATTTATTTTCATTTGGACACAGATTTCTAAATTGCATTAAGTGATGCACTTTACAATGAAAAAGGGAGTATTCTAATGAATTACAGGCCTAGTACAGTTTTATATTGTATTTTCCATACTGTGGCAATGATTATTTCTTTGAGTACAGCAGATTTTTTGCCCTGGAGGAAGAAGGACATCAGGATAAAATCATAAAATAAAGTTCTACAGATTTGAATTAGAATTGCCAAGCAAGTCCTTGAGGGTTTGATCACTAATCTAACCTTTAATCCTTAAATTTCTCCTGCTGTAAGACTAGGATGAGGATAATCGTATGCCTTACAAGGATACCAAGGATTAACACAATTAAAAACATTTATTTAGTGGAGGTTGCATAAATGCTGAACAATATTCTCCGTCTAGAAAAACTAATTTTGCTTTTTCTCCATCCATCTCATCTGGAAAAATTGTTGCTTCAATTCGTAGTAAGATACAGGTCTGCAAAGATAGGTTTGGTACACACAGTAAAACTCTGAGAAGTAATCTCAACTGACACAATATGTAGGAAAAAATGTCCTGCTCTGAATAAAATTCTAGTGTTATGCCACTATGATATGATAAAAGATTACTCAGTTATTGAACAGCAGAGGAAAATTAGAGGCTCTGTCACCCCCAGGGTTGCACTTACTTTTTCAATACTTTTTCATCTGTTGAATTTGATTGTCCTCATAAAGCAACTAAATTCTCTATTTATTGAATATGTTGTATTGCATTGCATTACAGAATGTTGCATTCTGTTTTCTTCAGCTGATGTATGCCTGTATTCAGCTTTGAAATGGTAAATAGTACCAAATGCTTAACTGGAGTCCTGCTTATAAAACTTGGACATATTATAGAAAGACAGAAACATTATAATTGAAATGGGGAATTCTGAGGCTAAATAAATGCTTGACCTGAATCAAATCAAGGTGTGGGCTAAAACTGAGTCTGATCCCTGACCTGCCATTGCCATTTAGACCACTGCAACAGAAGATCCTTTGGCATCCATTCAGTGCAGCTTGGCAATGCCATTTTGAAGAGTAGCTAAAGTTTAGACTACCTGTGGATTGCATATGTCATTGTAGGACTTTAACTGTCCACACCAAACTTTGAAATCAGTTCAGAAAGAAAACTTAACTGCTAAGTGCTTTCACCCAACTTCTAGACCACTCTGAAGCAACGGAAAGTGAGAAACAGCAAAATTCCTAATATTTCATCCTTTTCCCCCCCTGTATTTCTCTTAGGACTGGCTGAGATCTTGACCATCCAGTCTCTCCCATGAGGACAGATGTACCTGTGAAGCAAACAAACACCAGTTTGGCTGAGCTTCCTATGATATCTACTTGGAAGAGCAACAGACTACCAAGGGGCCTTGCTTACAAAAATGCTAACACCTTTTTTTAGCTGTTAACATACCGAATTTCTTGCTCTACGGTAAGCTCTGAATACTGGAAATTTCCTTTTATTTATCAATAGATCCTGCAGGTTAAATGTTGTAGGTGGAAGTGTATGAAAGACAGCTGATTGTAAATGAAGTTCTGAAACTGCCAGCACAACTGTAGGCTGATCATGATAGGCAAGGGCAAGCTATTTGACTGAAGCTGTTTTTCCTGTACTGGAGAAAAACTGACATGTATAACCCTACAGTTTATCTGAATCCTTAAACAGTTTGTTGTTTTATTGCCTCTTGGGTAGGGACAATGATTCTAGAGGTCAAGTCTTCCCTTACAGCTATTTCCTTGCTAGCCCTCAAGCAGGCAGCAATGTACATCTCCTGTCATTCAATCATTGTAGTTCATGCTGATTTATTTCCCTATCTCCACTAGGGTAAGTGTGACTCTACCCCTTCTCTTGACAAGCATGGCCCACACGGTTGTCAGGAAGCAGTTGAGGCACTGTTCCCTCTTCTCTAAGCTAATCACAATGAACATGCGCTAGAGTGGACATGACACTTAAACTCAGATACAGCTATATTTTGTCTTGAAATTTGTCTGGTCCAAGCATAACAAAATGCCTACTTGCATCGCACCTAGGGGACTTATTCTAAATTACACTGATCACTTAAACCTTTGAAGATATAGGTTAGTCCATTCACTTAGAGAATAAGAAAAGACTTATCAAATATGTTATATGAAAAGATTACTTCCTGTATCATAGATTGTTATCATGGGTTGGGTTGGAAGGGACCTTTAAAGATTATCTAGTTCCAGCCACCCTGCCATAGGCAGGGATATTTTTCACAGGATTGTGTTTCTCAAAGCCCTGTCCAACCTGGCCTTGAACAATTCAGGGTATCCACAGGGTATCCACACTTCTCTGGACAATCTGTCTTATCATCCTCATTGTAAAAAAATGAAACAAAACAAACAAGAACAAAAAAAAAACCACCAGAAAAAAACACCAACTTTTTTATATATCCCATATAAAAGCATTGCCCCTTTTCCTGTCGTTACAGACCCTGGTGAAAAGTCACTATCTGTCTTCCTTATAAGCCTCCTCTAAGTATTCAAAAACCACAACAGGATTTCCTCCAAGCCTTCTCTACTCCAAGCTGAGCAACACAAACTCTCTCAAGCCTTTCTTCAGTGGAGAAGGCTTCCAGCCGTCTGACCATTATCATTATCCTCCTCTGGACTTGCTCCAACAGGTGCATGTCTTTCCTGCGCTGGGAGCCCAGAGCTAGATGCAGTACCAAAGGTGGAGCTTCAGCAGAGCAGGGTAGAGGGGCCCTGCTGGCCATGATGCTTTGGATGCAGCACAAGGTGCAATTGGCTTTCTGGGCTGCAAGCTCACACTGACAGGGCATGTAGAGCCTTTCACTCACCAGTACTACCAAGTCCTTCTCCATGGGGCTGCTCTCAGTTCATTTATTCCCCATTCTGTATGGATACTGGTGGGTCCCCTGACCCAGGTGCAGGACCTTGCACCTGACCTTGTTGAACTTCACAGCATTTGCTCAGGCACACTCCTCAAGCCTGTGAAGTTCCCTGTGGATGGCATCTCTTCCCTCAAGCACATAAAGGGCATCCCTTGGTTTGGTGTTATCTGAGGATGAAGGCAATCCTCGTATGTCCTCGATGAGGATGCCAAACAATATTGGGCCCTCCTTCTCTCTTTTTGCCATACTAGTCACTCCAAACTCAATACCTCAGCTTCACTCTCTTTGGAGTCTCCTGTCTTCTCCTTTCAGAAATGCCTCTTTTCTTTGGAGGGTGGATATGGACTACAAAAGGATCCCACTGTCTTTGCTACAAACCCTGCTCACTGCATTTTCCTCTTGGTTTCCAACCCATTTATTTCCCTCGTCTAATGTGGAGGTCTCTTCCCACTTCTGTGAAGCCTCATGTTTCTCTGTTGCTACGAAAAGAGCAATATCAGAAGAGACATTTAAACATTTGCTGTTTAAAGTAAGATTTAATGAGTTATTTCTGCCCTTGACTTTGTGTGTCTTCCAGAAGAAGGATCTTTTAACTGGATTTCGTTTCCATTAATGCATTCCCTAGCCATAAATTGAAAATCATTATATAGTTTAAAACATGTGCTTATCGTGTATTTCTCTTCATTCATCTGCATTAGTTTTCAACTTTATTCAGTATTTTGCTTGCATGAGAGGAGGTCTGGCTTCCTGCTTCCTAGTTTTGCCCTGGGTATAAAAGAAAAAAGTTCTAAACTCTTCTGTGATATTGAAGCCAGCCCAGGACAGGCAGAACATGTCAACATAGACAAGATATATCAAATTATATAGCCTGGGACAGCATGAGTCTGGCTGGGGTTACTTGGGACCCTAGTTAAATGCTCAAGTTATTTACCTGATCTTTTTGTCATGAGCTGCAAGAGAAATTCCTAAAGTAATTTTAAACTTAGTGTGTGAAATGCAATTACACTTTATGATAGCAACAAGGGTGCCCTTGAGACCTTTCTTCTCTTTCCCCCTCTGCTTTAAAAAGTCATAACACTACATGTTGGCAGAGAAATAAAGTCAAAACCTTTCTGAGCTGTACTACAGTAGAGTATTCTGCAGTAAGAGATCATTCTGGCTTGACCTATTTTCAACTGCAGAGCTCAGGCATGCCATTCTATTTGGACTATCAGTTACTCAGAGACAGCTTAGCTACCAGTGAAGAGAGGGAAAAAAAAAAGCAGATCATGAATATTGAAGTCTATGTGAATTTTAATGAAAAATTATAACAAGATCTTGTGGGAAAATCTTATGGGAAGTCCACAAACCTCTCAAAGGTTTGAACTAAGCAAACAAGGACTCTTTCCAGGACTTAATAGATGTGTCCCAATTTATGTATAAAATGAGGTTTGGCACAACTGCCCCTGAATTGCATACTGTCTTTCTGGATCTGTAACACAGCTAAAATATCTTAGCTCTCCAAAAGTGAAAACGAGCAACTTATAAAATACACTGTTAACTTACTCACGTATTCCTCCAGCTTTAAAAATGAGCCATTACCTTTTGTTGGAAATACTGACAACTGCATAATACCCCATGAAAAATGACTGAAAATATAGCTGTTATAACAGCCAGTGGAGGAATGTTAAGGTTATTTTTTTTATAACTATCATATGTATCTCCCTTTCCCAAAGCTCATATGCATTTCTCCCTGTTCAATGGAAAAGGTAAGGACAAGAAGGACAGAAAAGGGTAGCTAGAAAACTGCATATACAGAGAATAAATAGGTTATTATTATGGACAGAAAGATTCTGTTATTCATCTGGAAGCTGGGAAGTTCCACAAAGGCCCTGGAAAAGGGGGCTGGCCTGTGCAACCAGCCACTCATTAGGTAAAGAGGAGGTGGCATAGCTTCCTGGGGACTGTCAGAGCCACAGCAGAGGTACCTGGGAGGTGTCTGGTGTCTGATATGGGGCCCAGGTCCCATTGAGGAACACTCTCTAAGTACATCACTATCACTATTATTCAAAATTCTTCAGGAAAAAAAAAGGTCTTTGTACTTGGTTTAGTTTTATCATTCTTTCTCCTTAATTTCTCCCTTAACCATCATGCTCCATTACATGATAAATTTGGAAAGGTCACAGTAGTAATGACTTTCAAGTAAGTGTGTATATTCTTTTGAGCATCCCTTCCCAAGATCCTTGGGGAAAATGACAAGGTCACCTATTTTTTAAAAGTGCAATGATTTTAGTACAATAAGACAGACACTGTAAATCAAATCACTAATAGTGGATTTATACTCACATTTAATACATCCCTTTCCTCACACTCTCCCTCCTTATTTTGCTCAGAGGCACTTTCTGACACCAGAAATAGCTCATTACTGATCACGTGGTTTGGGTGGAGTTTTTCTCCAATTGTAATATGCAATAGAGTATTAGATGTGCTAGCCTGAGTTTCAGTAGTCCAGGGAGACTTAGGTGCACTACCTGACCAACAAAAAATGTGAAAGAAATCAGTGTAAAGCTCACAAGCTGCAGGGGAGCAAGGCTATTTTGGTTCAGCAAAGATTGTGACTCATTTTCTCTGAGTGCCATCTTCAAATTATGTGAACAAACAAGTGGAGATTCACTCAGTCTCACTGGGATCTCATCCACAATCACACCTTCCTGAACACTCATTACTAGTATCTTGACTTCTACACCAGTAAAAAATGAATTTCTGGTATGTAAAACAAGGTTAACCTCCCAAGCTTCCACACCATCAGGCTATCCAGCTAACAATCCCTGTTTTTTAGTGCAGTATGTCCTCATGCATTATACCAACTAAAAAGCCCTTCTGTGTTTGGGTTCCTGTGCTGTTCTGTGGAACATACAACAGCAGGATTCTCCCAGAGACCACCTCCTCAGCAGCAAACCCATAGCTACAGGAAAACTCCAGATCTCCTGGGTGAATGCTTAATACTTGCTTGCATGTAAAATGTGAAAGAGCAGCTTTCTGCCAGCACCATCCTGGTGAAAGTAAAGCAGTCAGAGCTGTCATTAAAAATCTGTTTGGGATGGCTGCACGGGTGGAAGTTTGAACAATCGGAACTTGACAGAATGTGTGATGGGAATAAAAGACACTGAGACAGGTAAGAGAAGATGAAACAAAATCTGCAGAACTACATTAACTATATAAAGTACTGATGCACTGAAAATGTGAGCATGCTGACCTTGCCCAGCTACCTGGTTGTGTGCTGCCTTTTTGGGACCTGACCTTTGGGGAAGCTGCCCCAGTCACACACAGTCATATTGCCAAGAGCAAAAGAGAGAGCCTTCCATGAAGAGGGAACAGGGAAATGGAATTTCCTCTACTGTCTCCTCCAGCTTCACCCCAGCATTATTTGGTCTCAGGCAGTTTAGTGCTTTAGTTTTGTCAGTGAATCTTGATGTCTGCCTGGCGTGTTATGAGCCCAGTAACAGTCCAGCTTAAACAGTGGCATCTCTCTCCTCCTGGAGGACAGCACAGGAAGAAGGACAGCAGCACACGTCATGCCATCCCATCTGAGGGAGTTCCTGCAGCTGGAAAGAAATTAATTACCTATTTTTCTCAGTGATTTACCACCTCAGGTCAGTGCAGTAGGCAGTGGCAAAAACAAAACTCTTTATCTGGATTTCCAGGACCATGAAAGTGACTCAGGGACTGCTTGAGAGTTAATTTAAAGATGTGCTCTGTAGGATGAGTTTTAAAGCTGACTCAGAGGCTGATGGTTCCACAATACTCTGCACAGATTTATGACAGCTGGAAGCTAACACCACAGCTGCAGTCAACCAACACCATTTTACAATCTTTAGAGCATTTCCCAGAGCAAAAAGACTGATACATAGAGAGCTAAAAATTATGCTGTATGTTCTGTGTATTTATAAGGTGCAGGAGTAAATATCCTACTGTGGTACCTCACATCTGCAGAGAACTGTGAAAAATGCAGGCCAGATAATTTCTGTGTTGGGAGGCACCAGCCTTCCGTGACAATTCTCAGCTAAGCATGAAGACCAGGAAAGCTGAGTTGCCAGGAAGATTAACAACTTCTTTTCCTGAGGTGTTAAATTCACAAGAAAGTGTGAGAACAACTACAGAGATGCCAAGAACACCAGTGATGCATTGAATGGTGGTGCTACTATTGTTCCTGTTCTGAGAGGAGGAGAAACAAAGAGATGGGTTTCACCTTTCTGAGTGAAGCACATTTATCAGTGTCAGTTAAACCAACTATTTCCACTGCTAATACACAGTGGCACAGCAGAGGAGAGCTGCAGGTTAATGCTGCATATTAGCTATCATTTTGGTTTGATTAGTAAGAAGTGTCTATCTCAAATCTGACCAAACTCCTCCCCTTCAGGGTGGCTCATCACATCTCCATATGTAAAGACAGTGCCAAAATGTGTCTGCTATCAATATAATATAACCTGCTCCAGTGATCACAGCACAGTCAGATTATCTCTCAGTCAAGGACCTCAGTCAAAGTGTTCAGAGAATAAAGAAGCAAGACAGATGCTGCTGTTGAGAAGCTTTCTTAAGAATCGTAAAAGATAAGGGGGAAAAGCTACTGGTTTTCTTCAGCATCATCCACTTTTAAAATGGAATGTTCTATTTGTTTCAATATCAGCTCAAACTAGACTTTGGAAATGAAGCCCTGGTCTTGAGGAAGGCAATAGAACTTTTTCCTTCTGATTTCAGGGAGGTTTCACAGCTGCTTGAGATTTTTCCCTCAAATTCCAAGAGTAGATTCCTTTGTTGTTTAAGAAATTTAGGTTGGATGAAGCAGGCCAAGAATGACCTCAGGCTGTGGTCAAACTTGAATATATTTGGCTGTTACATTTAACTCTTCCCTTATCTCAGCTCCATAATAATGTAATGCTGCTGTTGATAAATACTAAGGGTGAGCTCCAGCATATACGGAGCAAGCAGAGATAAAGCGTGTTTCTTTGCTCTGTAATAATGTAATGGACATAATGAAGAAAGAAAATTGAGAACAACCTCTAACAGGTAATCTAATTTTTTAAAAATTCATAAATTATGCATATATTTCAGATTTCCTACTGCAAAACACTTTTAAAATTTCAAGATCTGCCATTATCAAACTTTGGAGTCAGAATTGTCAACACAGAAACATTAGGAGGCTCCCTTTTGAGTACTGAAAAGGGCATTTACAGGAATGAGGGGCCTGAACTGGATGTAGGCATTTTAGAATATGCCTTGGTGCTCATGCGACAAAATTCATTATCTATTTTGGTATGTAGCTGAACTGTGAATTTAACAGTATGGATGTAGACGTCCACAAAAACAGTAACTGCAATGATATTTGGTTTCAAGGGGATCTATAATGAAAATGGTATTTACAAATGGCCTCCTTTATTTTGTTTTCAAGGTCATGAAATCTCTTTGTCTCCTTGTCCATTTTTCCCTCCACTCCTCAACCTCACCAAATGTTTGAATATTCTTCTTGTAAATACCTTTGGCAACTAACTCTGAAGGATACAAAGCAATACCCAGTGTGCCCTCAGAAGAACACCAGTTTCAGTAAGCAAACATTTTTGATTTCTTCCTACCTAGCAATATGCCGTTGTTTGCAAACACTTCCACCCCAAGACTCCAGTAGTATTGTCTGGATTAGCTTTCAATGTCCTTAAAGATACATCTATAAGACTGGTAGTCACAATGGTCAAGAATGTTTGATGGACCCTGAAGAAAACACAATTTAAAAATAATGTATGTCTTACCTGCTTATTCATAAGTATGTAGATAATGGGATTGCAAACAGTGCTGCTTTTTGCTAGGATAGAAGGTATGATGCTCATAACAGGAGTCACAACACCTGGCTTGCCAAATGTTGCAAGTAATGCTATAACCCCGTATGGAATCCAGCACACCAGATAACAGATAACTGTAGTGATCACCATGAACAGGACGTGGTATTCTCTTTTGCGGGCAGCATTCTTGTGGATTTTTCCAACCTGGGGAAAGGTTTAAAAAGAGATAAAATTTAACAAGCAGAGCTGTTGGATTGACCACATGAACAACCTGGGACTATTGGTCTTGGATCAGCAATAACAATCAACACTGTAGCTCCAGAAGCAAAACAAATGCAAACCCAAAACTGATTGAATGCAGCGAAAAGACTTTCATCATCTCCATTAGGCACTAGGGGAAGCTCTGCAGAGACCACACTGCAGGCCAGCATAAACCAGAGTCCCACTGGAGGTTGGAGCAAATGTAGAAAGGTGACAAAGCATCTAGTCCTTTACAGATGTTAGGTCATCTACAGCTGCTTTTAAGGTATGGAATTTTGTGTAAATGTACCATGTTTTCAATTCAAATTATGCCAGTACACAGAACTTGCTTGATATGAAGAAGCTTTACACAGCACCACCAGAAGTATTTTCTGCTAAGGGTGTGGAAAAAGCAGAGCAACACTGGGGCTGTGCTTAGTATCTCTTTTCAACACTACATAAAGCCTCAGCTGACCTGGCATAGTGTTAGCCATGGTCACACTTGGAGTGGGACACCAGGAAGTTTTAAGGGGTAGGATTCATTCCCTCTAGACTATGTCTTCTAGGTACCTAACCATTTTGATAAAAGGGCTTCACTCCTGATAATGATCAGAAACAGGTTTTTGTGCTCTTAAAAAGTGTGCTGAATGCTGATTCATTGTGGCTCATTTGGGTTTTTTGTGGAAATGAAGTAGAATTGGCTAAACAGAAGAAGCAGATGTAAATGAACACTTTCAAAGTGATGGTTTCAAGAGTCTGTCCTGTTACCATGGATTTGCCAGTAATTACAGTGTGTGGGCAAATCTGCTGTGTTAGTATTTATAATCTGTGCTTCAACATTTATTCTCCTTTAGCCTGTTCTGGATTGAAGCATCATGCCCTTTGGGAGTCTAGAGCTCTACGATAAAGCTTTGACATTAAAATAACAGCCAACTTTTAAGCCTTGGTGTGAATACATTTTTCTGCAGACTACTACAGAATGCTCTTCCAGTGTCTGGGCAGCTGAGTGCTTTGGTGGTAACAGTGAGGAACAAGCTCATTCCCTAAAAATCAAAAGCAAACTCTGCAAGGAGGTTAATTTTGGAGACTCTCTCTCCAGTGATTCTCATGGATACTCAGCACCCTGGTCTCCTGAGGTTATAACTGATTCCTCAGCTTTACCCCAGCGTGTGTTTAGCAAACCCAGATGTGCCAGCAGGACTTCAGGAACTATTGAAATATTTTAACTATATTGATTCAGACTTTTACTCAGCCCATTCTAATTTATGTCCACTTTAAGGTCTTTCTGCCTTTTGAATGCAGCACTTGAGAGTAAATTGCACCCAGGAGAATTAAGCCCATGTAAAACTACAAACATAAATAAGAAAAAAAGCATCTCTGTGTAATGGAACACATCCAAACTTTACTTAATCAAATAATTTTAAAAAAAAAGGTTTTAAATCGATAGGTTTAAACTGATGCATGTAAATGAATAGAGCACAGTTAAAGGTGAAAGTCACCGACCATCCCAGTCAAATGACATTTGCTGTTGCTTGACACATACCTTGTGCATGCCAAGGAAATAGTCAGAGCTTTATCTGCATCTTTGTAGTGTGGGTTTTTTTGCATAATATATGAGTTTATGTATCAGATTGTGAGTTAAACACATATATAGTGACTGTATAAGGTACATATGAAGGCAAAGTAATATGGTTAGAGTTTCTTTTTAGTTCCTTATGACTCCAGGCTTCTAGAGCGCTTGGTTCTATCTGGAGTTTCAGTGGAAATGTTCCTGTAAATGAAAAACATACTAACTTTGTCTGCCCAAAACTAATAAGTATTTTTCCTGACTGTTTTTTAATGATTTTTTGCAAAAAGGCAATAACAAAATAAAGTCTATCCTTTCTGAGAAGACTCGGGACTACTTTTTTAATAAGACTGCAACCTGTTTATTTTATAATTACTTTAGCTTGAAAAAAGGATTAATAATAGATAATGGTCCAATCCTGTATTGCTTATTTGAACTAAATTTTTCATGACTACTGGGAAATTTCTCTGATTGATGAATCCAGGATCCCAATGCTACAAATTAAATATTAACCAAGGAATGCAAAGCCCCAGTTAGCTATGGTATCCACAGCTGAAGATCTTCAATAAACACAGAAGGATCACACAGTTTTGCTCTGTGTTTCGATACAGGTCTTGAAGAGTTTGCAAGAATTTACCATCTGCACAGACAAAACAGAGATCATAAATGAAGGAAGGAAAGATGTCTGAAAGTAGAGAGGCTATGGATGTGATTTTGGCATGTATCCTTCCACTTTCACATCTTTAGGTCATTTCCATAGGATGGGAAGTTTAGAAATCATGTACCATATTTGTCCTTACACTCTTGGTTTCATTGCCTTTGCAGTTTTGCAGCCTACCTTTAGAAGGTGTTATCTTTAAAGATTGTCTGTCTATAGGTACTGGAAGGCCTCCAGCAAAATATAACTCAGGTTCATGTAACCTACAGAAAGATTACACTTCTGCAGGTGAAAAACCAGTAGACATTTTAACATTAAAATAATTCTATTTGTTGTTTTAAAACTACTGAACAATTTAATGCAATTGCTACAGTGTATTTTCAGTAGTCAAATGGAATTTCCTACCTGGGTATCCAGCTGGTAGAAGAGCATCAAATAGTGATGAGAATAAATAGATTCAAATAATATTCTAGGATAGCTGTGCTTGTAAATCTCTGTCTAGATGTGAACATACAGAGTATATATAATATAAATTTGAAATACTTAGAAGATATAAACCACATTTTAAAATGGGACAAGAAATACTGTCCCGTTGGGATCAGATTTCGCTTATGTAGGATGGATGAAAAAACTTCATTGCTGTAAACTCAGCTGTTTTCTCTGGGACAAAGATCATCTCCTGCCAAATTTAGCAATATAAAGGTTGGGGAACCACCATATTTAAAGAAAAGAAGGTTGGGGGATTGCTTGTTGAGGGGTTTTTAATGAGGAAATTGTGTTTCTCCCCTACTTTCATCCTAGGAAGTAGCAGAAATGTCTTGGTTTTTCAGAACTCAGCTGGAGGCAGTGACAGGCAAGCCTGCCTAATCTCAGGCACTGAGCATAACAGTGGCACAATTAGCTCTGGTCTGGATTTGCCCTGCAGCCATGCTGCATCTCACATATACCCAATGCTTTTTTCCAGTCAATCTGATACAAAAAATACCACCACTTATATCACTAGGGCAGCATGCTGAGCACATACATTAGATGTGACAGGCCACAGAGTGTGGGAGAAGCCAGGTGGCATTCAGTGAGGAGGCTGGCTGGCATGGTAGAAGTGTCCTCAGAAGAAACCCAAGCAACACATTGATTGGTTGACCTCAAAAGCTGCATCCACAAGACGTAGCAGATACATCACTCACCAAGTGATGGGCTGCATTGCTATTCCATGTTTTGGAAAAGATGAAACTGGGGAGGTCTGAGCAGAGCATAGAAAATTTCAACAGCGCTGGTGAAAGCCTGGAGAAGTCATAAACGAAAGACAAGGGCACCTTACAATATGGATATGGAGGGGGTTAGTAAAAAGAGATGCAAAGAGCTTTTTGCTGTAACTGTGGAGATTGTTACGTTGAAAATTGAAGTATTCAAAATATCTGCTGTGACAAGTACTCTTCAAGGAGAGAGAAAAGCCTTTAAAAAATGTGTGGCCCTGTCACAACAAGGACCTAGAGAAAAGGTATGACCTAGAGGAAGCTTGATTCCTCTAAGGAGAACAGGTCTGTTCTTTCTTTAAAGAGAAAAGAGAATGGGTCTGTCTTTACAGAAAACAAGTTAACCTTCCAAACACATAAACACTGTTGTATGGGAGGCAGTATAGGAGATAATAATAGGACTGTAGGTCATAGGAAATGATTTTAAGGTAATGGGCTCTGGTTACCAAATTTAGGTATTGCAGCTGTCAGTCCAGACCTCATCACTATCCAAGTCAACTGCTCCAGTCAGCCTGTTCCTGGAGAGAGCAGTCAGATGGAAACCACAGCTGAGTCCATGTGCTTATGTCAGGCCAAACACTGGAGCTTTCCAGCCCACACAAAAAAGGACAGCAGCTACCTACCTCTGGGCAGGAATTTACTGCTTTAAATATTTTTTTATCCGTCAAACAGCTTCATATGGAGAAGAGCCCTGAGCAGCACCTTGCCCAGGGGGACAGTCTGCATCTTCCTGGCTCCAGAGCCAAAAGTTTGACCTACTGCAGCCCCTTCTCAGCTCTCTCTGGATTTATTTGGGCATTACTTATGGGACAAGGGAATACTGGTGGCACTTTATCTACTCAGAAGAAGGCAGAAGTGCCAGGAAAGACCTGAAGGATGCTTGTGCATAGCAGTTGTAAGGCAACTGCAAGGCCCACAGTGCCAGAGGCACATATGCAGTCAGTCCATCATATTCCCATCATCCATGGGCAAGCTGGGTTTTTTATATGTGTAAGGCAAGGGAACTGGGCCAAACTTAGCTATTAAGAAGGGGAAGCTTCAATAATGAAGATCTAACCTGACAGTTTTGAATTCCCCTGTGTTTTCTTTTTCACTTTTCCCTAGTCTCTCCTCTTTACTTAATGTAGCTATGTGCTTTTTCTCATAAAGCATTTCCTTCATATTTTAACTGCACCCATTCTCAGCTGTGAATATCTTGAAAGGTTATGAAGAATACATGGCAACCCATCCATCTAGACAGAGAGACTATGCACCATCCAGAGCCACTTCAAGCAAGGGACATGTATATCATAATTTCTTAGATATCAGGGGTCCTGTTTATAAATTTTGTCCTTGAAGTCACTTTCTCTTTCTCCTGCTATTTATTAAGATGGAAAATAGTATCACTAGCTATACCCTATGCACCTAAATAGTGGATGCTGTAAACATCCTTTATGTAGCTTGCTCTAAAGAAGCAATATGGAAACAGGGCACAAAGTGCTTTTTTCATCATGGTTGATATATTATTGCTGGATCTGTATTTGTGCATCTTACACTCATATAACCATGTTTACTTCACTACTTCAGAAATGCACAGTGAAGAAAAGGCTATTTATGAGCAGCAGTGTTTGTTGTCACCAGCATCTTTCATTATCAGCTATTAGTGTTTGTTTTGACATGATCAAGTATTCGACAGTACTACCAAAACCAGACACAAGTAAAATATTCATCATTATCTGAGGGAAGTCTGCCAATCTTTGAACATTTAGTCTACTATAGCTTCTTGAAATGAATAGAAGGCATCTAGACTTTTAATGCAAAAGCTGCAACAGAGGAAAAGGCTGAAAAAAGATCATTCTTCTTCCATCATGAACCAGTCAAGTAAGACAGTCCTCTCTCTTGCACTTCTAAAAAAAGAAAATCAGATATGGCCTCCATTTACTGGTATGAATAAACGTCTACTAAAACTTGCAGTCAAACTAAGCAGTGACTGAAATGTCAGTTGTGATGAGCTTTCTCCTCTCCCATCTCTGTGGATCCTGTCGTCGGCCAAAACAAGGAAAAAATGAGAAAAAAGCAACCACACCGTCAAAGCATATAAAACTCTAAATAGCTGTAGGAAACATACTCTCCAAGTAATCTATTTCTCAGCGTGAGCTACCCCAGAACCAGTACTGTACAGATTAATAATAAAAGGCATTAAATACTTTGTTGTTTAATATAGACAATCCTGGAAAAAGAGAGCTCACTGACTTAAAAAGTGAATGCCTCCTTTGTTAGCAGTTAGGTGGCTAAATTCAAAATGAGTGAACACTGAAGAGATGTATTGTCCTGTGCAAATGGAGAGTGAACAGAAACATCTGGTTTGGGTCATCTTAGAATTCAATGGGCTTTGACTCTACAAAGCATTTACACTTATATATTCAGTGAGCAAACTGAGATTTAAGCACGCACATGAGCATTTTGCTCAGCTGGGGCCACATAATGAGTTAGTTGCAACAAATACAGAAGGCAGAAACCATAAAACCACACAAGGGGCCTTATAGCTAATTATTTTATGTCGCTTTTAAGTGTAGGAATTGAAGTCCACAGGAAAGATATTTTATCAGCTGAAGACTGGTTTTATTGTAAATTTTTGTTATTGAAATGGGAATTAGCTGCCCTAATGCCTCAAGGTGAAGTGATGCTTTAAATACAGAATTCATGGCTTTGTACACTGCCCTTAAAGCATAACTGTATTGATATTAAAATCAGCCAAGTTCTATTGTGGACTTAAGGAACACTATAATCCTCTTAGATGCAGGATTTTTTTTTCACTGCTAAAGGGCTTTTAGCAGAAATTTGAGTAACACAGTGAACACATTCCTATATATTAAAGGAGCTCATGGTGTCCCTCTCATAATTGACAATTCATATTTTTTCCTGATCTTTATTTACTGTGTATTCTCTAGCATCAGTGCGTAGGAGAAAAAAAAAAAAAAAGGTGTATATGCCCACTATCATTTGGATTGCATTAACAACGTTAATAACCAAAACAGTTTGGTTTTAGAAAGAGAAGTCCATTAGATACTCTCACAAGGATCATCCAAGTCCAACTCCTGCCCTTGCACAGCGCAGCTCCAATAATTGCACCATGTCACTGACAGCATTGTCCAAACACTAAGTTTTGGAAATTCAACAAGTCCAAGTGCCAGGTTCTGCACATGGGTTGAGGAAATCCCAAAAATTCCTGCAGACTGGAAAAAGTCCTTGAGACTGCAGAAAAGGAATTCAAGTTTCTCATGGATGAAAGGCTGGACGTGAGCTGGCAATGTGCACTCTCAGCCCAGAAGGCCCAAATGCATCCTGGGCTGCATCAAAAGAGGACTGGACACAGGTAGAGGGAGGAGATTTTCCTCCTCTATTCTGCCCTCATCAGAGCCCACCTGGAGTGTTGCATCCAGCCCTGGAGTCCCTAACACAAGGAAGATGCGAACCTGTACTATAATATTACTACATGTGCTGCTGCTCTGCAACAGAACTTGCTCTTATAAAGGTGGACAGTGCTGAGATTGCTTTCAGAAAATCAAGGCAGTAATTTAGTTTAACATTCCTCTTCTTGAAAAGCTTGCCAACAAATTATATTTTTAATCAATAACTTAATAACCAACTTCTGGTTTGGGTTAAGGTTATTGTTGTTTGTGTTTTAGCAACTGTTGTGATGGCTTTGACTGACTGAACAGCCCAGCTGACAATAAAAGAAAGGGAAAATGAAAACAAAAATTAAAGCTGACTTTGATGTATTTTGCATTGAAAAATTTCTGAAGCAGGAAGGCAAAATGTTAGACCTTAATTCCTTCTTGGTTTGTGTTCTTTCTTCCAGGGACATCAAAATGCAGAATGTGTATATGCAACATCACTAATAAAGTTGAACCCTTCGACAACAGATGAACCAACAGGTGTAAATTTCTTTCCAGGTTTCTTTCTAGGCTACTTTATGCTAAACAACATTATGCTACCATCTACATAGAAAATGGACTGCACACTTTTCTGCACCTAAAGGAAAAATGTTTTCAATCAATGATAAAAAAATAACATTTTGAAATATGTATATACATGTATTTGTATTTATGCAAAAACATATGCACACCACACATTATATATCTTACAACTATATATACACAGATTATACACACACACACATATTTCCATAATTATGTCAAAATTTTTACACAGAGTCATCCATGTTTGGAGAAGAAAGTTAGGAAAAAGCAAGTTATGATGCAAGTATTACTCACTGCCCGCTTTAGCTCATGGATTAAATTAACCACAACCTTTTCTACTCTAAATATCAACACGTTCTTTGAATCTAGGGTGTGAATAAAAAAAAGAAGTGCCAGGGTAATGTTTTCCCTGAAAATGGAGCTTGGCTATTCCCAAAGTCCATTTTTGCAGGTATGGAAGCTCCCACTCACATTTAATGCTACTTTTCACTAGGCCAGCATATGTGGGTGAGAACTCGAGTTTGCTTTCCTCTGGATTGGTAGCTGCACTTCTTACAGTGAAATCAGATGATAAAATCTCTCTGGCATCATCAGTTTTTCAGTACCTAACCACAATTACCCCTTCTCCTGGGAAGAGGGTGGACTTTCCCACATTTTATTGTGGGATCCCCTCCCACTTTCCTGAAAATTTTTACTGACATAAAGCAAGGAATCATTAAGGACATGTGGGTATGCCTTTGAGATGTAGCTATTTATATTTAGATAAGCCTAATAGATATGCTTGGATCTCCTTGTCAAATCCTATAGACCCTACAAAGAATATAAATACAACATGTTTTCAAAGCTCTCATCTTATTGGCATCTTCAAAAATTCAGGAATTATGTCAAAAATAGCTTGCAAATATTCTCCTCTGGTTGCTTTTCTTCAAATTCTTATACACTTGCCATAGGACAGGTGTATTCAGAAAAAAAACCAAAACAAAACCAACCTGAGAGGTCTGTAAGTCTTCAATTCTTCTCCCCTCAGCAGGATCCTTGATACCCTTCTGATTTTAAATCCCACTCTACACCATATGATCGTATTTTCAACACAGAATGACAAACTGGACATGGAAATTAATGTAAACAGCTAAGTTAGACAAATTAAATATAACCAATAAGACTGAAGCTCAGGGGCACACGCTTTTTCCGTTGGGAGAGATGTACTCAGGATTGTATTGCACCTGAAGAAGTTAGGTCTCTCTAACCCTCACTCTGACAAGTGAGAGAGTAAGCAAGGGGAAGCTGGCTTAGTGAGTTGTACCTATCCTGGTGTTCATAAACATTTCTTTATCTTCACACACAGAAAATCCTTTTCTGTAGCTTGTGGATTAAAGACAGTCCTTTATAAATTACATAAAATCAGTGACTACTGGAAATAACCAGAGCATGAGATACTTTGGCTGATTTTTACATCTACCTAGAATAAGTACAGTTAATAAAAACCAAACCAACAACAAAATCTCTTTTTCTTGTTAAAAGTTTCATTCCTGCTCCCACAAAACAAATTTTTAAAAAAGTTCTGTTGGAGTTGGGGTATTCATAGCATTAGACCGAAATTTGACATTACAAGTTGAAGACAGCATAAAAGATTCTAAGAAAAAGATCAGGGAATAGGTGAGGAAAGAATAAATAATTAGACATGGAGTAAGTAACATCCATTCTCTAGTGTATATGTGGCCCTTTCTAGTGATTTGTCCACAGAGGTTTTTCTAGTCTGGAGCTACATGCTCTGCCTTTTGTGATGCTGCCTTTCCCCTTGCAGCCTTTTGGGACAGCCATCACAGCCTCAGTCTGGGAACATCTATTCTGTCTACCCCTCTAACACTACCTTGAGGATCACCTTTACATCAGGGATTCCTCTTTACATCAGGGTCCACCAAGAAACATCTCTGTCAGCACGGACAGTCTGTCAGAAATGCTCTCTAAAGAGGGGGGCATCATGTTCACTGTGGGCAGACAGATATTTCTCCAGATGGAAACAAGATGTAGGAAACTGTGCGTGGGAGTGACTCCTCCAAGTCTGCAGCACTCAGAGTTATCATGCCTTCAGAAACACGATATGAACCTATTTGCAGAGATCCTTAAACTCCATTTTTAGGAAACTTTTAAAGGATATTTAAGACATACCATACCCAAAAGTGACAGAAGAAAAAACGGTGTAAATAATGGGAAAGACTTTGAAGGAGTCAGATATAGCATAAGGGCAGCAATGACATGGAAAGAAACGGACTAGAGAAACAAGTCCCAGAGTGCCCAGTCTAAAAGAATTGACCAGAGTTTATCCATGCCCAGGACTCTGAGACATGCAAGATCCACATTTATATATTCTGAGCATAGCTTTGTGATATGCAATATGAGGTGTAAAAACACACTATGACTCCTAAATAATACAGAAAAGATAGGCATTTGTGTTTTAAATAATATTCCTTGTAAGAATTTTGAACAAAGCTAACAAAAATAAGATGCTTTCTCGTATTGCCCAAAACATTCTAGTTTTCCAAATGCTTGCAACTCAAATGGATGAACTTGTTGAGAGACTTCAAATTCCTACCCCCTATATCCTCTCTGATGAGACTGTGGATCTATGGAAGCAATGATGCCTGAAAGCTTATAAGTTCTAGATACATATGGCTGAGGGAGGGAAGTAAATGCCATTTTTTCTTTATTTCAGCTTTACACCAAATTATGGCCTAAAATGGAGCCATCTAGATGTCTTCCTTGCAGAGTCAGCATCATCATTAGAAAATAGGGCAAAGGAGTATAAAAAAACCAGATATATGTATGGGGCTTTTTAAAGTAAAATGTCCCTGAATTATATTTTTACCAGAATACATGATTGTTCAACTCCAGATTAAATCTTTTTTTTTCCTTTATCTGTCTTCTGAATTTGGACATAATATTTGAAAAGAAAAGGAAGTACATGTTTTCTAATGCAACGGAAACACTGAAATATGCATCCCAAAGTATAATAAACATGACATAAAATATTCTCTAAGTGGAAACAAATGCCAAATGTGAAAGTTAGCAAAGTTTTGGGTTACAGTTGTTATTACACAGTCACAAATCTGGCATTCTGAAAGTTTATATTACTTTGTCAGATGCACATTAAAATAAATAGCAGCTGGTGGAGACAAAGGACTGAATTTCTCTGCTTTCCTACCATTTCATTTTCATGTTGTCATAAACTACTCTAGTACCGTACATTTCCTGCTACCGTGATGAAGTGATTTTTCTATCTTCACAAATAAATATTAGGAATTCCATGAATTTTAATGCATTCAAAATCTTACAGTCAGAGGACTGGAAGGATTCTCAAGGGATTTGGTGTTGCCCATCTTTTCCCCTTCCCCCATATGCACTAAATGCAGGACAAATACTCCTCAATCAGCCCGAGAGTTACTGTCTAAGAGAAAGACAGTTCATACCCCTGAACAATCTTCTCCGTGATTTCAACTCTTGTATCCTTACAAACCTTTTAGTAACATCTGATCTAGACCTTCATTGCTAGAAAATGTTTGGTTTTGTCTTTATATTAGTGTAAGGGTATGCAATCACAATGAGTCACGAGTGCTTCTCTTTAGTAGATGTGTTTTTACATTTGAAAACTGTTCCAATATCTGTTCTCAAAAAGTGCATATCTTGGTTTAACAAAACCAAGCAGACAGAACAGAGCACAACCAAGGTGAACTGTTCCACACCTCTGCTCACCTGTCCCACAATAAGATCTCTTCTGTTTCCAAAGGTATTTTGTTCCCAAATCCACACATAGTGTGGGACTCACTATTCAAATTAGATCCTTTAGACTGTATTGATTTTATTCATCTTATATGATTTCCCGTTGTGCAAAACCCTGCACTTGCATTGATCAATCCTGATGTTCTGAGTTTTAATTATAGATCAATATCATTAATGAAGGTGCTGAAAACACTTGACAGATCTCTGTGAAATGGGCACCTGAAAGGGAGTCCTCTAGGACAGTATTTTCCCAGCTGGTAAGGGCACGTCATGTGCAAAGAACTTGAGTTGTGTCACGACTAGTTTCCCTTTTATCCTCTAGACCAGGTTACCTGTCAAAATGTGAGTACAGTTGATTCTGGCCAACTTTTGAACAACTCATGTTGGAAGTTCCAATTCAGAATATTCAACTACAATTAATTCAAAACCTATTTAGAGTAGTGAAAGAAAAAACTTTAAAAAACACCTTCTACCTCCTGTTTGGTGTTGCCAAATACCTTAATGGGGTGTCCATAGAAAGGAGGTCCAGGAAAGGTCCAGGGAGTGGATCACTGGTAAACAAAACTCCTTGGCTGATGTTTCTGCAGTAAATGGCCAGACTGATGCATAGAAAAGAAGGTTTTCCTCTTATGAATCCTACTAAGCCACTACTAAGCCTATTAATGCTGAGTGAATGTTAAAATTGCCCATAGCCCAGAGCATTCATCTGAGAAGTGGGGATCTACCGAGTATTTCCTGCTGACTTTGCAACAGGCTACCAATGGTCTTCACTGAAATGAAGTTCCCCAAGCTTGCTTAAAGGCAGGTCAGTGATTTTTATAGAGTCACCATCATCACTTAGGGAAGAAGTGGCAGTTTTATAGCACTAATAGCCCAGCTGGTATTCTACTGGCATTTCTGTGGAAAGCCAGGCATTAGTAAAAGTGATGAGCTGTGTTAACTTCATCAGACTTAGATAAATCCTTGTCATTTCTCTGCAGAAAGAGCACAATACAGATAGTGCTGACGCACAATCGTAAAGTATACCGATGCTGAATTATACTGTTGAGAGGGAAGAGAAATAGATTACACATTAAAAATAAAATGTGTAACTTTGCAAAACTTGGTTAGCTGGCAAGATCCATTTCATTTTTATATGTGAACTGTAATCATGCAAAAAGTAAAACACATCTTCCTGATGGGCATGCTTACTTTGAAAGAAAACAGTGAAAACACCAATAGCCCATCAGGTTAGATTGGCTTTGATACTATAATTCTTTTGAATCCTGACAGCTCTGAGCCCATAAAAGAGTATTTTTATAGCAAAGAAACAATTTCAGTAAGAAAAAGACCAACATAACCTCTTAGAAGATGACTGGTATACAAGATACCTGGGTTTGGAATTTCATTTCTAAATGATATTGGTTTTCCCTGAAATTTGTTTTTCATTTGTTAAAGGGGAATAGTATAGCAAACACAACTATATTGTTGTTACTCTGCTGTTGTAGAAAAGGTAGCATTTTTATAAATGATTTCTTCAGGTAGCACAGGTTTCTGGGTTATAGGGGAACACAATGAATAACACAGTATGATGACAGCTGAAAACAATCAATAAAGATTCCAAATTCTGTATCCAAGCAGAAAAATCACTATCACTCTGTAATGGTTCATTTGAGCTTCTTGCCATATATTCTCACATACTCCAAGGGGACAGACAAAGGTGCAGTAGGAGAATGTTATGAATTAAAAGTACATGATGGCTATTCTTTAGTATATTTTGATTTTTTGGGGTTTTTTTGCGGTGATTAAGTTTTTGCCTTTTTTTTTTTTTTTTTAGACAATTACAGCCCAGAAAACTCAACACAGGAATTCTCAGTAATTCTCTAGAATTCCTTCTAATTCTAATTTCAATAGGATCACTACATTTGGGACAATTAGTGTCCAGATATAAACTATTCTGGCAATGGCTCACTAGAAAGTCCAAGACTCTTCAAGTCAGTATTTATTAAATATAGATATTGCAAGTTCAGCTCACTTGTGAGCAACGCTTTCATTTCTGAGTTTTGGGACAGAACTCTTCACAGTGCAATGAGTAAGTAGGGAAAGATATAGTTAGAGCCCGTATAAAACCTGTCCAGTGTGAATTTAATGACCTCAGAGATGGTGTAGTCATATCAAATTCCGCCATTCTTCTGGAAAGGCTGAAACTAATCGAGCAATACCTGTACCTCCCTAAGGAAAGGTCAAAGTAAAAAGAAGAATGAGTTAACAAGGCGATTCAGCTGGCTGGAATTGTATTTCTTTTAACTTGACATTTAGACTGAATTAACATCCTGAACTTACTCGGCAAGCAATGGAGACCAAAGCAAATCCGTTTAATTAAATATTGAGAAAATCTGAAATGTTCCAGGCTGGTGTGACTAAGCACTTACTGAGCCTTGACCATCCTGGAGCACAGAAGCATAAGCAGGGCAGAAGAGCATTTACACTGCTGAACAGTGAAAGAAAACATACAAAAAGAAAATTCTCCCAGGAGTGGCATGCAATTAACAAAAGCCTAAGGCCAGACTACCAACCATAGTCACAAATTCTCTTCAGAAAGATTAAGGATTGATGCAGGGAGGCCAGGTTGGAGCAATATGAAAGTCATTTCTTTCAACTTGACATTTAAACTGAACTAACATCCTGAAGTTACTCAGGGAATGAGAGAGAGAAAAAAATGTCAGGTAAGGCCTTTAAGGACTTTTATTGAACTCTTGCAAGCCATAGCAATAGAGAAAGTAGAAAGAAATAATCAAGGTGAATTTGTTATAATAAACTTTCCCAGAGATAGGTGTTTTTAAATGTCCAGCTCCATGTTGAGGGCAACAGAGCAAAACAGAGTGCTACTGGGATTTAACCAGGGATAGATGCAACTGGGAACTAGTGACAATGTTCATTCTATTTTCTGTGCAAGGCAGTAGCTCGTATGCAGGGTTTTACAGACATATAACCAAATTTTTGACTATGTTTAATGGGACTGCCAATGGGAATAAAAAATTGTGTATACTTCAGTGTGCTCCAGGTAGGGAAAGTTCCACTCTTTATGGGAGCGTTTGCTCGATTTTTGTTTGTCTGGTTGTTTTTAATTTAGTCTTAGAATATTTATGAATTTCTTCCTTTTTAATTTCTGTGTAGGTTGGTTTTATTCAAACTTTGTTTATATTTAATCTTTTATAGGCCAGATATAAGTAGCAAGATCTCAGGTAAATGGAAATCTATCTTGCATGTTTGGAGTAGTTTCAAGTGAAGTGTTGATATTCTCAGATAAAATTAATATTACAGCCTCCTGAAACCACAATGTTGTGCCTCTTCTGCCACTTAAGTGACCAGAAACAAAACAAATATTGCTGAGATCCCCTTGGAAAACATCTTACATGCTTTTTATTGCCTTAGAAGCTGTTTAGTTGACAGGTCTCCCATTTAAATTCAGATTATCACTTTCAAGTAGAGCAGAAGGTCTGGAATTTACCCTAAGGCAACCATAGCACATACTCATCTGTGATTAATTTAGCTGCTTAGCAGATGTCAGTTGTACTACTAAAAGTCAAATAATCACCCATTCACTGTAAGCCCAGGTGACTCCACCTCAAGCCAGAGACTGCTGTTTGTTGTTTTAAGATGCATATGGTGTAGACATTTCAAAAGAAGAACCATGGAAAAAAAAAGATGCTTGATGAACAGGGAAGTGAAGTCTCAGGACCTTAAATACTATAAATTAAGAGTGAATGTTCACTCTTTTTAGTTTTATACCTTGAAATAACAAGGGAAGAATTAATTAAGACCACAAAGGGGACAGTGGTTAACTTACAATGAAAACTGTATGAAATAAAAGAGTTAGAGAGTCAACAGATTAAAAATAACTTGAGAAGTAGAGTAAAACACCTTATGCATATTTCTCTGAAATCTCTGAAAGAAACATTGGTTAATTAAGACCTTCTCTTTTTCTTTCCTATTCTTTACCTGTGCACAGAGATATTGATTTACTGCATAACAATTCCTGAGCTTTTAAATATGAAGATCTTTATAATTAAGCAGCTGAAGAGTTTGTCTAACAACTGCATTACTAATGAAGTGAAATTCAAATGAAACATCTGCCTAATAAGAAGAAATATAAAACTGTTGACATGATGCTATAGATGGGTATCATTTCTCCTGGGAAGGTTTGGACAACCACTCTTTCAGTAAAGGAAGCTCTCCATAAAGTGTCAGGGGCAAAATGGAAAGTGCCTGAACTGTATCTCGTCTTCCAGCAGGAGCAGAAGTTTTGAAAACCTATATGTTAGTATTTAATTTTAAAAAGCCTCAGAACTCTATACTCTACATAGTTCACAAGGATGGGTTTCACTCTGCTGGTAGATGCTCTCCATCGGTGTGTTTTCCCAGACCTACCCAGGAGCAGCCACTTGGCCCCCACAAACTGCACCAATTTTCTGCTGTGGTCAAGGCAGTGGCCTTGACCACAGACTGCTCCTTTCCTCCTGCTCCAGACTGATTTTCCCACTTATTCTCCTGTCACATGTTACAAAAGAACAACCAACCAACCAACCATACATTTTTAGTCACCCAGCTGACTGCCCCAAGTTGCTGTGCTCTAAGGTTATATTCTACCAAGGCTGGTTACTAAAGGCACTTAGAGTATTGGTCATCAATTGTTATTGACTCAAATTAATCCAATGCTGCCTGAAATATAAATCTGTGTTTAAAATATTATTGGCCCAATTTCTGCTATAATTTTTCACTTGTGACAGTGGCCCTCATTTTAATATCAGGCCCACGGAAATAAGTATAGTAAGTATAGTAAGACAAAAGATACTTGTAAATTGAAGTATGACCCCAGTTTGAATCTACTACAGACAACACAAGCTATTTTCCACTGATTCACCACAAGATGGAGAAAAGTAGTCTGCAAAACACAACAATTTAATCAAGAAGAAGAATTCCATAAAAGATCCTGTTTATTTTAATAACAAAGGGAAAAACTTAGCAAATATAGACCTATAACCCCATAACAAAACTTGTGATAATACAGATTTGGGTTGACTACATGAACATGAGAGAGTACATCTTTTAGATCATCAAAATAAATGTGACTTCTCAACACTTCTTTGCTGTAATGATGAGGCAAAGTGAGCTGAACACCAGTATTTGCACCCTTACCCTTGTTAAATCCCAGGGAAATGAGCTATTTTCTGCGTGCAAGAGCTGCATGTTTATTATCATACCACATATGCATACTGAACAAGGTGGAGAAGATGGAGAAGGTGGGAAAAGCTAGAAACACAGAAACCCTCTTAACATTCTATAAGACAGCTGCACTGCAACAGAAGTGTTTCCTCGGCAATTTACAGATCAGCTAAGGTCAAAATAATTCCTAGCACAACGTTTTTGTGCTCGGAAACTGATTCACAAAAATGAAAACATCCTGTGGGATATGCAAATTTGAGACATTTCTGGCGGTATCCAAGTGTCCCTGGGGTATCCAAGTGTCCCTAGTGCTCCTTGACAATACGCCTGACAGAAACAAAAACATGCCCAGCCTTTTAGTGCCTTGTTACCTAACAGAACTCTTTTATTCAGGACACTGGATCTCACAGGCATTTTAGGCTACCAGCTCCAAGGATTTACAGGATCTTTGGTTCCATTTCACTTTGGCTAAGCACTGCTGTACAAGGGTATCAGGGCCCTGAGTGGTTTCATGGTCAAGAGGATATTGTTCTATTTTTGACATCTAAATGTTCCAGAGGAGGATTATGTAAAAATAAAATACTGATGCATTGCTGATCTGTGAAAAATAGTGAGGTTAAGATTTGGGTTGTGCATGTCCCCCTAATTCAAGAAAAAAAATATTTCCATCAAAAATCTCTAACTGGAAAGACCAGAAACTCTATCTCTCAACCAGGTCTATATAAAGTAGTATCCATATTGGTGTGAAGTCAAGAAATAAAGCCAAAATCTTAGACATTCAGGTGCACACTAAGCCCCTTTTCATACAACAAGCTGCCTTTAAAGAAAAAAAGAAAATTCCAGTTTTCATAACATGCACATACACACACAAATTAAAAATAAACCTCCGTGGAAAAGGAAGACGTGGAATAGGTGCATATTTTTAAAAACATGAATAACTGTGTCCATTCTACTGCGTAAAACTGCTACACACAGTGAGATAAAGCTCTTGTCCCTGATCATCCATCCTGCTTAACTGTCAGCATGCTTGGATCCCCCACAGTTTTGCCTCAGAATGCTCTAAGAAGGTGCCCAAAAATATCAGTGGCAACTTCCAGCAGATGGCATGGAAAAGGCTGTTCCAGGTTTGGCTCCATCCTTTCTACATAGACCTCCAACTCGTGCCACAGGCTTGCACTCAGACACACCTCTGCTAAGCAGATCAGGGTGTAGCAAATCAAATTTCAGCTTCACACTAGAGGGGCACACAACTCTGTTGAGCTGGAAGTCAGCCCGTATCTTATTTTAGACACTTTGGTTTTGGCAAATAAAGAAGGTCTGAATTACCATCTTCGAGGGACATGTAAGGTCCAGAGGATGCTCAAGGCCAAACACTTGTGTAGTATGAACACCAGCAGCTTGTACTATTTGTTTCAAGGTCAAGGAACGTTCCTGACCACATAGAAACATGTCAACATTGCATATGCAGACTTACCTGCATGCATGCTCCTGCATGCAGAGTCCACACAAACACATGCAAAAAAAATTTGTTCTGCTTCTACAGTGTGTTTTATTTAAAAGACTGACCCGCCCGCTCCAGATAAATGTCAAGTTTCAAGATGGTACAAGGCTGAAAACAATATAAGCTTGCATCACTTGCAAAATGTTGTACTTACTCTCACTTAATCTGTTATATTCATATCAATCTGGGTTTAGCTCCACTGAAAATAAATGTTGGTTTCATAAAGGAAGCATACATGTTTCAGTCTAGCTCTTTAGCAGGGTATAACACCATAAAAATATAGGATATAGTAAGTCATAAAAATATTACAATATGAGTAATCATCGAGCAAAAGTAGTATTTATTACAGGTAGGTTAGATCACCTTAGCTTTGGTCAGGTTAAACTCAGGATACAGGATCAGAAAACATTGGAGATGGTAAGGCAAATCTTACTGGGTTTTCTCATCTTTAGTTTTTGGATGAAATAGCTTTAGTGTCAACTATCCAGGGAATCTAAGTTTTGACTTATTTAATTTGTGGTGAAAAAGTATGATCATTATCATTAATTTACATAGTTTAACACACTTGTATTTTTAAGATAATATAAGCTTGACAACTCAATTGCATTCCCCTGGCCATAAGCCTTCAATCTGTGTTTATACAGAGGTACTCATGCAGACAGATGTGCAAGATTCAACTGAGATGGTAAAAAAATCCTACCTGGTGGGTAGCATTGCAAACTAATGAAACTTTGGATTAGAAATTTTGAATCCAGGTTTGTTCTAGATTTTACGTACTTAACTTTCTTCTTCTATATGCTTCTGATTTTCATTCCATAAACACATGATCATTTCATACCTCTGTATCATGTGGATGTTTCACACCATTGTTCTCCACTATATGATAAAGTTCTCAGGTAAAATTATTTCCTTCAGTTACTGCCAGCATATACTGCCTCGGGCACCTTTGGGATGTTCAGTAGTGGAAAGGGGGCTAAATCACAGAACCAAAGAACAGTAATAGTTATTACAAATGCCCCTGGCCAAACCTTGGAGCTGTAAGTAACACAGGACAAATGGTGAGATGAAATAAGGATGAAAATGTCAAAGCAAACATCCTTGTTAACTTGCTTTGCTCCACTAGGAAAAAGAAGTACATTTTGGCTCGCAGATCTTATAGCAACTTCCAGTAACTAAAGGTGACCTACCTACAAGAAAGCTTGAGAGGGACTTTTCATGCGAGCATATAGCAATAGAGCAAGGGAAATGACTCCAAACTGAAAGAGGGCAGGTTTAGATAGGATATTAGGAAAAAAATTCTTTACTATGATAGTTGTGAGACATTGGAACCGGCTGCCCAGGAAGCTGTGTCCTGGAACTATTCATGGACACATTGCATGGGGCATTGAACAACCTGGTCTAGTGGAAGATGTTCCTGCCCATGGCAAGGGTGTTGGTGTAGGAGATATTTAGTGTCTCTTCCAACCCAAACCCTTCCATGATTGTGACTGAAGGCTTTGCTATATAGATTATGGTTTACATGCTGTGAACCAAGGCCCTGGCTTTGACTTCCCCCCTGGACAGCACTGGCGGGGGACTGGCCTCTCACACAATGGCACAGTTAATGTGTTACCAGTGGGTGGTGATCACCAGGGAAGGCCTGTGGGCATTGCACATTCCTTCTTATCATTGCACAGCATCATCCCTTTGCAGACAGACCTTCAGAAGTGTTTCTCCAGGGGACAATGCCACATTGCTGCTACATGTAGGACAATTAATTTTCTTCCAAGTCTTCATTCAGGGAGTTTGCCTGAGGTCACAAGTTAGTCTCTGAAGTGGAGTTAAACTACAGAAGAGTAAGTAAGTGTAGCTAAGTTCTTGCATGCTGAAAGTTCAAAACTCCACATGTTTTAGAGTGCAGAACAACCTTCTGTACATTTAACCTTTGTAGTTTTATAAGTGGTGAGCAAAAAAAAAAAAAGTCTCATGTTTTTCTTATCAGGAAAAACTTTTACTAAATCATACCCTGAACTGAGATGTTATGACTGTTATGAGTGTATTGATGTACACCATTTGCTGTAAACTGAAAGACTCATGAAACCACAGGCTATTTTTTATGGACATAATGCATCCAAAGATTAATGGATCAGGTCTTAAATTTCTATTAGCTTGTTATTAAAGATTATGACAGACTTATTTTCTCCCTAGTTTATCTAAAGTATGAAAAGTGGCAAACTCAATGAATTCCTATTTTCTGACCAGCCATTAATTTGATTTACAATGAATTTGTACAGTGCCTGATTTACATTAAAGTTTTATCACTGCTTCTCTGCAAAATGCAGACAATTAAACTAATGATTTATACTTCTGCAAGCACAGAGGAAGGAAGATCATAGTCTTTTCTCATGTCTGTTTCCCTTCCAGCTTGAGCAGACCTCAAAGAGGAATCTGATGACGTGCTTTAACATTCAGTCAACATTTTTAATCAGAAATATTGAGAACAACCCTGAGTGAGTATACCTGTCACTCATGAGCTAGCCATGTCTGTGCAAGCAAAGCTGTTGATGGCCTTAAAGACTTTCAAAGGTATTTTATGTAGGATTGAGTCACCATACCTTTACTCTCCAAAAAGCTGAGATGGTGAACTTATAAGCCTTGCAGCTATACACAAAGCAAAAAAAAAAAGTGAGTTTTTCCTTTATTGCTCAGGATTTGACATTTTTCTCCACTGTTACAGAAAACACTAAACTTTATTCCCTTGAGGCGGAATCCTTTAATAAAAAGTGGTATAAATGTAGTGCACTAAACTGAAATATTTTTGCAGTTGAAAGAAGAAAACCCCAAAAATCAATATTATATTTACAGTGTTTTCATGAAAGCTATCTAATAATCACTTCAATTCCTGGGATAACCCTAATAGGTATGAAAGAGTACAACACTAAGTAACCTCTTTAAAAATTAAGCACACTAATAAGTCTCCTCCTAGCTAATGAAAGCAACTTTTTATTCAAACAGGTTTCCAATTACAATAAAATGAAAAAAAATCAGCTAACACAAATAATCAGCACTTGCTTCACTGAAATATTCTTGAATGAAAATGTAAGGATAGAACTGTCTGAAACATGAAATACTGACATCTGAAAATTGCTATTTACAAAAGTATGAATGTCAGGAGTTAGTGTCAGAATGCTACAGATTTTGCTTGAAAAGTTATGCTATTTTTATACTTTATATTATCACCTGGCGTTAAATAACAATGGCATAATGGCATAATAATATAACTTTTATAGTATTTTTTTGAAAATAATTGAAAACAGGTACCATTAAAAAATAATAATTATTGATAAGTCATATCCTCTTTTCAAGGTCACACTATTTCCTTGTTTTTTTTATAATATAATTTGCTTCTTTTAATGCTACGCATCTTATGTACCAGCAACTGAAAAAAGAAGTTGCTGGTTTTGAGAATAATCTCCTTGATGTGATTTTCTTTCTCTACTGAGTACAGAGGGAACGTAGAGAAAAAAATAGGCTAGATAGATTCTTAAAATACCTTGAATTCTCACAGGTAATTTCTCAAAACCATGTGCTTTCCTTCAGTACAATAAGAATAGTAGTATTAGCTTTGCAAAGCCTTGGAAAATCAGTGTATATTCACAGCATCTTCAAACCATCAAAGGAAAAAATGTATGGAAATCACTGAAGGAAGGAAAGAGGAGATCTAGAGGAGATCTATCTATGTAAAGAACGGTGTGAGGACAGGAGAAAAGAAGCAATGGGACTCATGGGCTGTAAAGAGTGAGAGTGGTTACAGAAATTATCACAAAATTTTTAAGCAGAAAGAGTTGATATGCAAGGGTTTCTTATGTATGTAATACTATCTACAGATTGCAATCTGAGTCTAAAAAAATTACATATTCAACAGAATTTAATAACTTATTAAGAAATAGCGAGATACAATTTTTTGTCTTTTTTTTCCAAGTATTCCATGGCTTTTCTTTCCAGATCACCTTACCTACAGAATTCTAATAATTTCAATCATGTTTAGAAGCCAAGAAGACTTGAAAGTAATCAGAACTTCAAAAAACTGATAACTGATCACAGATACATACTATATGCAGTCTAATGTCTCTCAGTGCTCCTCTGCTTTGAAACAACAAAAAGCAGTCAGCTTTTGTACTGGAGATAGGACCTAGAAATTCTGAAAATATACAGTGTTACACAGGAATGTAAATTGCTCTCTTAAAGCCCGTTCTTATGGCAAATACCATAGAATCAAACAATTAAAAAACAATGTCTGTTATCATAGAATCCAAAAAATGGTCTGTTGCCATTTTTGAGTTCTGGCTAGAGAGTGGCTTGCTCAGGAAGAATTTGGCAAAGGTCAAACAACTGCCTGGCAGCAGATGTTGGATATTTACTCCTAGGTGCTTGTTAAATACTGTACAGAAAAATTGGATTTTTTTTTTAATTTTTATTATAGGCTGTATTACTTTATAGCAGTTGATAATCCAGGTGACGCCTTTCATTACATTTTGTAAGTGTATTACAATTCTCTCAACCTGAGACTTCTATTTTAGTAAGTTCCCTTTTCTTCATGACGATGTGACAGAAAACATCTATTAATTTATTTGCAAACTAAATCTCTTTTTTTTGCTTTGAATGAGATGTAACTATTATATATTTATGGCAAGGTTTTAAAATTAAAGGCAAAACCATTTATCATTTTTCTTCTATGCCATCAGAAACTAGGAGGGAAAGGGTATATGAAAACTGAAAGGAAAGAAATAAAATTTATGAGTATATGGTAAAAATAACAAGATATGGCTGTCTAATAGCTGATTGTTTATGTTTAGATGCAGAAAGGGTCAAACACACTTGAAATTAAAGCAAATCCTGAATGTACTTAATCACATTTGAAAGGTATGACCTATAGGGAACCATACAACCAGGTCTACATCTTCTTCACCTGAATTACTTCTCTTAGGACTTATTTTTTTTCATTAAACTAGAAAAAAATTTGAACTTTGCTTCTATGACTACAAATCTGGCTTTATTTAGGGTTCTAAGAAGTTAAGATTTAATGGTGCATAATTACATTATCAGTTTTCTCAACATAAATCATAACTTCAGTGCCACCAAAGATGAAGTTTCAGAAAGTCAAGTTTCTCTGTAAAAAGGCATATGAAGCACATGAAGGAATGATGGAACAATAATTGCATTCCCATCATACTCTTTGTATAATGTGAAGATTTTTTTCAGTTTAAATCATCAAGTATTCTGCCCTCATGTGCTCTCTTCCTCCAAATGATCATTTCCAAAAAAGATGGAAAACTGGAAACATTTACAGGCATGATCCTTCTACTTTGTGGTCCTTTCCTGACTACTTTAATGAATAATGATACACTAAATGCATTTACAGATATTGTTTAATTGTTCCAAATAGTACAGATATAAAACAAGATTAAGGTATCAGAAACTACAAAAATTTACCTTCTCTTCTTTCCTTTTTCTCTTAGACTTTCTGTGTGGGTACAGGAGATTTCAAAACCACCACTATTGTTTACACCCAAATCTTTAAAAAATAACCCAGAGTCAAAATCTCACCATACAGATTCAAAAATCAGTTTCCTTGCCTTTATAACCAAGGGATAATCTCACTCTGGGGCATTACTTCTTACATAAGAGATGGAAGCACTTTTCCTTCACTAAGTTTGGTACTTTGAAATCTGGAAGAGGAGTAAGAAAGAGGAATAGACAGCTCTCTACTGTGTAACTTTGACTTTCCCAGTTACCCAACAAGATGACAAGACTCGTAAAAGTCAAGAGATGGGATAAAAAAAGGTTATCTGGTCCTCCTGTGATATCTGGAAGTCAGAAATCATGTGGTACTTTTCAAGAGAAACAAAAAAAAATTACTGAAAAGGGAAATTTTTGGGTAATTCCACTATCTGGACCCACATTTTGGTCACTAGTTAAAACTAGAAGTTTTCGAGGAATTAAGCAAAAACAGGTGCATCAGAGGATGGAGAACAAGACATACTGGTAAGGCCAGCTTCTGCCTCATATAGTCTTTATATTTTCCCTAAATATTTTTTCTGTTTTCTTTCTTTTTTTTGTTTCTGAAAGACAAACTCAAAGTGGAACTGGAATAATGACAGAGAAAAAAGAAACAAACCAACAAACAAACCAAAAACTATCATACTATAGGACTATTAGGTCACGTTGTAAGTCTATCTACTCCAGAACCCCAGAAAACATTGGCCCTTTGTCCACTTCAACACACAGTCTCTTGCAGAGTAAGATTTGCATTCTTAAGTCTTTGTGCTCTGCTTATAGCGCTTTTTATTATTTTCCATGTTCTAGCTAGGTTCAATGAAAAGTTGCTAAGCTTTGTTCAGGCATGGCTTTCAATGAAAGAAGACTGACAATGAGATGAGAGTCTTTTATAAAACCAAACTGAAAACTTTTCTTGGAACATCCTTCTGGGACTCTTCTTGTCCTTGGGCAGGATTTTTGCATGTAAGTAGGAGATAATGCAGGCTGAAGAGATCTCTTTTTAAAAGTTTTGCTAATTTTCATTAGGCTGGTTCACATGAGTTCTCTTGGCCCCTCAGTGGAGGATTCTAATCATGTTGTGTCTTTCGTGCTACGGTGATCACAACGCTAATCTCTGTAATTCCACATTTGGGAGCCCACTTTTCAAAGTGTAAACAACTGACACTGACTTCACAAAGAACATTTTTCCAGAGGGAATGAAAGAGTAGAGTCACAGAGAAGCATCACAAGCCAAAAAAACGAAAAAAAATAATAATGTGATTGTACAAGCAAAAATAAACCATCCTCAATTTCCTTCCCCTGTGCTGTAGAATGTGCATGAATAAAATACATTTGAATAAATTCTGTGAGGGAGAAATCTTTGCCCCTTTAATCAGACTCAACCATCCAGATAAAGTCAGTCTGGGAAAAAAACACATAACTTTAAAAAAAAATGTAATTAATTCATGGGGATCTTCAGGCGTGATAAATGGCAAGAGCTCTGAGATGGTGGAGTTGTATTTTTATGCTGTTTAATGGCATTTGCTATTAACATCATTTATACAAGGATGTTATTGACTTCTAATTCCTTGAAAAGATGACCTTTCATAAAACCTGTATTACTGAAATCCTTTTTACCATTACACAGATTGCAGATGACTTCATGGGATCTATTAAAGCTTAATAATGCTTAATTATAGTGACAGAATGTTACAGCACCTGACTAAATTTAGAGAAGAAAACGAGAAAGGCAGACCTATAATCACTGTCCACACAAAGGAAAAATGAAGGCACCATGCCAATTCTTGCATTAGCTATCCCAAATATCTTAAGATATTTCTTCCACCTCAATAAATTTACACTGCACTATTAATAATGGCATCCTGCACTCCCGATTTCAGTGTGTAATACCATTATTGCTACAATGCTCTAACATAAAAAACTTATATAGATCTGGCAAAATTATGAAATGCAGTCAGAAGATGTAGCAAGGAGCTGAACTTGGGATAATGCACTTGCTATGTTTGCCATGCTCCCATATTACTTCAAATACATAACAGAGAGGGTCACAGAAGGACTTTAATCTACAAGGCCAGAAAATGACAAGATAATTAATATTTTTTTGCCCACACCAGAAAGCTACAGCATTATAATGAATGTAACTCTCTTAAAATCTTTTAAATTATCCTACCTACTCTACCTAAGCCTATATTTGTTATGTAAGAACTATTATATATTAATTTGTATATTTTCATCTTTCCTCTAGTTTAAAACTTTAGCATTTCATGAACTATTCCATTTATTACAGAACAGTTAAAGGACCTCACACCAAAGGGAAAGAAGCCTGTACTTCAGTGACTCTGTCATGATGTGTTCATAAGAAATTTATGTATGTCACAAAAAAATTATGAAATGCAAGGTTTCAGGATTATGTGGTGAAAATAGTTCCTGATACATCACAGAAAGCTGAGAACGAGTGAGTTTTCTGATTGAGATCTTCTTTGGTGAATACCACTTATCAAGAAAATCTTTTACAGGAAAACGTTAGACATTTTGTGTAAAAATTCAGGCTTCAGCTATTCAAGACTTCACAAATACTCAGGCGGCTCTTAGGACCCCTAGTCATAACAACATTAAAGAGATGATCTAATCCTCACTGAAATTCCTTTGCATTTAACAAGTATTAGTTCCCTAAGGCCTGTCTCTCCAACAGGTTATGCAAGATTGGGTTCAATTTTCTTTCACCTCCATCATTTACAAAATTTTTCAGGATCCTCTAACCTCAGCACCCCACAGGCTTGCAGGTCACTCTGGAAGGCATGAGGAGAACGGAGGAGAGAGGATTATAGGAAATGCTCTTCCTTCTCTCTTTTTTTTTTTCCTCTGGACAGTTGATTAATCAATCAACCTAATCTTCCGCCCAGTCTGCCCGGTCTTCATGACCAAATACAAATTAGAGTACACAAATCATTTCTATAATACTTTTTTCCCTCAGTATGTTTGCCATAACTTCTTGAGACCCATCAGGCAGATCACTGAGACTATGAGTGCCTTTGATACAACTGAATTTAAAAAAAAAATGTGAATAAACACCATGAGTCTACATTTAGCACTAGGCTAAAGTATGTGCTACAGAAGCTTCATCCATACAGGTATTTGTATATTGTGGATGATGACTATTGTCAGCAAGGGCAGTGAGGGCTGAAGGAAAAAGAAATCAAAATTTTAAGAAACACATATCTTCTGCATGTTTTTAGTACCACATATTCCAAGATCCTGCTTCTTACTTTGAGGTGATAGCAAAAGAAACTGCTATCTAGAGATCAGATATGGACTGGTACTTCACTTGAATGGTTTACAATCGCAGGAATTTTTTCCATATTAATATTGCACAATTTTTAAGAAGAGTACTAATGTGTGATTCATCAAAGGGATTTTACTGCCCCACTCAGTACTCAAAGAGAAGAAGATTTCCCATTTGGGCTTTAAGTGTTCTCAAAGTTTTGACAAATTGTGTAAAACAATCAAACTTAATTCCTTATGACTAATCAAAGCAAACTACATTCACTTTAATTCCGTAGGAGAGGCTCAATTCAGGGATTTACTGCTTTTTTCTCCCCTTTTTATACCCTTAGTTAATTCATCTGAACATTTTAGAGAATTGCTTTTAAGAGAACACCTATACATTAATTCTTTTGTCATTATTCATCATTAAACCATTTAATTAGTGTCCCAAGAGTATTCAAACTTCACAATACCACATCCTTTTCAGGGTCTTTTGTTTCATTTTGGAATATCTGCAGTGCACCTTAAACCACTGAGAGAAGTATCATAGTAGCAGTAGTAGGAGGAATAGTAGTAGTAGTAGCGGTAATAGTGGTTGTAGTTAGAAGGAAAATTTAAATGTGGCCTAGAATTACAAGGAGAACCTGATCCTTGGGATAACTCAATAAATCAAAATAGAATTATATTACTGTAGAGTTAAGATTCCGGAGATTAGGAAGTAGAAATTATTAAATGTTATACTCCAAAACTAGGAAAAATACTTGCATGGATGTCTAATTCATAAACAGGTAAACATGTATTTTTACTTCATTACAGATGCAAACTTCACTCTGATATGCTGGTTTTACCATATACTGTTTCCTACAGTATTACCAACCACAAAATCAGTATCTGCGTGATGTTATCTCTTTGTTTTGACTGGAGCTTCAGAAGAATTAAAAAGATTGTTGAAGACCTCATCCCCTTGCCTTGAGGATTTTTGTGGTCTTTTCAATTTCATTTTGGCTTGCTGATTTGCTCTCTACCATCAGTACTTCCAAATTTGATAAAAGAGGAACACAGAACACGCCTCAAAGCAGTCTGCAGCGTGAGAGCAGGCAGCTCGTACCTGTTTGACAGCGTGCAGGAGGCGCCCGTAGCAGTACATCATCACCAGCACAGGGACAACCAAGCAGAAGATGAAGAGACAGATGATGTAGGATGTGGACTCAGCCGACTCCGAGGACCAGCGTACTGAACAGCTTGTGCCTGCGCCTTCTACCCCATAACTGCTCCAGCCGAACAGAGGTGGCACGGTCCAGAGCAGGGAATAAATCCAGGAACCACCCACAGCCAGTAGAGCCTTGCGGAAATCGTGGCTGCGCTTGTGGCACAGGGTGAGAGTGCTGTAGCGCTCGTAGGACAGCATAGCCAGGGAGATCAGGGACACGATGCCTGCAATGAACCAAGCAATAGAAATGCTTACTTCCACTATTTTGCATGTATCGTTTCCAAATCCCAAGAAAGCAGATGATTTTTTTGGTTATTATATATTTGAAGCAACAGGGAAAAATATTTCCATTATTCTCTACATGTTAATCCTCACTGGTCCTGGTTGCTCTGACCATCATGTCAAATTTTGTTCAACTCAGATTTATCTTACAATGGAAGATTTTTTTATACTTGACAGATATACATCTTCTAGTCAGGTTTTCAGTTTTATCTGTTTTAGTATTACTCAGGGGAAATCAATTTTCTATCTGAGCTAATAAAATGGTGAAAGATTCCCTTGATAAGAACTATTCAATTTTTTAAATCCACGAGCATTTTCAAATAGTGCAATGACTTTTACAGGCAAAAAAAAAAAAAAAAATTAAACTAAACATACAAAAAACCAAACCAAACCAACCAACCAACCAAACAAAAAACCAAACCAAAACAAAAAGAGAACATATAGTCAAGACTGGGAGCCCCAAAGTAAAATAAACTTTTGCTTGTTTTGCTCTCCCCATCAGCTAGATGAACCTTCAGTTCTGACCACTCATACACAGAAAAAGAGACAACCACATCATGACTGGGATATGGCAAGTTGCAACTTTATTTATATATATATATTACACAATAAGGTTTAGAAGTGATTTAGGTTAATATTAAGCCCTAGGTGTCATAAACCCATTATATCTTGCAGAGGAAGGCTTTATAATTTGGGTTGTAGGATACTTCCCTTTTTCAATGTTTGGGACCCAAGCCCCTCTATAAAACATTATGGTTTTCCATGGCAGGTTCATAGTCATGACTCAGTGGAGAGAGTTTTGTTATTTCCTAAGGTTTTGTTCTCCTTGCAGTTTCCTTTCAATAATTGTTGATGCAACACTGGCTACCATGCCCAGGATTTATGACAGAAGGAACTTGTTTGAAGAGCTTTAAAATCATATTTTCCAATGTTTTCCAGTCCCCTTTCTTTTGCTCCTGTGAGATGAAAAGGCTGAATAGATCAATGTCAGTCCATCTCTTTCCACGAGTTTTTTCTTGATCTTTGCTATTAGCAAAGTTCAACTATCCAGTAGCACTGAGATATAGAGCCTGTCAAAATTCTCTGATTTTGAGTGGTACCTACTCCCAGCAAATGGGTTAAAAGACAAGGTGTTCTTCAGGGGAATCCGTAGCTGTAATCCATTTTCCCCGTTTAACTGCCAGCTTGTCCTATAGCTCCCTCCCAGGCATGGAATAGAGGTGAGTCAGAGACTTCTCTTGGGAATAGCACTGCTCTATCCTTTACCTGGGCAAAAAAACCCCACACAAAGACCCACACAGGGCACTGTGGGATATTCTCCCCAAGCACAGCATTTTGCTCCACTTTTCCTTACAATTCAGTGACTCATATCTGATGCAGGCACAGCTATTTCTGTCATTCTGACAACAATTTGCAGTTACTTTGTGCAGAGCTGGGTATGGCAAAGGACCTGTGGGAAAAGCAAGCACTGCTTGCTGAAACAGCATGCCTTATTTCTCAGGGGAAAAGAAAGCAAAAAGGTGTGAGGAGAAGGCAACTTTTGAAGAAGAAAACGTCTTTCTTGTTACAAGAGCCCACTAAATTATTTTCTGTACATTACTGGGAAGTCAGTCCTAAAGAGTAGATACATTTGCAGCTGTAATAGCTCCACTAAATTCAGCTGACTTATGGACTTGCTGTAAGGCTTGGCTATTTTAGAGACAGAAGAGACTTTCTCATCATCCCTCACCTAATCTGATTTCCTACATAACATCGCTCTTGAAAGCCCTTGGACTCAAGAGCAAAGAATCTACTGCTCTCTTCATGCTCTCAGCCCACACTTAATTATCTTCACTTTCTGGGCATTGCTGCTTTCCATGTTTTTATCTGCTTGACTAAAGAGCTCCTCTCTATCAAAAACATTCAGCTCATGTATGTACCTAAGGCAAAAATCCAGATTTTATATTCGAAACTTAGGCCTCTCTCAGGCGTAACAGATCTGTTTCTGTACTTAGATTAGACAATCACGGACTAACAGAAACAGGAACAAGAAATCTCTCCCTTCCCAGCTGGGTGTTCTAAAGCAAGAATTTATTGTTCATGCTGTAACTCTGATGGAAATTGAGGCTGCATTTTCCCTACTCTGATGAGACGGAAAGTGAGTTGTACTTTTGTTGAGGATATCCTACATTCCTGCGTGTGTGGGGCTGCCTAGAAAACCCAGATAGGATGTTCAGATTTCCCTAGCTCGGGGCCCTGCTTCCCAGATTGCTGCTTTCCCTGCTGGGCTTTCAGGTCCAGCCTGGCTGCCAGCTCTGCCTGCTCATCCCTGTGGCTGTGCTACTGCCCAACAGCTTCTTCTGGTGTGTATTGTCATGATTTATGGCATACAATTACACTTCCTCTTATCTTCCCCTATTGCCTAAGGAAGATGCTTAGCTTTTCTCACACTGGTATTTATGATGGATGGCTTTACAGTGTGGCTCTGAAGACAACTGACCATGAATGCAGGATCACTTGTTTTCAGATGCAGAAAAGTTCTGTCTTACACTGGCATAGAAATAATGTTCAGATATTAAATTAGGATCATGGTGATGTCAGTCAAGAATAAATCAAATATCAGCAATCAGACAAAAGCACAGAAGTTACCTTTAAATTATAGAAAATATTTTTCTTCTCTATACAGAAGAAAATTCACAATGCTTAATTGCACATCTTGGCAGAAGCCAATTCATCTTCGCTCACCTTATTATTGAGTTCCACTGACATGACACAAACTACACTTTTCTCTGGAGGACAAGAATTGTAATTCATGGAATCCCAGACCACAAAAATTCTGGAAAAAATGCCATTATTTTTGGTTTGGCACAGTAAGACTTCAGGGTTTGAACTTTTTAGTAACACTACAATTAATACCACTACACATTCACTTCTAATACTTTCAAGACAAGGGAAAATGAGGAGTACACTGAAGAGGTAGTTCATAAGAGATAAAAAAATTCAACATTCTTTATGTGGTTCAAACTTAGTAAGCCCAGTTAACTATTCAGAAAAATTACAAATACTTTGAAAGAATAGAACTGGTGCTTTGAAAGACAAAAATATAAATTCAAAGCCAAAATCAAAATAAAAATTTATCAGGTAGCTTTTTCCAACAGTGAGATACATTTGGTCGAATTGGCTGTGAATAATTAAAACATCTATTACCCATGTGAGGAAGAAAAAGGAACAACAGAGGCCACTGCAGCCCTCTCTCAGTCTACTTTGTATGATATTGGACAGTGTACAGCAAGTCTCAAGATGTGCCCCAATACTACAGGTCCATCCAGCCTTGCTAATGGAGGACCTTTCACCTTAACATAGAAGACAGGACTGGTCAAAACCAAACCACATCAAGAGCAACCTTGTTGCAATGTTGGGACAGAGCATCTCCAATGTCCCTGATGGCTAAGAATAACCTCAGCTTCTTAATTAACAAAAAACCCCAACCAAACAGGTTTTTTAAATCTCACTTTTTTATTAGTTCAATAACTGAATCGTAGAAACACACCACTATCCTTTCATCAATTGTAACAGATACTAATTTGTTGGTCTGAAACAACATAATTTCATAAAAAAGGCAAAACCAGGTTTTTTGTTCAGTCCTTAATTTAACACTGTCTGGAAATAAAATGTGAGGAGCAGGTGTACATGACCTGTCAGCTTGTAGTGAATGAGCTGCCAGCAAAAAACTGATGATTGCCTTGTCCTTTAAATGCTTTTCTAGAGTACCCAGTGTGATCCCCTCCATAATTTTTCCAGGCACTGATTTTAGACTAACAATCTTGTAGTTTTCTCAGCCTTTCCTCAAGCCCTTCTTGTTATCTGTTTTGGCTAAAGTGGAATAAAGCCTCCCTATTTTCATTATGCCTCCTAGCTTTGCATACAGAGTTCTCTTAATGCCAGATGCATTTAACTGTTGTGACCCTTGTTAGAAATCCTGCAGTTATCTGGTATTCTATTTCATGCACTATCTGTTGCAGTCAGAGGAATTAGTGAGAATCTCAGCTCAGAAACAAAAAGCAATTAAATACTTCAGGATTGTGTCTGAAGAAAAGACTTGAGTGCAATCTCCATGGCCTTGATAACAAAAAAAAACAAATTAAAAAAATTAATGTAAGCTATAAAAAGAAGAAAATAATTATAATTCTTTATGCCAATGTTTCATTCTTATTGAGTAGTAACATTTATGACTGTGTAGACTGTGTATATTAATTTCAAATGAGTAATTTTTTTCCTAAAACTGCAACAAAATTAGTTTCACAAATTGCAAATCTAAATGGAATTTGCTTCCAACAAATATTTAGAGCCTCAAGCTGGTACCTAGACAAATAACTCCACAGGAGTCAATCACACTGAGAAATGTAATTTGCTCCCCCAACCTTTCCTGCATATATAGGAACACAAATGAGATTCTCACTGAACAGTACTGAAAAATGTCAAAAATTCCACTGCAGATTGCATTATAGGAATAGATAATTATTCAAAAGTTAACCATGGAAATAAGTGACTTTGAGACTAGCTGGGTATGGAGCATAAGCCTTGCTACACAGCAATTAGGTGCAGTGAGTAGAGTGCAAGAAATTAAATTTCAAGTCATAAAACAGGACAGACATCTATTTATAGGCCTATCATCTGAGACATTATCTATTATTTACTTTTATTTAAGGATCTGTACATTTCTCCCTGGTAGCACAGCACAGAGTACGCTGTAAGAGGCACAGCAAATCATTACATTTTCTTCCCATGGGTTCTAGCTAAAAGCGTTACATTTTCTTATTCGTTTTTAGTGGTTTATGCTGCTCACTGATGTAGTAATTGGAAAGGGGATGCAGCTAACCCACGGTCTGGAGGCTGTGAAAAATTGAGAATCCCAGGAATTCAGCCTACATTGGATCAACATTTTGACTACTAACTTAGACACATTTGCCCTCTTAAATGACCTGAAGGTCATTACAGTATATCATGGCTAGAGTCCAGGGGCTTCCTGGAGCAGTTCTGATTGCCTGTTGAAGGGGATATTTCGCACTGTGTTCCAGTTATCGAGGACCAGGGGCAATGAAAAGAAAACACAGGTAACTTTAGACAGACTGAGAACAGAGGGATGCAATAGCACCTTCTTCAACAAGAAATTAATGAAGAAAAACTAAATCCAAGGGCTTGCAAAAATCCAAGATAGATTTCCCACACCCAACCCCCATGAAGGCTGATTTTACCCGCTCACAGGCATTGTCTCATAGATTTCATTCACTCGCACTCTCACACCCACAGGGTCTGTGCTTTAGAGGTCTTGTCTAGAATTTCTTTTGTGCAACAGAGAGAACAAGACTCCAGCTATAGGTTCATAAAACCTCTTGCTTTCATGTATCTCCCTGGAAACAAACTGGGTTTTGGATAGAGCTTTTATACACTTCAGGAGCCCACTGTTATTAAATCCTTCACTGCTTACAAATCCTGCCCGTACAAACCTTGTATGTCTGAGGTGAGACTGCTGCTCCCTGTTGGCATTTCCTTGAGGTCATGCTCCTCTCAGCAGCTGCAGGATCCTCCACCCATGAGTTATCACACTCTGTTATTATCAGCACACAATCCTTCAGGCTTGGCTGAGTCAATACCTTTTACTGCTGAAAGCTGAATTCTCTGTTACCTGCACAAGCTGTTCTCACTCTTGTGCTGTGCTGTCTTCAGGCCTTTACATTACCTTTCCCTCCCTGCATCATCTGTACTGACCTCAGTAACCCCACAGCAAGTCCAGACATGTCCCAGTACCACTGCAGCCCACGTCCAGCCCAAACCCAGCTGCTAGAAAGAGACAGGGCCAAATGCAGCTGAGAGCCTGGTGCAAAGCATGGAACCAGGGTGTGCCTGGCTGTTCTGCTGCTGAGCCCCATGGCAGAATGGTGCAAACTGGGCACTCCTGGAGTTGCCTCAGACCATTTGCCAGCCATGTACAAAATGCAGAGGAGAAATCAAGGGGATAGTAAGTGATACTAAGTTCCCACGTGGCATCTACAGGACCCTCTACTTACTCTAGACAGGCCTGCCAGTGGCAGAGGTTAACCAACAGCAGCTACCACCATTGCTGCTCAAATGTGCTGCAGAATGAAGAGAAAACGATGATGCTTCCTGCTTTCACAAGAGTCCATTCATATGTGCCTGTGCATGTAATACCCACTCCTGGGGAGCGGCTTCCATGTAATATCCTGGTGTGGTGATTTAACACCAGCCAGAAATTAATCTCTAAATAATCAACTCCTCTCCCCCCACCCTTCTGGCAAGAGAGGGACAAAGGCAGGGACTATAGGTTGAGAAAATAATTTCTTGAAAGCAAATAGCAATGGAATAAGAAAAGCACAGTCATAGGAGCAATATTAATAACCAAAGTATACAAAAAGAGAAGGTGCTTTACACACAAGGAGTTGTTCATCACCTCAGCTTAGCTCTGCGTGGCCACCAGGACAAAGTCAGGGTGGTGGCTGTTCCCATGTCCAGCACCGTATGGTTTTTCCAGATGAAGCAAAGATGGTGGGCACTTCCTGCTGTCAGTGCTCCCGTTCCCAAGCTTGAGACCATGAAAACTATGATGGACAATCCCCCAAAAGCTGGACAGTCTGTGCTTTGACGCCTGTTTTTTCCAGATCACTGTGCTCCACTGGTTCAATTCCATGTGGCATGGCCACCTTGAACTGTTCCACCCTGCCCCACCTGGCTCCACTCTGCTCCTTTCAGCTCAGCTTGGCTGGGACCTGGATGCCCTCCACTCTTCTGTTCCCTGCAGATGCTTCCTGCACCGGGCTGCTTTTCAGCCCAGTGTCTTGGAGCCAAGGCTTCCACTTTTTCAGAACTATGTCTCCAAGCCTTGTCTTGGTGGAACTGGGGACAGGCAGTGGCAACAGAGAACAGGGTCCACAGGGCTGATCCCCAGCAAAGAGTGAGACAAAATGACACACTTCCAGAGGTGCACTCACCTTTTCTTTCCCCCAAAACCACACCTGCAGTGATGGTGTTACAGAATAGCAGCTTGGCCACATCCAACCAGTGCTGAGCTTCGCTCCCTCTGCACAGCCAGGACACCTGGGAAGGACATTATACAGCTGGAAGTGCAAGAGGAACATGAACCAGCAGCTGGCAGGCTGGGACACACCAAAAGTAACACCTTTCCTTTTGAAGTCAGGCCACCATGCAGTGGTGAACAGTGAACTCGGAGAGGCAGTAAGCAAGGAAGAGCACCGTGCTGGAAAGACATTAGCAGGGATGGAAGAGGCAGGTTCTGGTCTCCACTTACAAATGCTGTGCTGGTAAATACCTAACAGGAACAACAGGTAGATCTCTCAGAAATGTTATGCATCTTAGCACAGCTATGTTCCCTTCCTTATAGTCCCTCAGGTTTCAGCTGCTAAATCTTCTGTTCCATTAGCTGGAGAATATGCTAAAAAGCTCTGTGGAGCAACCAGATGGAAGAAGAAAATGGAGATACACTCCAAGCTGGGAATATTGGAGAATCCCGTGCTGAGGTATTCTTATGCTATTTCTTCTGGATGACACCTTTCATCATGCTTTCCCAAGGACTTAAACATAGAAGAACAGCAGTAAGAAGTTCTCTTCAAATGAAGCCTCTTAATACTTCAAATTTCAAGTTTTGAGTTTAATTACAAGTTGTGCTACTGAACGGTATTACAAAAATATGTTATTGAGTTATATAAAACTAGTTTGATCAGTGACTCAGTACTGTTTTCAAGAGAAATAACTTTCCTGAATATGAGAGCATTTCTGATAGTTCTCTACAGAAATAAAACACTCTACACATGAAAATGAAATATAAACAATTTAAGCAACTTAAAAGTCATGACATTCCAGCATATTTGTACTTCTGTATCTCCTTAGAAGTTTTTCTGAAAACGTATCTTAGTATGATTTGCCAGGGACTATACACGAAATATGATTTGTAGGTCTGGTATTCACAAGAGAGGTTTAGAAGCAGCAAGAGGTAAAAAAAAAGAAACAGTCTTTTTCTAATGGTTGGTTATTCTTCAGGAGCAATTTTGCTGCTCTGGGGCAAAGTATTTTACCTAACAACTGCTACAGTATCAGAGACTTTGTATGAGCAATCCATTCTATCATCACCTTTGTTTCCATTTTTTATACACCAGTTAATGTTAACATTGATAAGAAAAACTATCAGGCTCTTCTTCCATTGAAATCAATGCATTTCTTCCACAAAAATACAGTGGTACTCACTCCAGTAGTTGCTACCATCAGAGATTTCTTTGCAGGTGAGGAGGTAAGAATATTATCATGATAAAAGCAGAAACTTTCAAAAGTTGACTCACTGACTTGTTGACCTGGTTTTCTCATAGCATATTGTCCTGGGGTGACTTTATGATGATGAATTTTACCCCCATTCGTCTGTTTAGCCCAGTAATAAATTCTGCACCTTTAAAACTAGATCTGAGAGCGAAGTGGGGGCAAAGGAAAGGTGGTGGAATTTTTTTCTCTGCTGCATTCAAAAACATAGAGATAAGCAGTGCTCTTGGAGTTCTCTGCTCTGCAGACAGACGGGGAGTTTTCACTGTTTTCGCTGGTTTTTCTCTTGTTAGCTGAGGCCAAAGGTTTTTTTTGGAACTGTTCAGCCATTGTTTGGTCCAGGAACACCAGGACTATCCTCTGGGGGCCCGCAAAGCCGAGGACACACACACAAAAAGGACTCTGAACTATAAAAGGGCTCTCTCTGAATTTGTCATTTCTTCAGAACAACGAGATGTTCCACTGTTTAATATTATTAATTTTCTCATGTTTGTGAATACCTCACTTGTTAAATAAACAGCTTTTTTTCCATTTTTCTAGAAGGAGATTTACATCTCCCGAACCAGTGGAGGCAGGAGGGCCGCTTGAATTTACTTTGTACAGGGACTCTTTCGGAGGTTTCCTCACAAATTTGCCCTAAACCAGGACACGTATGCATTTTAATAAAAAATTAAAAACTCCTAAGTCACAGCAGCACAGAGGGAAAAAGAACAAAATTTGTTAATTGTTTAAATAAAAATTAAAATTCCATTTTGTCTTCTAGCTCTGAGTCATAATAGACATTTCATTGCTAGGGAAAAGTCCATGTCATATACAGTCTCCCGTGAGGTTCTGCAGGTTACATCTCTTTTTTCATTATATTGGAATTGCCAAAAAGTGGCAGCAAGAATGTTGATTGGTCTGTGAGATCTGGGATAGGCAGCCTAGAATGATACACATTCAGTAAAATTGGTAGAAGTTAGATAGCAGCTTTCATCGCCAGTAGGGCTACTGGGAAGGTATCATAAAATGAGCAAATCTGAGAGAGAAATGTGTGGGAGATTGTGAATATGGTATTTCAAAAAATATTATTATCAAAAGTTTCAGTTTTTGTTGAGAGGAGGTTGGTGTTTGGGGTTTTTTTCATTTTCTGAGATGAGAAATACATGAGAGATGAATATTCAGAAGGGATTCAAATAGGCCTGGAGAGGGGCAGACATAAATGGCTACTGCTCCTTCTTCACTAAACCTCCAGAATTTTGTCCCCTTTTTCCTCTTCTGTCCCTAACAAAAAAAAAAAAAAAAAAAAAGAGATACATATTTTATGAATCTGCATCCAATTGCCAGCAGATTTTGGCAGAAGACCCCAAACCTTTCCAGAGTAAAAAAGCAAGCCCACTGAACCTTGAAGATATTTCAGAGTTAAGATGAATAGACTCAAAGTGAGGTCTGGTCTAGGTGGACAACCAACCAGTACTAGCCTGATTTTCCTGAAGTTCAGCGAGTAAAGAAATCGCAGCTGAACTTTTTATGATATAGCAAAACCACAAAGTGAATGTAACAACTGATAAGTTCAGGGCTAATATAAAGGATATGAACTGCAGAGGAGTGGATGGATGCCTCAAAAGCTGACAGAAGTGACTGAGAATGGGGTGTGCTTCCAAAGCACTATTGGATTTATCTGGATATGTCTATTAAATATTTATATGATAAACATAGAATAAATGGTCCAAAAATCAAATATTATTTAATTTGGTGACCCTTATTCTAGTTGCTCCCACATATTAATGATCAAAGCACAACTTCCTTTTGATTTTTAATGCATTAAAAGCATTTCTACTTATTTTAAATTGAGAAAGTATTTCCCACAATCATTTGTTCAACATTAGCAGTTACAACTATTTTCCAAATACAGGCTACCTCAGATATCAACCATTCACTTTGAATAGAAATAAATCCACCAATTGCCATTTATCTAATGCCTGTAATTATCTGTTCTCTTTTGCTAAGATGAATTGGAATCATGAGTCCATTAGAACAAGCAATAATTCTCCAAAGAATTATCTTCCTGCTTAACTCTAATGGGAGTCACAGTTTAACTTTGCACTTGAAAGAAATCACTGAGAAATCACTGTTGGATCAAACCGTGCTGTGAGAAATATGCCAACAAGCATTACTAGTCCTGTTCAATGCATCTTTCTTTTTCATTTCTCAATGGTCACTTCTGTGTTTCATCCTTTGTACAACATACCCTTTCCTTTGTGTTTGGTGGTATCTTCAATATAGACAGCATGTGTTACTTTTAATAGGAAAGAAATATCTCGAGTTTTTCCTCCTTTCTTTCCCCCTCCTTTGCTGAATTTTTTTAAAGGTGTTTATTTTGTGCTTTAAAGGTGGTCTTAATTCCTAGCTGTATCTGGTGACTTAATGTGCATCACTGAGTACTAGTATATTTTTCTGCAATGTTAATAATATACCTATCCATCCAAACAACAAACTCCCAGTGGCATAAATAGTGCAAAGAATTCCCTTTTACATCTCAATTATACCAGCATAGTACAAAAACATCCCTGAACATTCACTTCTGTCTCACTTTCCACATATTATGCAGGACCACTTTGCATTCTGGAAAGCAGGCTAGCCCTGACAAATTCAGCTTTCCGACTTGGCTGCCTCCATGCCAGTATATTCATTCTTCTGCTTTAGGGAATCTGAATAAGAAATGTCAGCACTAGATGGAGCTCCTGTACAGCAACATCTCGGGAGAAATCTCTGGGGCTGTGTGAGAAAAGCAGAAATGGATGTGCAGCGCGGGCGAAGCAGGAGGATGCTCTCAGGGCAGTCAGGGTTCACTGCTGCATCCCCATGCCCATGCCATCCTGCAGGCCCCCCATCTCCTGCCTGGACTGCTCCTTTTGAAACGTGGGAACATCCCCTGGACCTTCCTTCGTGCTGAGGATGTGCACAGCTGTAAAACATAACATGCAGTCTGTATGTGGGGCGGGGCACCAAATAAGCTAAGAGGTGAAATGACAGTGTTAGCATCTGCTAGCCAATGAGCCAAGCGTCTACCAGAGCACACAGCCACCATCCTTCCAATGAGCTCCTCCTTTTTCATTGAATCCAACTGCTTATTTTTCATAATAAGAGTATAATTCTAGAGATTTTCTATAATCTGGGGGTGGTTCTTGACAGTTACCATTCCTAGGGGTGGAACACACTACAAATACTAACTCTTCTAAGTTTTTATAATGCCTAGTGGTCAAACTGGTTTTTATTCAAATTAGATATAACTGGTCAATAAATAGTCATATCTGATACTATGAATACAGTCTCAAAACATGATGACTAGGCTTTTACACTGCTTTTGAACACGGAGTTTCCTGTGCATTTTTACAAACTCACAGTCTCACAGGGTGTGGAAGTGAGATGAAATTCCAGAGAAGGCTGCTCCTGTCTCTGTCCAAGATCAGTGTGATGGCTGAAGGATGTGCAACGAGGAAAAGCAGTACTCCCCACTCCTTAACCCATTCCTTAACCCCTCCAATGGACCTCAAAGAGGAGATCTTTTGCTACATCCATTAAAAAAAATGAAATAAAGCTGATGCAGACAGAAATCCTTTGCAATACATTTTCACCCAACCTGTAAATCTAATCTGCAACACTGGATAGATGGGTAGAAATTGCACTAGAAAGTATAGTTGTGGAGATATAACACATTGGGACAAGCGTGGCTATCGAGGAAGCCATACCTTACTTAATTCATCAGAGGTCCTTGACAGCACCGTGCCAGACAGGGGTGATGTCTACTTGGACAAAATCTACTTGGATTTTCAAACACTTTCACTAGCCCTAAGGCTTTCAAGCATAGTAAGATGCCATGCAATAACAGAATTTTCATGTGAATAAATAATTAAATAGAGGTAGGAAATAAAAAGCAGGAGAAAAGAAATTAGTTTTCCAATTAGGGAAAGTGTGGACAGTAAGTTTCCCCATGGATCTGTGCTAGGCCCTGGGCTATTCATCGCATTAATATATGATCTGGAAAAGATAGGAAAAAGTGACAAGTTTTCTGATCATACTACACGGAATAACTCAAAATCAACAAAAACTGACTGTGAAGTACTGCAGCACAACCAAATGAAATGGAGCTATTGAGCAGATGAGATGCAATACTGATGTAAACTGCCATATGTGGAGGAAAACAGACCTGGCTTTAAATACACAGCAATTGTTTCTGACTTATTGCTCTGAAAAGAGATTTTTGATAGAGAACTATACACAAACCACTTCCAGTAGCACTTAGAAAAGCAAACATCAGAACTTAGTAGAAAAGGAAAACAGAGAAAAGAAAGAAAAGAGGTGAACAGGGTAAGATTATTTAGTGTTTCCTACAATAACTAGGTTTTCAAATTAAGTCTTCAGGTTGCAGACTCAGAATAAAGAAAGAGAAGGTACTCCTCTTTGCACAGTACAGATTTAATAAGTGGAATTCCTTGATATATTATATTGTGCATACCCAAATTTTGCAGGTTTTCTTAGAGCAAGTGGAATGGGAGATAAATGCAGGAAGATCTATTAGATTCAAAAGTACTGCTTTGGGGAAGATAGGTGTCCCTACACCACAAATCACAGGCTGTGGTCCTACATATCGGAAAAATGCCATTGTTTGCTGAAAATTATCCCAGCTTTAAGTTTAGTATTCTAGAAGAATAACTAGGCAAAATACTTTGAATAGCATATGCTTGATACCTATGCAAACAACACTTTGCAAGGCGTAACTTGGTCATTGAAATTATAAGAAAAAATAATTACAGCACAATAAGGGGCTAATACCTGCTTGTATCTGATATCAGTATTTCTTTTCCAAAAGTCTGAGTGCCCACAACCCTTGAAAGGATATTAACTTGTAAAACTCCTACTCATTCTCAAATTCTTTGTTAAACATTCCTTGGTGCACTGGCCAATAGGGAAAAACTGTTCCATGAAGCAAACCAGATGGTGATATGTCTATTGCTCTCATCTCAAAGTGTATTAAGCTAAGGCTTTGTCTTGCCTCATAACCTGCTTTCTAGCCATTAGAAAAAGTCTATTTAAATCCTGACTGGCATATTTATCTGGCAGCCTTTCATCCTACTCCTGTGATGTGATCTTTTCCTCTCTCAAGGATATTAAATAGAAATATATTTTTAATTTTAAGAAGTACACATAGTAAAGCAATCTTCAACAAACTCATGCAGCCACTGTTAGACCTTGGTCCTCTTGCACTGCCACACATTTTTTTTTCTCTGAAAATAGAGCAGTTTAAAAACAGAGCAAAATTTGGAAGTTTGGATAAATTAGGGCAAACTGCTATGATTTATTACAAAGAATTGCACGGAGAAGAGTTACTTGGTGCACCACAGTCAGTGTACAGAACATATAGATAATATACATGCAAATGCCATGTACATACTCCACTCTTTCACTGAGAGGCAGAATTTGTAACTTGTCATCACTACCATATTAGTGATCACCATATCCCTACTAGAACCGTGTGTAATCAACTCCTGCTGAACTCCCACTGGGGCAGACAGATCAGGCAGAGGACGGCCATCAGCCTCCCAGGCAGTGCTTGCTCTGCTGCCAGAGTGAAGGGGAGATCAGTGCCCTGCTCTGCCTTGGGCTGCCTGCTGCACAGCGCCCAAACTGCTTGCCTAATTTCATCAGGGTGATTAAACAGTCAGCCTTAAGAGGTCCCCTGGTAACTCCACAAACAGCCTGAATGCAGAACACAAATAAGCCCCAAACTGTAAATCTGGCAAACAATAATGCTCCAGTGTGCACATGCACATAAGGATTAAGTCTAACCATTGCGTGTCCTAAAATTCTCATAAGGTCAAGTTAAACGGGATTATCTATGGTTTTGTAAAATTCATACAATTTCTTAGCTGAAAGCAAATCTTGCCAGATGGTAATGTGCTGTTCCAGTACTCAGTGATCTGTGCTAGACTCAGACAACACTTAGATATTTAGCAATAAAATGCCATATATGTGAATTAACTAATGGTTTTGAATTTTAGAAATTACCAAAGTCCTAATCTTAGCAAAGTTTTACATTGCTGTTGATTTGTAAAGATGATCTATTCCTCATAAAAATTTGTTACAATCAAGTCTTCTTTTTGATACCTTGTTTTCTGATAGTCCCTTGGTCCTGAACAAATTTCTACTGTTATAAATTGCTACAAAAATAATTCAACATAAAGAAGTTTCCTTCTTTTGATTCATCTGAAGCCTGTTGACTTTGATTCCTTCTTGCCATAGTTATCTACTATTTCTGCTCTTAATTGCATTATTGAAACCAATAGAAACAATAAAATATAGGAGTAGGGGAAAGAAACAACAGAAGATATAATTGAAAAATAACACTAGAAAATTAGCAGGTAGTGAATATCTGCCTCTAATAAAACACCGTGAAATAGATGTAAAGATTGCCAGCTTAGCCCAGTGAGTCACTAGCCTTCTGGTTTGTGGCTGCTATACTTTCTTAAGGAACAGCAGAAGTTTGTATCTAGCCACAGGATGAGACTACTTCCATCATATTAGTCTCCTCTGTGAAATAGGCTTAAGAAACTACAAATAGGAGAAGTAACATAATTTTACAACATGCTGGGAAGACTTGTTGGCTGAAATAGCCCCGAGCAATTGAGCCTGATGCTGATAGCTGGCAGGAGAAACTTTCAGCTGAAGCAGGTGAAGTCTGGCACAATGGTAGAAAAGATGGTACCCAGGTGACCTTGATTCTCTAATCCATCCAGACCATGGAGAGATGTCTGGGGAGTCACGAAGCCCCAGGAACCCGAGGTTTCACCCTGGCATGGGGTGATCCCCTGATCCTCACTGGGCCAGCACAGCATGGAGGGGAGAGAGGGGGAACCAAGTCCCACGCTGCTCAGGACAGAAAGCACAGGGACATTTCACAGAAATGGGATGGGGGGATGTCTTGGGGATGAAATGCCTGCTTGGAGTGGTGCTCCTTTGCATTTGCAGTCTGCAGATTCTGGATGTTTCTCCTGCCTGTATCAATTATGGGAAAGTCTATAGCAGACAGAGCTAATTTTGAGTTACTTTTAAAAAAAAAACAAACAACCCATAACAAAACCAAATCCACAAATCTCTCAGTACTGGGAGGCATTTGGATTATTTAAGAAGTGAATCATGTTAGCTGAGAAATCCACAGAAGCAATTAAGTGGTCTGCGAATCAGTAGAGGCTGTAGTTTATTGACATTACTGAAGCTTCCATTTCAGAAGCAGTTTCTCAGCTAGTGTTGATATGCAGAAAATCACAGATGTAAACAGAGTAGTTTCAGCTTTCAAAGAAACTTATTTCTCTTTTTTACTGTCAGGACACTAATTTAACAAAATTATTTTCTCACCTAATACACTTTTTAAATTAGAAACATAGCAACACAAACATAAAAAAGCCCCAAACAAAAGGAAAAAGAATACAAACCCTAATAATTATTTTTAAGTATGAAGTATTTGGCATAGCTGAGGGGAAAAAAGAACTTTATAATTATCACCTATTATTGTGTCATTATTTGGAACTATGCCAATGGTTCTGTATCCTTTTAATCACTGAAAAGTCTGTATGTTTCATTTGCTTATTGGACTTGACGACTCTATTTATATGCTTCCTAAAAAGAAAGGCATAGAAAATGAATGTCATGAGTTAAGAAACTGTCGCAAGGTATATAACTTGGATGTGAACAGCCAAAGATAATATCCTCTCTTTGGCATATTTCAGAGGCTACAAAGGAAGCTGAAAAGTTTTCCAAAAAATATCGAATTCCATTCAGATGAGTCAGCATGTGGATGGTCTTAACAGTTCCTAGAGATTATTAAACACATAGTTAAAAATAATATGATTTAATAACCCTTCACAAAAAAAGTCTATTGCTCTCTAATGTGGAGTTTGTTTTTTTTTTTTTTGTGATTGAATATTGCTTATTTAATGAGCTCTATTTTATTTCATTATGCCTTCTGAGGGACCAAAAAGCCAGCTACATTTTAATGACATGTTTTTTCACATGTATGTGACTTGACTACCAACAGAGCTGGTTTCTGCCTTTCCCTAAATTAAAAGAAAGCCAGCATCAGGCATAGCATTGTCTGGGTCAATGCCATGACCCAGGATTAGGGAAAAGGGCCTGGAAATGTCAACTATTAAACTTGAACTCCGACAGAAATGCTGTTTCATCAGCTCCAGCAGGGCTTATAGCCATGACCTTTTACATTCAATTCACCATCAGGATAATTCTGCAAGAAATCCAGCATAGGCTTTGCTTTTAGACTCCTATTCGAGGTGTCCATGTGAACTGATGTTGCTTGTGTATTTCTTTGCATAAAGTCTCCAGCATTCTGCAATGTGTGGCCATAACATAGAACCAAAATTATGCAACTGTGCTGCAGGCATGGCTGCCCAATTGGAAAGGATCAAACATTGGCAGAAATCTGTAGTCACTTTCACATGCCCAGAAACAGACCTTGGGCATGGGCAGAACACTTTTTTGAATTGACAGCTGACATCTGTACACAAAAAATGCCAAAGGGGTGATCGATTTCCTTGCAGAATTCTTCTGTTCTTCTGTCCCTCTTTTCAGGGACATGCACACACAAACTGTTGTTCATCCTTCACTGTTATTATTTCTGCATGTTTCCTGCTGTTTTCTTTTGTACAGGCAGAAGGAAAGCAGACTTTAGATTCTAGATCTGAAAACAGAAGAAAACATTAAAGATGGAAGCTCAGGGAAAAAAATGTTTCCATCTACATGTGGCTGCTGGTGCAAACTGAGGGCACCTGAGGATGTTTTCAGAGCACTCTCCAGCTCCTGTTTGAGCCACTGCTTTGATGTCTGCAGTGATGAAAGATGAGAGAGGGGAGGAGGAGGGAAGTGTGGGGGTTCTGGTACACTCCACAGTCATACTGCACTCTGGCTTGGAGACAGGGTCCAGCTGGAGCTACTCTGAACAGGGAAAGGAGAAGCAACCACGTCTGCAAATACAGACACCTACTGCACACCACAGGATCTTAACACCATTAGCATCAACAGCTATAGTCTGTAACATCTTATAAATGGGTAAACTGAATGACACTGTCCTGCTTTTCAGCTAGGGTAGAGGTAGTTTCTTCTCAGTGGCTCTCACAGTACTATATTTTCTATTCAGAATGAGAATGATGTTGATAATACACTGATATTTTGGGGTTTTTGCTAAATCAAGTTTATCCTAGGTCAAAGATTATTTTTTCCTTGTCTCATGGTCTGCCAGTGAGGAGGTATGCAAAAGAAACTGTGAGGGAGAATAGTTGGAACATGTGACCTAACCAAAGGGATTTCCCAGACCACCATGCTCAATAAATGAGCTGAGAGGAGTTACCCAGAAGGGCAGCTGATAAGGGTTTGACATTGCTAAGCAGGTGGTGAGAACACCTTTAATCCCACCCCAAGCCCACTGGAAAAGGAACAATCAATGATCAGTGCGCAAGGGAGGAGCTTATAGGAGTGGTTTTGCACTGGGAGATGAGTACTTGGTGCATCAAAGCTCAGAAAACATCAGATGAATTCTTGTAGGAAGAAGCCAAGTGAAATTATGTCTTTTTAGTGGAGAAAAACATTTCACAGAAGAGTCATTTATTACATCTGAGATCTCAACTGTATCCGATAAACAGATAGTTTCTAGTATATTGGAAGCCTATATTCTAAATACAGGTACCTTAGTTTAATGCAGTGAGTCTAAGACACAGCATATGAATTCAAGGTAAAATACTAAGAAGAAAATTATTTGTTTACAGTCATGAGGCAATTGAACTTTAAAGCAAAATCATCAGCAGCTCCATTTCTCATTCATTGTGTTCTCTGGCAGTCTACGAGGGAATAAATCAATAACTGCTTTAATATGACTGAAAAGATTATCTACCCATAGAGTTGAGTACAGGGAAAGTCCTCATTTAGGTATGACCTTGAGTTATCAGTGGACACTAGGACACATCTACATGACTTGCTCCAGTTCAAACAGGACTGTAGCCCTCTGCTGCACCCAGGACTGACAGGATGCTGTGTGGGAAGACAGAGACATTCAGTCACACAGCCTTCGTATGACACAGGCATCTCTGGCTCCTCTAGAATAGTGATGTTCTTTTACACAGCACTAATCAGAATTCATTTTTTACAATGAAATATTGGAAACAACTTCTCAGGCAAGCTGCTAGGTATTTTAACCACCATGAAGGGTAAGAAAGAGAAAACAACCAGCAGACACCTGAAAACAAGAGCTAAGAGTTCAACAGGCACAGAAATTTCACTGCTAGTAATGTGCTTTGGAACTTTTCAAGCATTAGAATCTAGTGTTGGATTTCTGGACCCAGAGACAGCTTTGTATTTCTCATATGTATCAATCTATTTAATATTTAATCCTGATATGACATGGCATAGAGCAGTGATTCTAAGAATGAACTCCAGAAGTCATCTGAGCTCAAATTCTGCCTGTCCTACATGTTTGGGAAGTTTACATTAGTGTATCTATCTTGGGAAAAGATTAATTTTTTCTGAAAGTTTTCATCTGTCCAGAGATTTGAAATGTTTAATAAGGCACTGTAGAGAGATTACATGTGAGATAGTCAAAGCTACAAGACAATCTTAGGATGGCATATCACTTCCTCTGTATGTGGTCTGTATGGGAGTGACATAAAAATAATATATTTTTCCTAAATTAAAATCTAATGCTTAATAATTTCATTATATTTTAACCATCCTTTTTTCACCTTGCCTGCAAAGTTTACTGAGAGTTCAGCCGTGAAAATAGATCCTGTCCCTGTGTCCAACTTTCCATGTTTGCTTAAATGCATAACCATGAGCCTGTCAAACCATGACGAAGTGGTGGGTAATGGCAGCAAATTTTAAAAATCCATCCATTTTCCCATCTCAGTGACATGTGCAATTTCCACTGCAGTGACCTACTTAACAGAGCCGCAATCAAGGACCAGTACCAGGGTAAAATCATTTACTCTGGGAACAGACCATACTGTTTCTCCTCTTGCTCCATTCCTGCTGCTTCCCCAGATCAAGACCTAACAGCTCATACTTCCATAGCAGATCTCACAATATTTAATTTTCTCCTTAAAATCCCCATTACAGCTTATTGATCAGCATCTGCCCTTCCCATTAACTTCCAAACCTTGTGCTTTTCACATATGGTTTGAAACCACAAAGCAGATATAGGGATAGCAGCAAGTAATTAAACCAGAAAACTACACTCTGTCCATAATTTTCCTCCACTGTGCCCACGGCAACCCCCTGGTGCTCATTTCTGGGCCATGGATTTTCAGTGCCTGGGGTAGGCAATGGATTGCCTGCCAAACAGCTTACTGATTTCCCACCAAGTGACATCAACGTACCTCGCACTGTCGATGTGCTGGCAGGGCAGTCAGATCTGCTTTCCAGATCACCTTCCACACATGTCATTTCAAAAAAGGTAAGACAGTTTAGAGGGAAAAGAAAAGAAAAAAAAAGGGAAAAAGAGAAAAAAAAAGAAAAAAAAGAAAAAAAAATAAAAAATTAAAAAAAGAAAAAAGTGATCTCTCACCTCACATTTACATTTGAAACAAATCTCAGCTTCCTATTTTCACTCCCTCAGGTTTCATCCAAGCCACAGACCTGAAGGATAACACCTTCACTCTCCATTTGGTTTAAAACGCAAAGGAGGCTTTTGCCGTATCATAAAATGAATGGGAGGGGGAAAAAGAACCTTTAAAATACAGTCCTTTCAGAAGACTTGTAAAAATGAACTGTATTTATAAATACGTTAACAGTTTGAATTTGGCTTAGGTGTGTCTCACACATCATGAAATAATCACCAGGTCAGGAAGATTAGTTGCCCACTTAAAGTTTCTTCATGATTTAGAAAAATACTGCAGCTAGAAAGAGCAAAGGTACATACCTTCATTTAGTACAAGAAAGTGCAATTCTTGTGGGGCCAGTGAACTTTGAGCATCACAGAATCATCAATGCTGTAAAAGAACTTCAAGATCATCTAGTCCAACCAACAACCCAGTACCACCATAATTACCCCAAAACCATATCCTAAAAACTTAACATCATTAACACTTGGTGTCATTAACAGTATGTTCCTATACTGCTGTTTATTCTAGTAGAATCATCTATACCATGACCAAAAAAAAAAAAACAAACAAAAAACCCCACCCCAAACAGGTAAGAATATTGAAGCACTTATTCTTACCAGCCTTGATGCTGAACTTCAGTTCATCTTAATTACCTTTCCTATAACACATCTCTATTTTGGATCTTGAGGATTAGGGTCCTTTCTCTTATCTTTGATGGACCAAAATCAGACATGAGGTACCAAGGAACGAAAGCTAATTTTTTTAGCTAATAAATGCATGAGATTTTTTTAGGAATAGCTAAAGGATGAATAATGATATTTAAAATAAAATTTGTTTGTAAAGACACAAAAATGTTAGGCAACCTGTTATTGTTATTTGCTTTTACTCATGCTACTTCCCAATCTACATTTTTTAATGATAACTCTGCAAGAAAACTTCTTCATTATGCCCTTTACACACACTAATGAAAGAAAAAATGTGAGTGCTGCAAGACTTTCACATGAACTATGCACAGTTTAATAACTACCTGCATTTAGGCTGCCTCAGTTTCTCAGGACACCCCACTGACAGCACCAACACAATTCAGAGGAGCTGAGGTCGCCTTCGGCATTCTGGGTTTTGCTGTTTTGTTTGCTTGTGTGTTCCTTGATGATCTATTCCATTTCAAGAATTATAGCACAAACTATCCCATGAAAACAGGCATCACAATCGCACAGAAATCTGCACTCCTGCCATGCATCTGATCTGACTTTGAAGAATTATTCCACAAACAGAACACCCTGGGAGAAACTTACCCATTTGCAGGTTTAATTCCACAGTCAATGGAATGGTAAATCATATGTATCCAGACAGAAACCAGCAGGCTCAAAAGGGTACCTTTAACATACCTTTTTTTTTTCTAAGCACTTGAACACTCCCCTTTTTTCCTCCTCTCTTCAAATGTTATTCCCCTCTCCCACCAGTAAATAATAAAAAGAAAGCTCATAGTATGGAGAAAAAAATCAGTCATAATGTCTTTCTGAAAAAAACTTTCTGAGAAAATTACTTACAGAAATATTGGAAATGAAACCTGGAAGAAGACATGTCATTCTGATCAGCACAGTCCAAATCAGAAAAAAAACCACACCAAAACAAGCCGAGGGACTGTTAACCATAGAGTCTATTTTTGGATAGCCAAAGTAAGTGCTCTTATACTACACAGCATTGCTGACTCTTGAGACTTCACTTTGGGCAAAGCAGCAGTTTCCCAGAGGAAGCTGCCAGGATGAGTTAATGGTCATGAGTAGAGCAGACATCTGAGGAAGGGACAGGTACCAGAGACCACACCACTGGAAGTAGAAAAGGGTTTATAATTCAGGTAGAGGATGTGTTTGAATCCACCACCTGCTTTTACATCAAGAGCTGTGGGAGCACTGCTTGGGTCAAAGGGCCTACACAAGATGTGCTGCAATCCAGGGCGGGAGAAGAGCCAGGAGTGTGTTTGTCCTGTCCTCATGGCCTGGAGGCACCAGAGCAAGAGGGAGCTGTGCCAAGTGCCCTGGTCTGGGCTAGATAAGGATCACATCTAGACACTCACCCACAGGCCAGTGCGTGCTGTAGTGGATCTTTTTATGAATGTAAGAATAAATGAAGAAAGGGTCACTGCTTGGTGATGCAACAGGCATCTCCAAGCAACAGGCCTCATCCTTGGAGGGATGAAGGCTGCCCTCAGACTGTTCATTGTCTTTTATCTTCTTTTAATAATTAAAAAAAAAATCAGTTACAACACTTATATCTAGCAGTGCAAAAGATGGTTGCAAAAAAATTTTGTCTGGAGAGGAGAACACTGAATGCTTTTCCCATTGCTCCTGAAAAATTTGTTCCTGGAACTTAATTTTCTACTGAAGCTGCTAGCATGCAATTCTACAAAAAAGATCTTGCTTTGAAGAACAGAAGTCATCTAATGATGAGAACTCGCTATCTGGGACATGAGGAATTCATATTATAGATTAAGAGATAATTAAAAATGGTAAATAGAGTACTTTCAGGAAGCTTTGTTCATGACAGAAACCACACTGAGGGACCTGTAGTTCAGCAATGGCACAGATTTTCCTGAAAAAGAGGGAAGTATCACATATGTTCAGACATTTAATCAAACTCTCTCCAGTGGCTTGCCTTTTTTTAGATTCCATTTTTAGCTCTTAAGAAATAAGTGATTTTGAAGAATGAGATATGTTAGGAAATATTTATTTGATCTATGCTACTCTTTCATAAATTCTTTTTTTTTTTTAATGTTTTAAACTATACAGGTCACTTGTGCTTGACCATTAACAAGGCAATAAAAGTATCCTTCTGTTCACCACAGAAGAGCATTTAGCTTCCTAATCTCTTTGCTTCACGCACCAGTGTTAAAAAGAAGAATGGTAAAGAATCATCACTGAGCTCTTACCAAAGCAGGAATTGACAAAGCCATACCACCTACAAGCATGGTCCCCTCCAATCCATTTGCCACGGATGTTGGATGCAAAACTGAGAGTAGTGCCCGAGATGCACACTAACATGTCACTGATGCTGATGTTCAGGAGAAGCATGTTGACTGGGTTACGAAGGGTTTTAAACTTGCAGAAGAGGATGAGGACAATCAAGTTATTCAAGAAACCAAAAAACAAGATTAATCCAAGAAAAACAGCTGCTACTGTGTGTCCACTTCGTGAGAGTCCAGCCCTTGGCTCAACAGGATCTGCAGGTGCACCAAAGCTCAGGTTATTCGTCCAAGTGTGGTTCATTTTGGACTTTGTCATGGATTAGTGGGGGCAGAGACGCTAGGTGCCCTTTGCCAAAGTACTCCAGCAGTTTCCCAGAAGTCATTCCATCACGGATTAAATAATGTCAGGAGCCTTGTGATCTTTGCTCAGATGAGATATCTCTTAGATGGTTTTGCAGGTGTGAAACACTGCACTGCAGCACAGGACTATTTTCCTGCACTGTGTCTATCCAGTTTGTCTGCTCTGCAATAACTCCAGAGCAGCACAACCAAGTGAACAATCACCTCAAAATCATCTTTCTTGTTTATACCTAGGATAATATTAGATGATCTTTTTTGATGCTAAGAATGGAAGGTATCTTCAAAAGATACTGCAGCATGATCTCCTCCTTCAGGGCAAATGGACAGCCCTATCAATGGCAGCTACCCTCCTTTCCTCTGACAATAGGTGTTTTTCTGAAAATACAGAAAAAACAATTGGTTAAAACTGAACAACTTTTTCCACACAAATAACAAAAAATAGGTACATAATTTACTAGCAGTTCCTCCTGTTCTGAACTGTAACAAATATCTCTCATTCTTTTCAGTTTTCACTCTGATTTTTAAGAGAAACATCAGTTTGTTCACATTTCCTTTGATGTTTCAAGCCATTTTTTTCCTAGCTCACAGTTTAGCCTGGAGAAGGTTGTTTGCACCTTCCTAGCAAAGTTCCTCAGGTGAGAAAATGCACTGTGAAATATATCATTTGCATCAGCTTCCCAGAGGAAGAACTATATTTTCCTCCACATTAAGTCAATCTACACCAAGTAAAGTTTCATTCTTGGCTCGACCTTAATTAAAATGATGACAAATTTAGGAGGAGAAGGTATTTCTTTACTCAGAAAGAAAAATATCAAATGCAGTTCCTCAAGCTGCCATGTGCACACAAAAGTTTGCATATTGGTGATAACGTCTCTCCTCCCACATTTACCAGTGAACAGATGTCTTCCTTTATTATTTATAAAGCAGCCAAACACCCAAAGCCTCACATCTCTCCTATCACAGGCATAAATTTTACCCACATGCAGTGAATACATTGTTTGTGTACTTTGTGAAACAATAGTATTTAATGTAGATTCATAACTACATAGCCTACCTTCTCTGTGGTTGTAGGCAAATTCTGCACAGAATTTTCCATAAAAATGGAGATGTGTCTATATGTATATATAAATATATATACATGAATTTCCACTCCTCAGTGCAAAGTGCATGATACCTATAGCTTGCTGGACTAAAAAAAATATGAAAGCTTCTCTTTCATGTGTCATGCACTCCTAGAATGATTGCACACATGTTCAAATGGAGCATCTCCTATATTACTCATATCTGTTGTTTTGTGGAAATTGTCTTGTAGAAAATATGTATTTAACCACTGGATAATTGAGAGTTCAATTTACTGAAAATTCAGAGGTTGCTTGCTTTTTTCTTTTATATCTTTGTGTCATGGTAAGCACTTAGAATAAATATTTTGTCTTTCTAATTCTCTACTTTCACAAACTCACTGTGCTAAATGTTGCAGTGATTTTAAAGTCTAACATTTACAGATTGTTTTAAGGGTTCTTTTCTGGTGAGTAAATTATGTACGCTTCACAGGGCTTCTACTGTTTGGTCATTGAGAATCTGAAACATTGATGCTTTCTGATTCTTTCCTCTTCCTTTAGGAGGTTTGTGGTAATTTAAGTTGGAAAGGGTCCCAGGTAGCATATCTAAGAAAAAACTTTTTAAGTCCTCTTCCTACAATTCAGGAAAAAAAAGAAACAAACCTCCCACTCAATTCTGGTTGCAGGTTTTAGACAGAAACTAACTGGGTCTAACCATCAATATACTCTAAATTTACTTGGAATAGTGTTTAAAAGAACAGAGTTAAAATTTAGTGGAACAGAAACCAAATCTTAAAAAACTCTTCTGAGCATTTCTCCTATGAGAACAGGCTGAGAGAGTTGGGGTTGTTCAGCCTGGAGAAGAAAAAGCTCTGGAGAGACCTTGTGGCAGCCTTTCAGTACTTAAAGAGGACTTAAGAAAAACGGGGAGAAACTTCTTAGCAGAGCCTGTAGCAAAGGGGCAAGGATTTTAAACTAAAGGAGGGTCAATTTAGGGTCAAAAATGAAGAAGTTTTTTACAACAAGGGTGGTGAAATACAGGAACAGGTTGCCCAGAGAAGTGCTAGATGCTCATCCCTGGAAGTGTTCAAGGTGAGGTTGAACAGGGGTCTGAACAACCTGACTGAGTTGAAGATGTCCTTGCTTATTTGCAGCAGGGTGGACTAGATGACCTTAAAGTGTCTGTTCCAACACAAATTATCCTAGGATTAAAAATATAGCTCAAAATATAAATAATAAATTGTAGGTCTACTATACAGTCACCATATTATACAGATATTCTTAAAAACATATCAAGAGTTCATATTTATAGTACTTATAAAAGGACATTAACTCCCTGGTTGGGACTCAGCTGACTAAAATTTAGCAGTGTGACACCAGGTGTGCAGGCACAGCCCAGTGCCCAGGACTTTTCTCCACTGACCACCACTCACACAACTTTAGCTGGGCAAATTCTGCCCTGGTGTGTGGGGAAACGACACCTTAATGCACAGGCAAGACCATCAGATCCTGAAAGCTCAGTGTAAGACACATTTTAAAACATTAGTACCCACACTGTGAAGGTCAAGCCATGCAGTTACTCGATATCAAAAGATGACAAACATGACGCACAAACATAAGCTTCAAAAAGTTTGGGGTGAATTTGAGACAGAGGGGCACATGTATAAAGTGCTAAGTTTTTTACACTTATGGATGAGGAAAAAACTAAATTCAGATTTCACAAAAGCTTCTAAACTCCCATACTAATCCCTTGAAAAATGGGTCCAAGTTTACCTAATGTTAGCATTTAACTGAATAATACACATTATTGTTGAAAACACTTGTAGAATGGTTTTTAAGCTCAAAGGTTCATTTGATTTTCTTTTTTCCTTCCAGAGAGATAGCTTGGTTTAATAGAGGTTACTCTGGAACTCTATTAACCCTGTTTTACAGGTGACACTCTGCCCCCCCAGGGCTCCATGAGCCAGAAGGACAGCCTGAACCCTCCCAACTCCTAGCAAACTCAGGAGTTTGCAGGATTGCCAATTCCGCTTCTCAAAAAATGTTAAAAAACACCAAAACAATAAAACCTACAATTCCATCCAAGGCAAATAAATGAGCATCCAGTTTGTCCCCTTGAATTTGTCAGAGCTGACATGGAATGGAAAACATACCCAAAGTGATACAAAACATATGGCCAGGTGAAATGGGCCAAAAGTTTGTTTAACGTCACCAGCTATTAAATGCTGCCTCTGTTAACTGGTTCTGACAGTAAAAGTCTAAAGATAGAGCAAAACAGACACCCATCACTGCTTGTATTTTCTCTGAAGTAGTCTGTTGGAAAAAAATAAGGTTTCAGAAGATGTTAGATCAGCTTCTGGGAGCACAGGCTCTAATACTGAGAGTGAGAGGCTTCTTTTCGCACTTGACACCACGCATTAGCTTAAGCAGTGAAGCTGGTTTATTTCCATTCTCACTTTGCTCCCAAATAATTTATTGAACACATTTGCTTCACAGGTTTCCAGTTGGGAAATTCTTTACCATCTTCTCTTGCAACATTGTGCAACATGCCAAAGATGATGCTTAATTCATTTTAAGTATTTAAAATCTAAAGAAGATGTATAAAATAAATAAAATCAAACTTCATATTACTAAAAAATCCTTACCCTTTTCCATTATATCTATATTATTCTCTTGGGATATAAAGTAGCTATAAAACCTCTCATATTTACATATCCACACAACCTAAATAAACTTGTTGTTCAGTTCACATAAAAATAATTTTAAAATAGTGGTTTTCCTTCATTTAAGAACTTATATTTCTAATGAAAAGTTGTATTAAAAACAAACCAACAAAACATCTAGACCAACCCCCTAACATAACATTTCAAAGACAATCCCAGATGAAATTTTATGAAGGAAGAATCACTTTTTTGACCTGCTGACAGAATTGACAGGAATAGTGCATTTTAAAGTTGGCATACATTTAGCCTCATTTTCCAGATGAGAAACTGAATTGTTTTAAACAAAAAACATCCAAAAGCAGAGGTATCAGCTGAAATAATTATTTTAAAACACAGCTGAAAGATGGAGGTCTTCCTGGGACTTCACAACATTGAGGTCAGAATTCCCATCTGTTCCAGACTATTTTTTCCATGCTCCAAGCCACACTACAAGATTTCAAGAGATCCAGAGAGAGGTCTTTAGAACTATCCTGGAAGACTGAGAGGAGGTTCTAAGGTTCAGAGGTTCTGGTATCTCCCAACTCCCAAAACCTCCTGTCTGTGGAAGAATCTCTTGTATGCAGATCAACAGACTTACTTTCAGCAGTTCACGTTTGTAACACACAAAGACATGGAAAGGAGAACAACGCAGCACAGAACACATGTGATGAAGTTCACATGTTTGAATGCCTTACTATTTAATCCATGGGAAAATCTAAATTGGGTAAACCCCAGATTTTGAAATAACGGCTACTTTTATTTAGTATATTTAAGGTTAAGGCAACCTCTCTGAGGTGCAAAGAGGAAGTGTATGCACAGAAATGTGCTAAGAGTAGATGAGACAAATCCATTCTCGAGCTGGCCTGAAGCCATCAAAAGCATCTCAGAGCTCGAGCCGGGACGGTGGCGCCAGCGGGAATTAAAAGCATCTCCTGAATGCCCGGGCTCACCCTAGGCTTCTAAACACTGCACCAAGCAAACGCCTCTCCAGCCAACCCCCGCTTAGGATTCTTCTTTCACAAACTTTTTTACACTTCTTTGGGAGGGGAAGGTGGCACGGAACAGTGGAATAAAAACCCACCTGTATCATTCGTCCACAGCAACCCAAAAGGCAAAGAGCCACCCAAGTCTCCGGCAAACAGGTCCCGAGCGGCGGCAACAGGAGCCCCGGTGGCCCGGGCTGGCCTCCCTGGCGGCGGCGGCCACAGCCGGGAGCGGACCGCCCGCGAGGATGCAGGGCGCTCGCACCGCGCGGGATGCAGGCGGCGGACACGTCCTTCTCCTGGGCTGCGAGGACACCCAGCTTCGAGAGGGCGGGGGAGAGCGAACAGATGTTTTAATAAACTAAAGAATAGGAGCGAGGCGCATCCCATCCCGCTCCCGCCGGCGGCTCCCGGCACGGCCCCCGCAAGCTCCGCCCGCGCCGGGCGTGCCGCAGCCGGGGAGCCCCGCACAGCGAGCACCCAGAGCCCGGCACCCTGCCCCTCCTGCGCCGGGCGTGCCGCAGCCGGGGAGCCCCGCACAGCGAGCACCCAGCGCCCCGCACCCAGAGCCCCGCACCCTGCCCCTCCTGCGCCGGGCGTGCACCCCAGGGCAGCCCTGGCGGTGCCCGCACAGCGAGCCTGGGCTGGGCGCTCTTTTCACGCTGACTGCTGGGAAACACTTTTCCTGGTTTTGTTGAGCAAGCAGGTACAAACAGCTGCTCGGCCGCGCTGAGGAACGCAGTTTAAGCACGTGTCAAAAATGTTCCGGTTTTGACTTGACAAAACCAAAACCAGACATATCTTGTGTGTAATTTATCAATCGTCTGCTTTGTCTGTATTTTTCAGAAATCTTTACATTTTAAGTATTCACAGACTGAACAAGCACTGTGGTTGCTGTGTGCTGGAACCAATGTTTTCAGAAATATGTCTGTGTACTGCAGAAATAGCATATGGCTTGAAAACTATGTAGTACTGTGTCTTTCTGTCGCTACTACTGCCTAGTGCTGTACTGCTCTTTGAGATATACTGCTCTGGTCTTTCTACAGAGGAAAAAAAAAGTGCCCATGGGGAATGAATTGCTGGATAAAACCTCTGAGAGGAAAACATTCTAGAGTATACTTTGTTTTGTTGAACACCTTTTAGCTCTGGTTCTTGCTGGATTTCTAATGAGTCTTATAAATTTGTAGATCACAGTTAAAGCCTGTTAAGCGATCACCTTAGTCATATTAGTCTACCTAGTTTTAACCTCTTATCTGATCACTGCTTTTTCACCATCTCTGGCCTCAAGACAGATGAACTAAGGCACCTATTGTTATAGAAAAACAGTCCAGAAAAAAAAAAAAAAAGATGCTGTGAAGTTTATTCATCAAATCTTTCCCCAGTGGAAGCCTTAGCAGACCTCATATGTGCCATAAATAACAATATTTTGTTCCAAAACTCAGCCTAAGTAAAACTATTTCATTAAATAAAATAAGAATTTTCTGAATGAATAAGTCAGGAAAATACTTAATACTTACTACTTAATTTTCAGAAAACACACGGTATCACAATTTTGCTAATTAGAATTCTACTGTAAACGAAGAACTGCTTCTCCCAGAATTAAAAAGAAAAAAACACCATGATATTCTGCAAATGTCACATTCAGAGAGAGAGTAGGGGTATACTTTCTTTAGAGATGCCTAACTAAAATTAAAATTAAGAGTGTTCATTTTTTAAAATGTCACTTGTAAAATGTTTACCTCTGAAATTCTCCATTATGGCATCTAGTTACAGAAACAGCCACAGTCACTAGTTGCACATACTTATGATAATTTTTCAACAGCATGAAAATATCTGGTGTTAAATTTAACTTCATTATCTGGTGCAAAGTCAGATGAAACTGCATACTAAAAATACTAAAAAAAAAGTGATTTGAAATTCACTTACCTCCTGCGAAGTTGGAAGTATTCAAAAAGTGGGTTGTTGCTGCAAAAAAAAAAGACCCTGGTCAGTACAAAAAATCGTCAGGCAGTTTACATTCATTGAATCTCCTTTTGTTTCACAGATTCAGAGCATTTTGGCAGCATTACTAATTGCCAGGGTGTGTCAGTGAAGAGCTGCCATGCACTGGATGGTGTGCATTTGGGTTGTAATTTTGACATCCTGGTGGTCCTTCAGAAATTAAGTGGGAGCGTTTGATTTTAATCCCTGGTTTGGTGTAATTACAAAAATATATATATATTTTTGTAATTACACCAAACCAGGAATTAAAATCAAAGAGAGAGAATTCCAGCATCTTCCATGAATTTCCTGCTTACCTCTTGCTTTCAAACAAATCTTGTGAGTTTTAGTAAAGTCTCAAATATCATAGAGAAGAAGAGACAGCAAATTAATGAAGTGGGGAGCAGAACTGAGAACATCTGCTGCTGTGTACACCTACATCTGTACCACATATGGGAAGTTGAGATTGTGTCCAGATACTAGTTATTTGAAAGCAGGTGAGAGTTCTTTAAGTTACTTTCTTATATTCCTTTGGAAACTGCTTTTAGTATCCTCATTTATAATCTCTCTAACTTTGCTCTTTGAGAAAGACCCAGCTAGTCCAGCTTAGCACTAGGAGTAACCTCTGTTCTGGTGTTCCAAAAAGAAAAAAATAAAGTTTCCTGACTCTTTCCTTGCTTCTACAAAAAAAAGACATCAGCCATCATAGTTTCACTGGCTCAACATGTGATGTAGGGCAGCTCCTGGGCCCAGTGACATGCTGTGCACACCCAAGATACTACAGAGTGGGGGTGCATTCCATGGTTTTGCCAAGGAGCTGCTGTAGTAACACTGGAATAACTTTGGTTTGCATGACAGTAACAAAATAAGGAGAAAACATAGGGAAAGGGAGGGGAACTCTTCTTTTCTACCTATCCACAGCTGCAAGCTGAGATAATTTAAGTAATTATTTAAGCTGAATTATTTAAGTAATAATTCTTAAAATCCTTACTGTGATGGCATTTAACAATGAAGCAAAACCAAAGTATCCTCAGATTTATCACTGTACCCCACAACCTACACCTAGGAAACCAGCTCATTGATTGCTTATAAAGAATGGCAGCAGATAACAAACGCATTGGCCTGGATTATATATTTAGATGTTTTGGATGGCACAGATTCCACAGTTTATGAATTTGGAGAGAGAACACTAGATATGAGTCCAAGATTGAAATTGCTCATAATCTCTTAAATTATATGAAGGCATGACTGAAAGCAGCTCCTGAAGTTTAGGACTATATATAAAAATACAGTCATTCCTGTTTCGGAATTAAGATAAGAATGTGTTCCATCATATTAAAACCACTATTAAAAGATTTTGAAATGCCTTCAGAGCAGTGTGGAAGGAGATAATTTTAATTTCATATAAACTAAAAGAGAATTTGTGAGTCAAAGCCAAGTTTCTTCACCTAAAAACAATTTTTAGGTTCAGTTACCTACACAGAGGTATCTAATGTGTCTTGAGATGTCCTTGAAAATCCCATCCAACTCTTTTCTAAGAAGAGATAAGCCAGAGGAGTGTGGATCTCCAAAAAGTGGTCTAATAAAAGATACTATTTGTAACAGAGGCTAGAAGTTCTATGCATAAGGCCTATCTGTTTTTCCAAAAATATTATCTGGCCTAAGAAAAGATGCTAGAAATTCTGTCTAGAAACTTTGCCTTACCTGCCTTTTGACTATCACAGCAATAGCAACATGACCATTCAGTGAACCAGTTCTTTCAGTTCACATCTTATTTCTGGGGGATGACTTTTCCTAGGCTTCTGTGAGGCTCTGAAATACCTGTGTGAGCTTCTGGCTCATTTTTGGACTTCATCTGAATTTCTGAATAAGAATCAGCTTGTATTTAATTAACCTAAAGATTCTAAAGAGGCATCTAGTTTGTGAGACAGAGAACATTTTGCAATGCTTAGACAACAGATCCCAGATGCCCCCTGACTCCAAAATGTGTGAACAATAGTTGTGGTCATGTCCCCTCTTCTTTCTCTAACCAATCCCGTTGTTCTCAGTGTCAGTGTGACTGAGAGTTGCTCCAAAGTTCAGGTACCACACAGCATATCTAGATAGGACTAGAATGTTTATCTTTATGGTAGCTTTCTGAGCATTCTAGTAAATGTAAACCATCCTTCCTCTAACTTTGCTTTGTCAACAGCCAGATGAATATGATTTGGCAGTGTTCCCAGCAAGGAAAGCCAATGGCATCCTGGCTGGGAGCAGCAATAGTGCGTCCAACAGAACCCGGGCAGCGATTGTCCCCCTGTACACACCACTGGTGAGGCCATACCTCGAGTTCTGTGTTCAGTTTTGGGGCCCTCCCTGCAAGATCCCATTGAGATGCTGGAGCGGGTCCAGAGAAGGGCAGTGGGGCTGGTGAAGGGTCTGGAGCACAAGCCCTATGAGGAGTGGCTGAGGGAACTGGGGGTGTTTGGCCTGCAGAAAAGGGGCTCAGAGTGACCTTCTCACTCTACAACCACCTGAAAGGAGGCTGTAGCCAGGTGGGGGTTGGCCTCTTCTCCCAGGTAACAAGTGACAGGACAAGAGAAAATAGTCTCAAGTACTGTCAGGGGAGGTTTAGATAGGATGTTAGAAAAAATTCCTTCACTGAAAAGGTGAAAGGCATTGGAATAGGCTGCTCAGGGAACTGATGGAATTACCCTTCCTGGGAATGTTCAAATGATGTGTGGATGTGGCACCTGGGGACATGGTTTAGTGGTGGATGTGGCAGTTCTGGGTTGGCAGTTGGATTTGATGATCTTAGAGGTCTTTTCCAACCTTAACGATTCTATGATTCTATGAATAGATGCTTAGTAGAGATTGCTCTGAAGTTGCCAAAGGAGATTCTGTGCCTTTCTATTCACAACTCATGCCCAGAGTCTTCTGCCCTCAGCATGTAAGGCCACAGGAAACTCTCAGAAATCCAGACCTAGTTAGAAGTTACCTCAGAAGACAAGAGACTCCAGGTAACAGATGTGTGCCTCACTTCACTAGTGTAATGGGGGAACATCTTTCTTTGCTGCAGGAAAGGGGAAACTGAGGCAGCAAAAGGAACTTGTTCAGAAAGACAGAGTGGGAATTATGGAGGAAGCTCAGTTTGCTACTAGGGCTTTACCCAACGTACCTTACTTTTATGCAAGATGGAAGCAAGCTTACATTGTTGTTCTCTCTGGAGATCATGTGTTTCTCTGGCCTGCTGTCATCCAGAAAGAACAGGGCTGACCAAAGCCAGACCAGGGATGGGAAAGCTTCACAGCCTGGTATATAGCACAAGTTTCATCCTCCAAACCACTGCTGGCATCTCTTATGCTTTCCCATGGAAGCCAAGAGAGGCATACCATACATTGCTGACATTGGTCCTCAGAAAACAGATATTCAGTGCAGATGCTGATTGAAAATAAAAGAGCAGAGGAAAAAAGATCAAAGGACTACAGAAGACAGGTCTGGCACTCTACATGTTTGCACTCCATGTATTTGCATCTGGCTGGGAGAGCCTTTCCCCAACAGAAGTCCCCCACAGATGTTCTCCATCCTGCCTCATTGCCAGCACATACCCTAGAAAAACAGATTACAGGCACTTCTCTCTCCTTCTCGAGCTCCATCATTCCCAGTACTCACACTGGAAAACAGGTGGGCTACAATCTTGCCCAGAGGCACCTTCTGTTTCCTTTGTTGCCTGGCCACAATAAAGGTAGCTCGGACACAAGAAGGATTTTGGAATGTTATTTTTCAGTATGCCAAATAATAAAGATTAAAAATCATCAAGACTCCCTCTGACAAAATGAACTTTTTAAAGGCCTGGTTATTTAAAAGCCTTCAACTTGCATTGCCCAGCTGGGACACTATACCTTCAGGTGTGTGTCTGAGTAAGCATGCAAGTGACAAAAACAGAGAGGAATGTTTGTGATGCTTGCCTTTGCACATTTAACTCTTGCAAACACATCTGTTCACTGTGTACACAGGAATTAATGCTAAACAGTATACAGCCCCTTTAACAGGAGGCTGTAACAGCCTCCTCTACTATGTCTGCTTCTTTATAGTCCTACTATAATCCAACAGTTCTTTTCATCAACATGTCTGCTTACCAAATTCTTGTCAGTTCCTCTTGCACCTTGAGGAATTTTGCATTCATCTCATCAAAGCCCAAGGGGCTGCAGAAGCCTGAGACACTGATCCAGAGCTCTTCAGCCCTGAACCATTTTTTTTCTGATCTGATTTTTCTCTGAGGAAAGGTTTTCTTCTGAGCAATAGTAAGAAAAAAAAAAAACTTGTGAGTTTCCTGATTCTTATTCAGAAACCACTGCTTGAGATGAGGAAGACAAAGCACTACTTTTCTCTAGCTTTGTTCTATCTGACCATCCTGCTCTCCACCAGTGCTTGAGACTACTGGATACCAGTCAGAGCTTGTCAGTAATTTGGTAGACAGCTGAGGCTGTTTGCTTTCTAGCATTATCTCCAGCTCAGCTGAAATCTGATATCTCCCTACTTATAAGATCTTCCAGCAGGAATGTCAATGGAAAATACTGAGTAATTTGTCAGTCCAAGCTGGCAATGCACACAAATGTCAGATCTGCCACAGGGAGAAGGTATGGCACTGAGCTATTTTGTATTTGTGAACATGCTTTCGCCACAGTGCTACATCTTAGTTTTCTTAGCAACTGCTTAGCTGTTCTTTTGAAACAAAGATGAATTTTTTTATGGTAGATACATTTCATACTGGATATGAGACTTGCTTCCTTCAACTGACAGACTGTTTTCAGCAAAAGGAAGGAGACAGATGTAAAGCTCACCGAGATCAGGATTGGATGTACAGAAGAATAGACTAGGATGCAGAAAAGGAGGAGAGGTCATCACAGAGGAGGATGAAATTACATGTATTGAAAGACTGGCAAGAGTCTTCCATTTGTTTCACAGTATGGATGTTATCTGATTAGCTGGAAAGTCATTTTTTTATTAGAGTGGGAAACTCAATTGTACCCTGTGGACACTTGGTCTTGTTCCTGGGCATTATTCATGGCAGCTTTTTGTAAGAGATGCTGGTTTGGGCACCAGCCATCTGGACCAGGCTGGTTCTGTACAACTCTGAAATACCTGATGCCATGTTTTCACTGCTGAAGGTACCTGTGCTATGCACCTAAAGCCAGTTCTGTTACTTCTCAACACTGAGAAGGTGCATTTTACAGCAGACAGCTGCCTCTTTCAGTTTCCGTAGGTATTCTCACATGTATAGAACACTCTGGCTTTGTCTAAGCTACAGACCCACAGACACCTTCCATGGTGTCAGGTCCCACGGAGTATAAACCTTGCTTTAAGATCCAAAGAAGATCTCAGCTCACAATTCTTGACTTCTCCTGAACTTGGTTTAGGAGGAGAACTGAGCATAAAAATCAGCTGCTTGTCCTGAATTACCCTGTCCATATCCCTGGCTGGACATCGAGAAGCCACAGGGCAAGCAGTGGTTGGCTGAGATATGAGCTGAGGCATGTCAATGCCATGACTGAGCAGTAATGGAGATGGTGGGATAAAGGGCACAAAGGGTTTGGGATCTGTCCCTCAGAATTTATCAGCAGCTGTGATTACTTGTGTTCTGAGTGATACAAAGGGTTATGTCCATGTTCAGGACTTAAATAGGTGTAGAGGTACAACTTTTGCCCTTGTGTTCCTTGTGTTCTTGATGATGAGTATCATATTCTCTTATCATTATTTCATTAGTAAGAGGAGATGCTTAATGTTAAGCTTTTTTCTTTCTTTCTTTTTTATTACCTAAGTCTCTAGTGTCCAACTTAATTTGGTTCTGTGACAATCAAAAATTTCACTTATAAAAGCTTTTAGTTATTTAAAGATGCTTCAAACATGACACCAGTTAAAAATGACATGAAAAGCTCAGAAAAATAGCTTCAAAATTACTGCTTGTATATACTATGGGGGTTTTTTGTTTGGCTTTTTTTTTTTTAAGCTAAGTAAAGAAAAAGCCAAATTATATAAATCTGGAAGCCTCAGAAGTTAAATGAATTTGAAGTAACTATAGGTTTTAAAATGGAACAATGTGCAACAAGCCCAACACTGGATATTCTCATTTGATTTATACACATATCAAAAGACACATTTTGTGTCATTCTGAAAATTTCATTAATATTTAAAAATCTAGCTAGGGACTCAAAATTACTAACAAGTAAATTTTCCTGTAGAAGTCAATTTTTCTTAAGTTCCGTCCCATTCTTGTCTCTTTCATAGCAATTGGTCCTAGAAGGGTAGTTTTTCCATCAACACATTCTGTTTTCTGGAGGATGAAAATTATTTCCATCAATTTTAAAGCAAAGTACAGTTTGTCAAAGCATAGTAACAAGATTTCCAGTGCAACACAAATTGAACTTCGTATGAGCTGGTATCTCAGAGAATTTAAAAATAATTTTTCAGTATGACAATTGTCATTATTCTAATCACTTCCAGTTCATGTACTTAGCACTCCAGTCTATCCTTATGGGAAAAAAAAAAAAGATCTCTTTGTGCAAATCTTCCTCCCTTGCTTACAATTCCCTGCAGCAAAATGCTTCTCTGCTAGAAAAATGTGTCCCAGGTGGACTCAGATTTCATTCTTGTCACAATTATAAGTGGAATTTGAAAATTCATCTCTCATGTGTCCTTTGGTTGTCACATTTTTTTTCCCCTAGGATCTCTCCCAAACTTTCTTTTCCTTACTCTTCCTGTGTTACCCTTCTTTAGGTAAAATCTTGACTCTTATAAGCCTGTCATGATGGAGTGGGACTAAATCTTGACTTTCAATTTTCAGGATAAAATTTCAGTTTAGTTTAATAAAATTATTATTTTTTCTCTGAAACTTCTGTGGTAAAAATATAAAGTGGGTGAAAATGAAGGACAAAGATGGTTTCATTCTCAGAATGTTTCTCTCAGAAAAATGTATCAGATTATGTCCTACAAAATTATCGGTTCCATGAAATTTTCTACCACTCAGGAAAAGCAATGTTTGTCATATTTCTGAATCACTTGTTTGTGAAGTTGTAGTAGGTGATAGCTTTGCAGCTGGTCTGTGAAGACCTGATGAGCAGTGAAACAAATGGTCTCTTTAATTTTATTAAGTTAAAAGTCAGTTTTAATTGGTCAATGCTAAGCATGTGGTTTTTTTCTATGAGAAATTGAGAGAGCTGCTATTTCTTTGATTCCAAAATTAGAAATCTACAGTCTCCCACAATTTCATTAAATACCTATACAATTAACACTAGCTTTCATTCTTCATGATAAATATATCTATGCATCAAGTCCAGCTTTTGACAGAAATTGTCTATCAGCATTTGCCCACACAGTTCACATCTATCTCTCCAATGTAGCCAAGGCGTAATTTGTGCTTAATTTACAGAAAAAAAAATTCATAACCATGTTACAGGTGTTTCAGAGCGCTACACATTCAGAAACATGTTTAAAGCAGGCATCATTTGTAAAATATTTATTTGCTTTGTATTTCCCTTTAGATCCAGTTGTAGAACAAGGTTTTGAAGCAGATGTAATACACGCTGCCAACGGGAGCAGCCATGTTACGTAAGACCAAGGTTTCTTATGAAATTCAGCAGATTTTTTGCAAGATGACAGCTGGTTTTTCTTGGCATTAGTGATTACAAATGCCTAAGAGAACACTTTGGAGGCTTTACGGCAATCCTGGCCAAAAATATAATTGAATGAGATTGACATTCACATTCTGCAAAAACCCATTTGCTGAATACTTGTCATGTTCCATAGTTAGCACTGCCACTTTCTGAAAGCAAGAACAGACATCTCTGTCAAATGCCTGCCAAGCCTTTGTCATAACTTTAACAATAAGCAGCAAATCTACAGTAGAATTGGCTGGCTGAGGAAACCAGCCACGTGAACACCTGTGTGGCAAACACCAGGTGAAATGCCCATCATTTCCCTCCTTGTCTCCTCAGTGACGAAGTGGAAGGCCAGGACATACATCCCTTGCACTGGCATCTGCAACAAGGTGTGAAGGCAGGATTGATGTGATGGTACAGGATGTGTCCTCAGACAAAAATTCCTCTCCTAATCCAGAGTAATGACCCAGAGTGCAAATGGTACTCAAATGAGAATTAATGGGTACTCAAGCACCTGGACTGGGACTCTGAGGTTTCTGAAAGTCAGCTTTGCTTATATCGCTCTCTCGAATTCAGCCTGTGATGGCACTCAACTCCAGTCAGCCAAGGGGCTGCTGAGACTTGAGAGAACAGGACTGTGCCAGAGGCAGGTATTACCACTGTGCCAACCACCACAGCTTCTGCCATTCATTTCAATTCCATGACCTGAGTGCAGCAGAGTGCTGTAATGTTGGTGTCTTTGGACTTCGAACTTCAAAGAGAATGGATTTCTTTGGGGTTTGATTTAGATTCTTTCTCCCAGAACTGAGTTTATTTCCTTTTTCTGGTTATCTTAGAAACTAAGCTGTGTTAAGGGAGGAAAGTGGGATTGGGGTCTGGGGCTTGAAAGAAGAAAATATTCTCTCAGCCAGGTTTCTGCCAGGAATATAGAAGCACAGCACAGTATCTATTCCTCCCGGAATGGGGTGGTCCTTGGATATAGCTACTCATATGGGTTGAGAGAGAACATCTCTTGCTGACTTATAGATTCAGTGCTAGGAAAGGTAGACTTTAGCCTTTATGATCAAGATTAGGCTATGTTTGATAAAAATATGAACAAGACAAATATATACCTGTGAAATAATAGCTGTATAAGTCTGAGCTATGTATATTTAAAATAAATACATTTTCTAGAGGAGTGTTACTTTGAGCCTGTCTCAAAATATATCAACTTACCTTACAGAATCCCTAGATGCTTGCAGGAGGCACATCAGTGATAATTTGCCAAAGCCTGATGCATTCAACCCAACCACTAGCAAATTAATTCTACAAAGCCCTCAAATACAGGTATATGCATATGGAATGATCCTTAACCTAATGAGCAACGATCCTTGCAAAGCATAGTCTTTAGTTTTTCTGGCAGAGTCCCTTGACAGTATTAGAATGTAAAGGGAGGGTTGAGAAATATTTATGTGCTGTGCAAGTGTTAACTGCTGCTGTGTACAACTGGCAATTACATTTTAACAAAATGTGAGCAATTAGATTCACTCCTGTGCAAAAGGATAACAAATATTTGAATGGTAGTGCTTAAACATCCCCTGGATTTCTGGATTACTGTGTTCCGAAAACATGTGTTTGCTGTAGCATGCTGCAGATCTCTGAGAGAGAAGTGACATATTGTACAGAAGTAAAGCCTTACTTAACATAAAAGAAGTAAATGTTGGATTCCAGAATGTAAGGAGAGGAAACACAGCCCTGAATTTTTCCTTTTATCCTAGGGTTTTCTGCCAATTCTCCTGTGAATCCATCCCTCCCCGGCCCTTGTTATTTGGTTTTGTTGATGGGGGTTTCATTTTGGGTTGTTTGTTCAGGTTTTTTCATTATCTGGAAAAAGAGCCACTTCTTGTTCAGCACCTATGGAGTTACAGTCCATGACAGAGGACAAGGATAACGGGGTATGGCCAATAACAATACCCTTGGAAGCAACCACTGCAGAAACAGCAATGGTTTCTTGTCTTTCTGAAGGTAATATCTTGAAGCAATTTTTCTACCTGTTCTTGTCGAGTGCAGCCAAAAGATGGCAGCATTTTATTCAGCATCGGGGTGTAGCCTTGAGACTGATCACAGGCTGCAACTCAGCACCTTTCCTGAGAGGAAGCAAAAAAAGTGCAGCTTCTAATGGAGTAGACAGAATTTTGTTATAATCCTTGCTGAATATTAACCATACCAAAATGTGCTTATACTGTAGGCAAGAATAATTGCAAGTGTATTTTTTCAGTAATTTAACTTAAAACTGTTTAACTATTATTTGGAGAGATTTGAATCAGATCTATTTTCCACATACTTTTGTGTCTCCCATCAACTCCTGTAGTCAGTCTTGAAATTCAATCTGTTAATTCTGGATATGTGAAAGGAGAGATGTGGAAAATTTTGATAGCTCCATGGGAGTTTTCTCTGCAGTGAAACCTACGTAGAATTTTTTATTTGTTTAATAATCACTTCCAGCAAACTTTCAGTTCCTGTGAGATGCATATCAGCATTATTTCAGTCACAGAAATGTACAAAATGAGGCCAATAGGGTTATCCAGCTTCTTAACTGGTGCCCTCTTGGCATCCTTTACTTGAATATCTGCATACATTTTTCCAAATGGCACAAAGCACTCCTGCAGGTGTGAAACACATTTGAAACCCCTGCCTGAAGTTACTCATGATGTACTGGAACTTTGTGTACATAATTCTAGAACTTTGTGTACATAATTGCCTTTGATTCTGGACCACGTCATAAAGGGAGCTCAAACCCTTGCAACTAGCTTTGCAAAATAGGTAGCTTAGGCTGACAGTATAAAACACATCAGATTGTTTATATCTTAATTAGTAAAAAAATAATGAAGTCTCTTTATTTTTGGCCAGTTTTTTTTTCCTCCTCCAAGTTTATCAACACTACAGTTTTTCCAAAGTGCTTGCAGTTACTTTCCAGATCGTATCTTGCAGCCTCGTGTAGGTAAGCCAGCTAATCAATGCCTGGAATACATGCACTTCATTAGTGTACCTGGATTTAAGGGTATTAGTGTGCAATAGCCGTAAAACTGCTGACACTTTGTCTTAAAACCTTTCAGAGTCACTTGGCTAATTCAGATGAAGAATCTTTTTTCTCAGGTCTGTCATCTCTTTGCCTTGAGGCTCAAAAAGCCTCCTGAGTAATGATTGACATTTTGAGGCCTATCAGACTAATTAAGAAGGCTCAAACTTCAACTTGTAAATGCAGACCTGGTGTTGTGTGCTAAATACTTCACCTGTGATGCCTGGTAGATGTCTGCACTTGCTGATGTTGGATCAATGCACCAGTGCCAGCTCTCAGCATGTGTGAACACATGCCTGCACTTGCAGCAATGGCATTCAGATGAAAACTGTTCAAATAGCCTGGAACTCATAGATTATCCATTGCCATCACTACAGAGTCCCCACAGGGACTGTGGGCAACAGGTTGTCTCCAGCACTATGCACTAAATCTTTTTGTTTGCTGGTTTTCATCATCTTTTAACACTAAGGAAAAAAATGCTTTCAGCTTAAAACAAATGGCAGGCTGTTTTGCACTGGAGAACAAAATTATTGCATGGGAATTTGAAGATTTTCAGCTGATCCAGGCAGAGTGTGAGAGACAGCCAAAGCTGCTTGTACTAACAAGTGATTGGTTTCAAGCTTTTCAGGAAATCATTTTATAAGATGCTACAAAAATAGGTCACTCTACCGAAAATGTTCTTCCTACTTTATTGACAGCAGAACTTTATTAAATATGATCACTGTATGCAAGAGGCTCCTCAACCCCTATTATCTGTAAAACTCGCTCAAGTTTACATGATCATTACATCTTGGCTGCAGAGAAACTGAAAATAATTAAGGCAGAGTAGACCAACGGTGTGAACAATCATTGTCCTGAGAAGCAGGAGAAATTAAGGGGTCTTGTAAGTCCTCATCCCTTACCTATGACCTAGCCAAGATGACATAATCATCTGCTTTTTACTCCTTGAGGGGTCTGACTGCAACCCCATTTTTCTTTGTGACAAAGGAGAATAATATCACTTGTGCACACAGCTTTGGCTCTGTGAAGTTAAACAGTTAAACTCTGGGCTGCTGAGGGGATGCCAGGGAAAATAAGCAAGGTTATGAGTTCCACAAGGGTTGATAAATCAAACTCAAGCAAAGAGATGTTAGAAAATTTTCTACACCATCCATTGTTTTTAATTTGGTTATTTTTAACCATCAAAGTAAATCTGAGAGTAGCTGGGTCTGTTAGTGACACTGAAATAATAGTCTCAGTGGAAATAAAGTCTTGGCACATGGAATGAGTTAATCCACTTGAACATAATTCTCAGCACAGAAAATATTGTCTAGAGATTTATTTATGGGCAGTGAGCATAAAGAGTCTTTCCATTTGGCCAGACAGAGCCTCCAGGGGGAATGGAAGTAAAGCTGAATATTAGGGTCATCAGGTCTCCAGCCACAAATGGTCAGAAAGAAAGCAAAGCTCTTGATCCACCTCTTTCTGCAGAGTGAAAGAAACACATTATTCTTTCTGGAGAGTAGAGAACTGTTCTTCTACAATGCAGTTTTTCTTCTATTTGCAACCTAATTCCACCCTTTCCTGAATATCAATCACATCAGAGCTGATGGAGAACACATACACACTTGGTGCAATTTGACCTAAGGTTTCTACACACATAATTATTGGGAGTCTTCCCCTAGGATCCATTAACATGGTAGCAAATTGAGAAGGTAAAAAATGGAAAATAAAATTATTCTGAAACATTTTTCTGTCACAGACTTGTGCTTCTATATGTATATAAATATATACATATATATATATGTATGTATATATATATAAACTAAGTTCTGTCATTTTGATTTGGATACAAAGTCCTAAAAAATGCCACTTATCAAAAAAACCTTGGTATTTTTAAGTACAATTTCAAGCCTGTCACCAAAGCAACTGGACAGAAAAATGAAGGAACTAATTTCTCCTTTCCCAGTTTTCATGTCACTGAGGTGTTGATTTAAGAACCTGATTTTCTTCCATCTGGAAGAATAAACTAAGTTGATGCACTTTTTCTCATTCCCAACGTTTTATAGTATATGTTTCAATGAGTTATTTTGTGACAAGCACTTCAATTTTATAAATACCTATATAAACAGCCTCAGAACTACTGGAGAAAACTGATGGACAGCTCTGAATGTTCATGAAAGTCAGTAGATTTAATCCAAGATTTTCAATGCTTACATAGCTTGTTCCTCATTTGCAGCCTATTGCACCTAGAGTGTTTTCCTCACTGGAACAGAAAGCAAACCACCTTTTATTTTTGTGAAATCTGAGTACAGGGTGCCATAGGCATTACAAAATTTCAATGCTGGTTCTCATTTCTCCATTACTTCACCCCTAATTATACTGGACTACTAAAGAAAGAGGCGTTACAATTCCACCTCAAAGTTCTACTGACTTCATTAGCAGCCTGAATATCCATCAAGAACAAGATTTCCAAGATTTCCATTTATCATGAAGAATAACAGCTGCTTTCTCTTGTTCTTCTCAAGAGAACTGTCAAAAGAATGTCTGCAGTTTCTAATAAAAAGTGAAATAGTACTGCTCCAGTAAAGTGGTTGAGAAATAAAAGCTAGTAAAAACCTACTACAGATTGCTAAATTCCATCTGATTAGCAAGAGATTACATTTTCTTTCGCTGTCTCTCTGCATTTAGCTTTCCTCACAGTATTTGCATTAGCAGTACAACTAAAATGGGCACTTAACCAAATTACATGGTTTCAGTCATACATTTCTATTAAGATGAACTTTCTATAAATTAGTCAGATGTACTCTTGATGATTTTCTGTGACTCCAGCTGCTAATTAAAAGTGGTGGTGGCCAGCAGAGCACAGTGAGATCACGTCTCCTGTAACAATTGATATTCTCCACCAGAAGCACTTTGTCCCTCCAAGCCTCTGCTGGAGTCATTGCTACCACTTCCATTGAACTGGATGGAGGCAATCGAGTATGCTTTTAAAAAAAACAAAGTTCCATCCAAAGAAAGGCTTGGCAGGACTTAGGCTGTGACAGCCAAATGCATGAATCTGACACCTTTACTCCATATCCACCAAAACCAGAAGGTTTCCAAACTTCTGTTTGGATGGGAAGTTCCTCAAGACCTCACTGGCTCTGTTTCTGAGTCCATCCAGGGTGGGGCCTGTCAAGCAGTGAGTGGCTCACACTGGCCAGTGTCTCAGAAGATTGCAGTCCCTGCACAGGGTGCAGGGATACCGGGCAGAGATACTGAGCTGCTGATTGCACCAGCTGCACTATCACAGCCTGGTTAGCATCACTGAGCCAGTCAGCCCTCAGCACTCCTCACTGCAATGGACATGATCACATGGAAGTCCCTTTTGCCTCAGTACAAGATAGTTCTCACCTGAACAAATCCAGCTGGAGGAGCCTTCATCTAAGCTAGAACTGTCCTGAGACTCCTGGATTCATCCTTGAGGGCTTCTTCTCCATTTACATTGAATGGAGCACTGTTTAAAACAAAAGCAGAATCTCAAACCAGTCCTCCATGAAATGTGCACTCTTCAAGCACCTTCTCTTCACACGTCATGCTCCTTGTATTCCCTCTGCACAGTTCCTGTGGGGAGGTGGAAGTGCGTGGTGTGGTAGCTGTTGCCACCTTCCTTGGCAGTAGAGGATTCAACTTCAGTGTTAAACTGGAACTTTCCACACCTTCCCTATGATTCCTTTTTTGATAAACAAATGCCATTGAATGAGGTCATGCCAGAAGCAGGTGAAAAATGTTCCTAGATGTGTATCTCCCCTTTTTCTTGCATGAGCTGCAGCTGCTGCATCTGCCAGAGGCACACACTGGCCTGCTTTCACGTCATTTCATGCCTGGCTGGCAGTGTCACTGTGAAAAAGCAGGTCATGCCAGGTGCTCTCCTGTATACTTGGTGCTCACTCCAAGGCACAGCACAGAAACATGTGCTGCTGCTCACAAACACCCACACTTCTGGCATCAGATGGACATTCAGAATATGGATAACTCGCAGAATAGGGGACAAAGAGAAAAGGAATACCAACACTTTCTCTTTTCCAAATTTTGAAAGAAAACTTTAAACGTTCCTCTGTTCCTACAAATGACAGCAATAAGTGCCTGCATGCAGGAGGTCTCTATTTCACATCAGGGGTGTGCTTTTGGAGGAATTATCCCACCTGTCACTACTTAACTGTGCTTCACTTTACATTTTAGAGGGATGTCTCTTGCAGATGACCAGGATATCTAGCATACCTAATCTTCAATAGCCCCCCAAAATGCAAATGGTGTGTAAATGAGATACTCAAATCCAGCTGTTTCATTCTGCAGGAATCTTCTCGATGCCCTCACTAACTCAAAGCCAAAGCTGACTGCTCCCAGCCCTGACTGGGCACCTGAAGTGTCCTCAGCTCAACACCAGAGTTCAACCTTTCCCACCATGCAGCTCTGTCCCTTTCTGTGGATGAAAAAGGTACTGGACAGACAGTGGCTTCACACCTGCATTCTGCTGGAGCTAACCCTGCATAAGAAGCATTTATAGCCTTTAAAAATAAAATAAAAATAAATGTCACAAATGCCTTCATGCTGAAAAATTGGGAAATTCCCAGATCATGGAAAACAGCCTTTGTAGGAACTGGTTATCTGATGCACACTGCACTTTACCAGCCAAAGTTTGTCCATAAACTAAGTTTTTGGATTTTTCATGATGAAACAGAGGAAGCAAACTTTAGGAACCCTGTTTGGTCTTTATATTTCCAGTTAATCTAAACAGCAAATCTCATACCTACTTGTTGAAATAATATATGCTAAAACAATTTGCCTTTTTCTCAATACCAGGGAAAAAAAATGCATATTTGAAAATCTGATAGACTGTAGACATTTCTTCTCTTCTATGCTGGAGCCAAAAGAATGTGTTGTTTCACTTTTTGTTGTTTTTGGGGTTTTTTTAACCAGTGCAATACAATACTGCTGTTAATTTCTTCTGTCTAAAACAAGCCACCCTTAATTGAGTCATAAAATTTTCCCACTAAACTGTGGGAAACTGTTTAGGGCATAAGATGATAAATAATGCTGTAGAGACAAAGAAAATCAATTACCAGTGCCAGAACCAGCTGAAAATATCATTCTGGAATGATTCAACAACCTAATAGGTTCCATTTTCTGCTTTCCTTAGAAAACCTATTATTTCAGCTTCTCTCATAATGTGGTATAACTCAATCTTCAAACTGTTGGTTTTGACCCTTTCAAAAGGCTGAATAGACTTTAGGACTAGGCATCTGTGCATTTGGTCTTATGCCAGCTTTCCTCTTTTGCATAATTGTTTCATCTTCCCATACTATCTACCCCACTGAAGCAGTTTAACAGAGGAATTGTATCCCTCCTCAGCCTTTTCTTACTGGACTGTATAAACTATGGATACCTATCTCTTCAGTTTAGTCTGAACTGTGGAACCTAAGAGCAGTATGGATGCATTCACGAGTTTCTGTGCCTGACCTCTCTCAGCTGGCACTATCACCCTTGTCAGAATAATTTCTGCTGTGTTCTTTTGACATAACACCTTTCTGAGAGTTTTGAAGTTTTCTTCATAAGCAACTTGCAGTAGCAACATGATGGCTTCCATTCACCTTTCTGGCACCACCTGGAAGTGGAATATGGATGCAGGCATGGATAGGAATCAGAATGGAATGACATGAAACTCATATCTGAAATGACACCAGAAGAGCACGCAGAGCTTCTGAAGTTCTGTGAACTCTCATCTCCTGTGAGAAATGTGTGAACACACATATTCTGCTCAAAAGGGCTGAACAGAAGGCTTTTTTACCATTTATCTCCGTCAATATGAACTTAATGCTTAAAACGTGAAATAAAAATGTGTCTGCACTGCAAAACACAGAAAAAAATTACCAGGATCATGTAAATAAGAGCAGTGATAACAGATGCATAAATAAACACGATATCATAGCACTCAATTTTCATTTGGCAGCTATCTCAAAAGCTGTTCCTGTGGGAAAGTTATCACACATAACAAGTCTTTACTAACCCATATAAATAAATTTCTCTGGTTCCTAATTGCCTTGTTACTGATGTAAGCTGGAAAACTGCCATCTCAGAGAGCAGGCTTGGGCTCTCAGCACTATTACAAAGTTTCTGGCTTTGCACTGAGGTGTGTGGTGGCTCTTGAAGTCAGAATCCATCCATACAAAGACCAACAGAAGGGGTTTGACACCTGAAATTCACAGCAAGTCCCCTTCTGATTGTCAGATGTTTTCACCAAAAAAACCCAGTTTTCTGTACCATGTCTGGAATGATGGTGAATTCTCTTAGGTGAATACATGCACATGAAATTGAGTGTATTTTTTTCAGTTAGCTCTCTCCATTTAGAGTATTAGGTAGCTTTCTTCAAGACAATTCATGCAAATTGGTGTTGTAAATGCAACAATGCAAAAATGCAAGCAAATCAAAAGATTCAGCTGCAATAAACATGCCAAGGGTATCAAACAATCATATCAAAAATGTGAGAACAGTGTAGAAAAGTGAGAAAAAGTAATAAATATGGGAAAATGATCATGACTTCTTTGTGCTTGTACCGTTTGAGGTCAGAGTTTTCAGAGTTTGAATTTTTCCCCACAGTAAGGAATGTAGAAAAGAGTCCATAGGCATGACCTTACGTGAAGTGAGAAATTGAAATATTCAGGCTTTTGTTTCCTTGGGGAAAGAGGGAAAGGAACAGAGAAACAGCTGTGTTTCCTTGGTTAAAAGGCATCAGGGATACATGAAACTGCAGCTTATGGGCTCTAATGGGACCATATACACTTGAGCATATAGGAAAGGTGACTGGAGAAGAGATTGCTTGAAATTCATGTAAGAGAATTATAAAAGCCAGGAGCCAAGAAAGAGAGAGGAGGTCATAGTCCATCTCTTGTTATCTAGCAGAGGTAAGCTGCATATTGATCTGGTTTTGAACAGTGAAAAACAAAGCCAGGACCTCAGTTGAGAAAGATTGCAGAGTCTGACACAAACATGTATCAGTCATTATTCAGGATCTTACATTAAGGAAGCAACTCCAGTTCAGAGAGAGCTGTGTGAGGCTGGAGCTTTGGGTAGCTTTATCATAGAAATAAATTTGGGAACCCACTTGGAGCTCTGTCTCATGAGCTTGCCTTTGCAGAACCTTGTACAAACATGCAGGAAGCCACAAAATGTGATATGGCAAAAAAGAGAAAACAGATACTTTTAGGAAATAATAATTCATAACAAGTTCAGGAATAATTTAAAAATATTTTACCAATTTTTATAATTTCTTGTCCTCTTTCCTTTTCACTAAATTTTTGCACTATTTTGCTCTTGTTTCCTCTCCAGTTCTCTCTTCACAGAATGGGCTTATTGGGAAGGTTCATTAAGGCAGTAAAAGCTAGTGGATATTTGTATTTTTTCATCTGTTAGAGCAAAGTCCGTATATGAAATCTTATGAAAGATAAGATCAGTCATTGCTGTCACCTGTTACAAAGAACTTCCTGCAAGATTTTTCTTTCTAAATTAAGAGGAGTGCATAGAAGAAAGAGTGTAAGTAAAAAAAATATAGAGACAATTCCAGAAATGTAAAATAGAAAGTAAAGGTTTATCAAATGTTCTTAAATGCACGGGGAACTCTTTGTCAAGCATCAAAATGTCATACTTTGTAATTCATCTAGATGCTTATGCCCTAAGGGATCTGTGTTCAGCTGAAATAAAGAAAAACACATGCTAACTCAAATATAACTCTGGCATGAAGAGCACATGTTCTAAAAGCTAATTCTATCCTTTGCTTCTCCTTTAGGTAGTGTAGCTGGGACCACAAGGGGCTCAGATTGAACAGAAGTTTATTGGCTATCAGCTTGTCCTGCAGTGTCCCTTTCTCTGGCTACATTGCTCACACCACTTAAAAAACATCCCTTTAATTTGGAAGTTTAGGGTTGGCATGATAATCTACATGAGAGCACCCAGATAAGGCGACACACCTCATCTGAGGAAAACCTTTATGGGGAAGTCTAAGAAAATGTTTTACAGGTGATCTTGCCAAGTTCAGCAAAGTATCCTGAGAAACTGTTGGATGCAAAGGCGTGTGCCCAGCTGGCTGAGGAGAGCTGCATCATGGCAGTGGAGCTGGCTGAAGTTCAGTTGCTGCCCAATTACACTTTGTAATTTGTAATGTTGTGAGTCAGTCACACAGAGGATAGATGCTGCATCCAAAGCTGTGGCAGCTGTTAGAAACAAAGGCTTGGATGAATTTCTCTAGGTCTGTCACCCACTGTGATAAATGTAGGCAACTGAACCTGCACACATTCACTTGCAAGTGACAGCTGACATTTCCTAACACTATTACATGGAAAAACCATGACAGATGGACAATCTTGTCAGGAGCAGCATTTGCTCATTTGCTTTCTCTGCTACTGTGCTGAAATTCAAGATGACTTGAAAAAAAAATAGCTGTATTAAAAATGTGCAAGTTGCAAATTTGAACACTTTAGAAGTTTCTAAAGTGTCCTTATGGCCCCTTCTACATATGAGCCACAATAAATCTTTAATTACATGCTGACACACTGTTTTGCACTGAACTTGTGTTGGGCAGTAACTGGATATTCAGCATCTCTCTTTCTGTCATTCAGAGAGACCTAGTTTAACACATTTTACCCAAACTGAACACAGAAAATTGTACTTGATGAACCTGTGATGTTCCCACCATTGTCACTGAGAGTGACTGAGAATGACATAAGTCTTAACCTTGTTTCAATGACCCTTTTCCTTACTTAAGTACTCCTTATTTAAAGTGGGAGAAATGAGCTATAGGCAGAGCGTGGCCGAAGTTGGCAGGGGTCCATCCAACTGCAAGAGTCCAACTTGAGACTGATCTTTTTTCATAATATTTTATTATCAAGTACAATCCATCCTTTCACCCCTCACTGGTGAAAGGTATTGCTGGTACAGTTAATGTGTCCTATCTCTTGTGCTGTGGTTCCCAGGACACTTCAATTATGCTTTGTGGGACTGGCTTAATGTATTATCTTGTACCAATTAACATCAGTAGCTTGTCAATAGCAGTTAGAAGTTACCACTTCTGTAATTCATTTAAGAGTCTTCCTAACAGTGCTTTGCACAAAGTCTGCAACACCTCCCTCCTTAGAAGCTGATATCTTAACGGCATCTTCTATGAAGGGCTAAGAAATAAATGGCTGTCACCCTCCAGAATGGCAGCAAGGAAAAGTAAGCATGGTACACTTCATTACCACTGCCTGTGCCAGATCTGCTAGAGATGTGTAATCCCACAACATCAGAGTCTTTTTTTGACAGTACAAAATGTTCTCAAAGGGTGCTTTGCAACAAGCTGACAATTAGTCTTAACTGAAATTTAGAATTTCTGTTTCAGTAATTCTGGCAATGAAAATAAAGTATGATCTGAGTGTTAGCCAATATTTTAAACTTAAATGGCTAAAAATTTTCTCTTACCCACACACAGTAGGACACTCTCATGAAAGAAAACATAGTGAGCATTGTGAAGCCCAGCTTCTTCTGAAGATGGAATCCTTCATTTTACATTCCTACAGAGCATGCTGTACTACTAACATTTTCTGTGCTGTACCATCAGAGAGGGGAGAGCACGACATGAAGTCCAGAACTGAGCCTGCTCGGAATCCAGCCTTCTGAGCACAACTTCCCAAAGGATCTGTGGTTTCTGTTTTACTCAACCTCAAATACCTGAAGGTGGAGTTCACTCATTCAAACATTGTATTATATTTCAACTTTCCTGCTAGAAGCATTCCACAAGGGAACTTTAGCCCTATTATAATCTTTTCAATTTATCGTTTTCTATCAATTCATTTCAAAGGAAATTTCTCTCCCATTATTAATATTTATTATCTTTCATTTGCATGCTTCTCTCATGTTTTTTTCTTATAAGAAGACCTAGTATGGTATCCTTTCTCAATCCCCCAAGACACGCCAGTACCTTCTGAGTACACTTGTTTTTCCTATTCCTTTCTTTCCCTGTTTTTGCCTACTAAAGCCTGTGAGCCTTTGAATGAGTTAAATGGCATATGTGAAGGTTTTGTTCTCCCCTTGCGGTTTCTGATATAAAGAGTACTGTATACCTTCATTTAAAAGAACTCTTCATTTCCAGGTGGTTTTTTGAGTACTCAACAGCTGTTTGAAGAGGAAAGACAGACAAGAAATGAGGGGCAGCTTGGTGTTGTCTGACAGTGGTTGAACATGGGCCATATGTGTCCCCAGCTGGCCTAGAAGGCCAATGGCACCCTGGCCTGTACCAGCAGTAGTGTGGCCAGCAGGACCAGAGCACTGATGCCCCTGTACTCAGCACCAATGAGGCCACATCTCAAATCCTGTGCTCAGTTCTGGGCCCCTCATAACAAGAAAGACATTGAGGGGCAGGAGTGTGTTCAGAGGATGGCAGTGGAGATGGTGAAGAGTCTGGAGCACAGGCCTTATGTGGAGTGGCTGAGGGAGTCATAGGGTTTTTTGCAGGTTTTAAAGCAGCGTTGACCTTTAAGTCTTTAAAACTTCTTTGGAGTTGTAGAGTATGACATTTGATAAGTCATCTGTGCTGAGTGTGTCTTAAATTCATTCTCATGTACCTGCAAAACACTGGTAGAATCTTTAATTCATATTTCTCTTTCATCCTCTGTGATTGGCACAAATTTCAGACCTCGATTTGCAAAATGCTGCAAACTGGGACTCTTGCTGTGTTTTTTATTGAATTAGCATCCTGGTTTGAACTATTAAATTCATACTCCACACTTCTGTGTCTCATTCAGAGAGACTTTCACAGTATTTGTCAAGTACTTGGAGGTCTACTACTCTTAAAAGAAAAAGCCCTAACTAGGAAATAATTGTCAAAACCCCCACCTTTTCCTGTCCAGAAGGCAGCACTCTTTGTCTGAGCTGTCTTTGCAGATATTTTTACAGCTTCTAACATGCATGGATACAACCCCATAGGAGTGTTTCCTAAAGCTATAACTTAGAATGGACTATGCTTAAATTAACTAAGTTGAAGATGGCTTCAACATTTAAAATGCTTAAGGACCCTAGGAGGGTCAGTGGCATCCCAGTGTCCATTTGTGTCCTGACTGTATTCACAAAATGGGACTTCTTAACATATGAACAATGGTCACTTTATTTTCTTCTTTTCTGTCTCAGCATCATGGAACAGTATTAGCAGGTTTGCACCTTCTTTTTTTTTTTTTTCTTGATTGAAAACAAGAGATTTAGATTAATTACTGGAGTCTGTGGGGCATGGCTTCAACCTAGTTGGCTAGAAGAAAAGTCAAACAACAGCTAGAAAGTGGCCATTTTCTTTTTCATTGTGTAGTATTGATTGGGGGTAAAAATTGTTAGAGTTATGCCAGTAAACATAAAGGGAAAAGGCAAAACATTACCAAGAATATTCTCTTCAATATTAAAAAGAAAAGAATGTTTCTATCCATTTACTAGGGAAATAAGGCCTTAGTATGACTTGTCAGGATCACTGTCCATGAAGGCAGAAGGTGTATCATGGAGTAATGGAATGGAGATGTAAAAGGGATATTGACAGGCTGGACAAGAATGTGAGAATTAGGGTATCGTACCAGTCCCAGTGAGAGAACTGGGCACCTGCAGAGCTTAAATGGAGAGCAGGAAAAGCTGGGGCTGCAGAAGAGGGAGAAGAGGTGAGGAAAAACAGTGGAGAGGGGATGAAGAGAAGACATCAGGAAGATGTCTGGACTGGCAGAGACAACAGTGTAGACAAGGTAATGAAAGAAGCTAAGATAGCCTCTGAAGGTGTTGGTGAAACAAAGAAAGAATAAAATAAGAAAATGTATGTGTGAAACAGAGTGGGCAGGCAGAAAGGTCCTGAGAAGTGATAGGGCACCTGAAAAAGAACTGGCTATAAGAGGACACAACAGCTGGGAGGAGCAGAGGAGAGGAGCTAGAGGAAATAAGACTGGAGCTGGATGGATAAGAAGAGCAGTATGGTCAGGGGAAGAGAAGGGCACGGTGGAAAGGAATCAGCAGAGGAATACCTGGATAACAGAGCACCATCAGGTAAAATCTAGAGCTGGGTTGTGACTAGAGCATGTCCTGTCTCCTGTCTGGTGAGTGCATGTGGATTGCCTTCAATGAAAGCCAAGATGTGATGGACAAATCAGGGCAAAGCCATGTCCAACAGGAGGCTATATCTTAGCTGGGTGAACTCCTGGATCCAGGCATTTGGAAGTATCCTGAGATCCACAATTTAAATGCAGCCTCTCTATGTTCAAATGGCCAAAGTTCAATTCCCTATTGTCGATCCGAAGGCTCAAAACTTTGCTGCTCCCGCAGGTGAGTAGAAATATTTAGTAAAAAGAGGTAAAATATACTCAGTGTTTTCTGAGAACATGATTATTATTGCAGTCAAATATCTTCATGCAACCTTACAACAAAATGAATGTCACTCATTCAAACTCATTTTGAGTCCCCTGTATTGTGAACAAAAACTTAAAAATTTATTATGGTAAATATTCATATCATAATTATGGGAAGTGTTTAGTGCATTCATAGTGATGAGGTTTCACAGTGCTCAGTTCAGCCTGATCTAATGGGCTGACATTTTTGAATGCAATTTTGTTTAGTTTTAGCTTTTAAAAATGGAATTCAGCTATACCTCAGTACATCATCTTGGAAGAACAAAGGCATGAGTTCATAGCACCCAAATTGTGTGGTTACACTGCTGATTTCTACTGTCTAGCTGCCTTTGTTCAAAACTGAAAGTGGAACGTGATTTTACAGGATCAGTAGGTTCAATGAACAAATTGAAACTCAGTGTGATAAGAAGCTCTAAAAGGAACACATTATTCCAGCTTCTTGCATCACAGTCAACAACAATCTTGAGTGCTCCTCAGAGGAACTTATAATCATAGAGCACACAAAACCACCCAGGTGCACCTATTTTAGTTACTTCCTGGCTTCTCAGGAGGGCAATTTTTTAACGTTTGAAAGATTTTGATTTATACAAGAGGTCAGTGCCTATTGTCTCAATTTGATGTTAAGTGGTAACTTAGGTGCTGAATGAGGCATAAGCAGGCTATAGCCACAGTTCCTATTAGTATCTAAAATGCATCCTAGTGTGATAAAGGTACACAAGACAGCAAGAAAGGAGCTCAGCAACAGCAATACCTGCAAGCAAATGACAGGTTTGAACTCTGGCACAGTGGTTTCCCAAGAAAAGGTAAAAACTGAGCCTGAATCACTCTTCAGAAATAGACTCATCACTTGGTTAAAAACTGTGAATTCAGTGGATAACCTGAAGCACCAACTCATAAGCAGCCACTTGTTCCCTTTATCTGCCCAGCCTTTTCTCAGCAGTAGATCAATCAGCCTAGGCTAACTGGGGCAGAAATTATTATTTTTAACAGAATCCAGCTGGACAGGCTGTGGAACCACTTGCTGACAGTGAATTTAGCTGCAAAAGTAAGACAGGAGACGGTTCCTGTCATGCCCTGCCTGTACTAATTCAGAAAAGCCTTATACTGCTCTGCTGACCCAGGTGACACAGTCATTGCACACAAATATCTCCATAACCTTCCACACATTTCTTCTGAAGTCTGGCTGCCACAGGGACTACAAGCCAAGACTCCTTCCTTTTAGTAGAACATGTTTTTCAAGATTTATGGAAGATAATCTTACCTCTGCTTGTATAAGTAATCCAAGGGATGAACACATTCTTCCAGGCCTTGTGCTCCTCTGGAAATGAAAACAGAAATAAAGTACTTTTAATGTATTTCTGCACACTCCTGTATGATCTTCTCAAATATGGCCTCCATTATTTTTCAGTTCCCTTGTACTGAGACTATTAAGAATAATTGTAAGATAATTTGAATTGACGATTCAATATGTGCTCTAAAAAGTGGGGAGTTTTTTCCCCAAAATGTCTGTAATCTTTGTAGTAAAACCTTCAGGGTAAAGGAAAGCATCAATAGCAATTTTAATCTAGATCCCTCCAATGAGCCAACATTCCAACCTACTAGTAAAAGTCAGAACTGGATTTCTGCCTGATTCTTTTTCAGTACTCATGTAAGAAAAAAGGGAAGACCTGAACACTTTAAATAGTAGTATGGGGCCTTGGAATAGGCATTGTATGTAGGAGAAGAACAATTTACTCACTGATTAACCAGAAATATGCAGTGTTTACCAAATAAAAACTTGTGTCTGTCAGATACTTTCACGGACTCATTTCTGTTCTTGACGTACTTCTACTTGTTCTGCTGCTTTCATACATTGTAAGAATTCTCAGTAAAGACTATGCTTTCTTGCAGGGAAAGGCAGCTGTATAGAAATGAGTATAAACTTGTTCTGGAAAAAAAAATATTATTTAAAACAAGTGCATTGTGAGCTTTTTCATGGAAACGAAGAATCTTGTTAAAGTATACTCACCAAATATCATCATGCTTTGTGTGACAATTGGAAAGTATTTAAATTGAGAAGAATATCAGCAATACAGCTTTTTGTGAGAGAAATGGAGGAAAAATTATTTTCAGGCAGAAGGAGGAACAGATTTGAATTAAAATCTGCAGCTGAGAGTAACAGGTTATTAAACTATCCTGCATGCTGATACAACCAAAAGGCAAGGCCTACAGGTTAGAAATTGGAGTTCTTTCAAGCCCTTGTCTTGCTGACATTGTAAACAGACTAATCAATATGTCAGGAAGCAGCAGTAAGGCCATGGGATGTCAAAAAAAAAAAAAAGAAAAAGAGTGATTTTTGTTCCCTAGGAGGACAACTTTAGACATCTGAAGATGTTTACCAGTTTCTGTGGAGTCTGAGGATTATACCCGAGAGGGAGAATTAGCAGTTACTATTTGAGAACAGACTCTGGGGACACAAAATATCAAGTCACATATGCCAAATGGAAAACATTACCATTGCATTTATTAACTTTTTAAGCACTCTCAAGCATGGCTGTAGATGCAGGTTAGTGGCATAATATGGAGCTGGCATCTCCAGAGAGAGGACCTTAGGTCCTGCCACCAGGCAGGTGAAAATCATCTCTCTGAGATCAAAATGCCCCAGAAAAATTATAAATAACTTCATTTTTTATCATATCTATGAGACCAGTGACTCAGGCTGCTCTGCTAGATGATTTATGATCTACTCTAGCTGGAAGACAGAAAGATTCTTTATATGTATGCAACAGATTCTTAAGGCAGGAGCTGAGCTCCTTTTTCAATATCTTTTCCCATTGTTAGACAGGACATAGGCTGTGCATTTAATTTCTACTGAATTAATACCACGATGTGGATTACATCAGAGTTCTCTTTAAGAGCTATTTGGTGTCAGAACATTAATTCGTTTAAATATACAGGAACTGATGCAGACAAGATAGGTTTTTTCTCTGCTAGAAAAATAAAGCGACGTTCATGAGAGGAACTGAAGCAAGGTAATGTCAGTTTTACAGGAGAATTAATGAGACATGCAGGACAAACCACAGACGTAGAGATAAAGGACTAACAGACTGGATAGAGAATTGTCAGTTACAGATGTAACCTGGCTAGCAGTTGAAGAAAATTGTGAAAAGCCAAGTGCATTTTTCTTTAAAAAAAATTCCAATATTAATGCACTTTCAACCCTTGTCACACCCTTTCCAGGCTTTATTTTGTCATGGGCAGAGAGAGTGTGATGCAACCTGACAATGTGCACAATGCCTGAAAAAACACAGCATGTCAATGGCAAGGCATCCCATCGAAGACTAGAGACAAATATCTGCAAGGGGTTTTTTGTGTGACTGTGCTGGCTCCATTTAGGAACGTGCTGCAATGGATATACTCATCCTAGTTCGGCCTTAAAAGATGTAGAATTAATTGGAGGAAAAGGAGTACCTAGAGATGGCATCAGGAAGCCTGTCCCTAAAATGCTGTCAAACAGCATGGACTACAGATGGGGGGACTGTGTGAGAAACGCACAACTGGAAACCAAAGTCACCACTTTTGCACTACCAAATTCTACAGTGCTTGGTGCCTCTGTGGGCTGCCTGAAATGTCATTGGATGAACAGTTTCCATTTCTCAAAAGACTGTTTTTCGCTTGGGCCGGCTCTTGGTAGAACATCAATACAGCAGAATGAGAAATCATTCTTAAAAATGGACTGTTTTTCGCAGACAGGAAATGCAGCAACCTGAAGCAAATAGTGTAAAGCACAGCAGTACTGGAAATCAAGGCACTAACTGGGCCTCCAAACTCCTGTTAGAAACCTGGCATTTTGGTTTTGCAGTCACAGAAGAAGCTTGATTAGGTCTATGCAGCAGGATATGAGGTGATACTTGAAAAAAAAAATTCTGACATCCTCTTATTGCCAAATCTCCATAATGCTCAGCCCAAAATACTAATCCTGGAGTTGCAGAGGTCATAAGAGATATTCTCCGTGCACAGAGCTGAGGATGTGCCAGAGCCCTAACTCTGCTGTGACACAGGGAAATAGATTTGACCATGGATAAACTGCAATAGAAAGCTGATTCCTAGAGGGGTGCACAACATAATGAATCTGCTGGCTCTGGGCTCCTTAGAGCACCCATCTCCATCATGCTCCTGGTTACACACACCCACTCTTCCCTTAACAATCATCACAATTAAAATAGCACAATGCAGCCTCACATCTTTTCTAAAGGAACTGAGATTCCTTTCCTCCAAAGACAGATTTTCCCTGTTCCCTTGTACTGAGCTCTTCAAATATGGTTTGGCTCACAGGAGCAGAGCACAGCCCAGAGGCAGGTGTTGTCAAAGTTGGGTTTACAGGTGAGAAGAAAGGTACCTGCTCAGCAGAGTCAGCAGCAATATCTGGGGGCAGAATGGTTGTTTTGTTGCCCACTCCCCTTCTGTGATAGCTGCCTGCTTTTATGAATTTAGCTATATGCACACAATTCTCTGAGGTATAGAAAATTTAATCTGTTGTTACTGCTCATGTGCTCTTATGGCACATTTGGAGGCAATTCTGCCTCAAAGTGCTTAGATAAAGCCAGATGCATCTGATGGATGTTACAGGGAAAAAAATCCTCTTTAACACTTTCAAAATAAGGCTACGTTTTTTATTGCCCATGCTCGGTTACTTTTACCATTTCTTATAATGTAATGGAATTAGCAAAAGAAAAGTTTATGCCTTGTAATTTCAACTCTCAGACACTTTGAAGGGAATTAAAGCTAAAAGCACATCCAGAAGGATCTTGTCAGGGAAGGGGACTGGGATGAGGAAGAAACAGATGTGCTCTGGTTATACATCACCCCACGTTTCCTAATGATATACAGCTGTATCAGAAAACTACTCAGAGACCGTAAATGCTTATTTCATCAGTATGCAACCCTGAAAGCAGGGATACATTATAATGAGCCACTAGGGAGTGCTGGAGGAAAACTCAATATCTAAGAATATAATAGAGTTTTCCCTATCACAACAGTACCATATTTTGCTCTTTAGTTTTAGGGTTTCTTTTTTTTTTTTTTTCCTTTTCCCAGAACCTGGATTAATTAGCTAGACACTAATTACCTGAGCCATTTCCTGCACAACCATAAATGGGTAATGTATTACTCCCTCAGAACAGCACTGCTGTAACACATCTGTCATCTACAATGACTGCAATTGCAAAAAAACATTGCAGATATTATTGTTATGACACCCAAGTTTATAATCAGTGGTTGGTCTGGTTTTTTGCATTTGAAAGCCTATCAGGTGAAGGACATCTGTGTAGAAAAGAGATTTACTTACATAAGTGCTAATTGTTTTGATGTAAATATCAGTAGCAGGCCAACAGTGTGACATTACCTTCTGCTTCATTTATTTCAGAGGTCATTCATCAACCATACATCTTCAAATGCATATCTTTCATCTGCTGAATTTGCCTGGCTTTCAGTCTTAAAACTAATTGTGTGTTTTAACTGGTTACTCAGTCGCAACAAGCAGTATTTCAAGATTTTATTGCCTCTCCTTATCTTTTAAGCTTTACAGAGCATTGGTAGTTTTTAAGGACAAAGAGAAAGCAGTTTTCGTCAAGTTGAGCACAATGAATAAAACTGAGCACGTTGGTTCCTAGACTGAATATCCACTGCCATCAGCTGAGGGAGAGCTTCTGTCCCCTCATGTACTGACATCCAAGGCTCATGCCAACCCCAGCTCACCTTCTGAATCCACACAAAGTGTTTTCCATGCTGTTCATCCTTATGAGGCATGTGTGCTGCCCTGAAAGCTCAACTCTGTCTCTCTGACCCCCTCAGGCTGCTCTACTGTAGGCATTTGTAGGAATCAGAAGCACTCTCAACATGAAATTCCTCTTTTCTTAAGGGTTCTAGTGCATTGCTCCAGTTATCAAGTGGGGAAAGCAGAAGCAGTGCAGGCCCATCAAAGCTTGACATGCAATTTTTCCTGACAGAAGAGAGGCTTAGAAATCTTTAGAGGTATTTTATTTTGCACAAATGTTCTCTAATTTTCTAGTTTTTATCTAATAGATCCATTTCAACGTTCACTACCCAAGCATAAGAGCCCTTGTTTGGAGTAATTAGCACAGTGTGAAAACAAGCCTATGGAAATTCACAAAGATTGACCTGTTTCAAACTGAAATGTCATTTCATTTCATTTAGAAATTAACTTTCTCAAACGAATGCATTTATTGTCATAATATTAATTAAGTTCTGGTGGGAAGTCCTGTGTTTTTCCTAGTAACAAAAATGAGAGTTTTGCAGTGGCATTTAGTGAGACCACGATTTTACAACTGGCACCAAGAAGATAAACATACAAAGAACAACATGGCAGAGAACTTAGACAGTTTAATTATAGCCCCCTAAATGAGGCAAAATACACTGCAATGACTCTATTCCATTGACAGTTATGGACATACTATTTTTTTAATTCTTGAGTCTACGTAATAAGCCTAGGAGAATTCATGAACTAAAAACAATTAAATGAATGTTTAAAATATAATTTAATATTTTTACATGGAAAAGTCCTGCCTTGTGGGGGATCAACAATAGATAACAAACATTTGTCAGCAAGTTGTCACTGGCCTCCAAATACACAATAAGGCTTTGACTTTGTTTAGTGCATGCAGTTTTAAGTGTTCAGTTTTTTTGCATGTTTCTGGAAGAGGTGTGTGCGGGCAAAGGACTGTGCCCTCGTACATTTCACACAAAACACAATTCTCTGTGTTTCACTGCTATGAGAGTGTTCCATGTTTGTTACAGCTGCTAAGGATGCTCCAGCTCCTTCATGTGTGGAAACATTTTTCCAGGCAGTGGCTGCTGGCACTCAGGACTTAAACACTTGGGCAGAGCAGCTTGAGTACTGCCCAGCCTCCTCATCTTTTCTTTCTCTACATCCCTCACAAAGCCTAGGAAAAAGTCTCTCATGATGGTGGCTGTGCTGTGGAAGTCAACATTTGGACTCACATAAGAGGAGCAGAAAAAGCAAAAGATGGCACAAGTACAAGACAGCCTATGAATGTGAAGAAGGCAAAATCCGCAGCATACAGCTTGTGTTTCCCTGTGACAGAAGGTGGGGTAGCTACTGTGCAGCAGTTTCTTATCCATGGCTGAGAACAATGAGCTGCTGTAACTCAGACCCTGCCATCCCTGAAATCTGCTTCACCATATTTGTGCATTTTTCCAGCCACTCCTGCTGTCAGGTTTGTGACCAGTTGTCCTTCCTGGTCTGGTTCTCCACCAGCCTGTCCTGCAGCCTCTGGCTTGTGCTGCCTGTGCCCCCAAAGTGTAACCTCCCACTCGTTGCCATCTGCAGTCTGCAGTTTATGGAAGCAGGTGGGAAGCTGGAGCTCCTGAGAGAGTCCAGTCCTGGATATGCAGATGTCCACAAACCCACAACATATGCATCACTTGAATACAGGTACTGATTGAAGGGTAAGAACAAATTAAGGTTTAAACCTAACCCAGTGTGTTGGTTTAAGATTGATTGACATTTTGGTGAGTAGGAAGTGACTACTCACAGAAGTGATATTTGCTCAAGAATTTTTCTTGGGCTTAATATAAAACAATTGTGGGCTAATTTTAAAGACAGACAGGGAAATGGGCTAATGAAAGGTAAAACATGCTCCTGTTGGATACACATTTTGGGACTAGATTTCCTGGCAATCTCTTTCTTTCCTTCTGGCGTTGAACAGCTGCAGGGGTGCTGCTGTCCCGGCCTGGTTTCCCCCACCATGGCCCACAGGAGCCTATGGAGGGCTGGGCTGGGCCGGGCTGGGGGGGCCCTTCCGAGGGAGCTGCCCAGGCAGAGGGGGAGGATGAGAAGGATCAGCCCCTGGTGTGGAGCTGAAAAATCTTAGCTGCCCCCTCAACCACCACTCCGCTTCACTAGCGCTCCTGCCAAGGACATCTTATCAAAACAGTTACAGCCGCTAGCAGGGGTCTTAGAAAATAGGGGTTTAACCTTTTCTTGCTTAAATAGACTTTTTAAAACATAAATCTTGCTTGAATGAGAGGGAGCAGCTTGAAGAAGATGTAAAAGATAAGGCTTGAGACTAGATATTAAGGAAAGACAGAAAAGAATTTGAAGTTAGAAGGAAGATTAAAGGAGTTGCTTAGTTAACATAGACCTTTCTTATAAAGCTATAGAAAATAAATTGAATATTTTTATAACATATGAAATGCTTTTAGGGGGACGTGAGCCTAGTCAAGTGAGGAATACGAATATAACACTAATTTAATAAGGTCCCCGGCTCAGGGACGAGAAGATGAGTCTATTTCCTGAAATGAAGATGAAACAGATGAAGAGAACTTTTATTTTGGATTAAGAAAAACATTCTTAAACTGTACCCTAATAAACTAATACAAGCCATGAGCAGCTGTGAAAGAGCTGTCTCATGGGAGGAGGCTTCGCAATGGCAAATCTCCCGGGACGGGCCATTTGTGAAGTATATAGCCACAAAAGAGCTGATATTCTTACAGAGATCTATAATATACAAAAGAGACTCTGCTCTTCCTTAATAAATTAAGGAATAAGTGTTCAAGTGGTGGTTACTGACTAAAAATCCTAAGTTTTGTCTTTTCATATTGTCAGTGGGAAAGTGAACAATTGCTGGGGGGAGGAGGAACGCTTAAAAGTTTCATTCTAGTTCTTATTTTTCCTTCCTTCTTAATGTTAGTTAATAAAGTTTATTCTATACTTCAAGTTTGAGTTAGCTATCCTCCTTTTTTTAATCCTATCTCACAACAAAAATTGAAGAAAATATATTCTCATAGGTGCACTGGCACTGAGCCATTGCCAAACCCACAACATTCTTAGTTCCCTGACCGGGAATCAAAAATTAATAAATGAAACCATAACACCCAGGACTATACAAGTGTTGTCTGTGACACACAAGAGATTGCTTTGGTTGTTTTTGGTAGCTTCTATGGTTGTTTCATGCCAATCTAAAGGAGAATTGTTTTCCTGTTTGTCCCGTGTCATGTCCTAAGGCATCTGAGATGACTCCAGGTTCTACCCATGGCCAACAAACTAACACTCTAACACAGAGAGTCAATGGAGAAGACATCAGATGAGTAAATGTGAGGTGCCTATTTCAGAATGAATTGAGTTGTGCTCCAGGCTACACTGGCTGGATTGACCAAATCACTCCATAAGGACAGACCCAAACCAATGAGTCTGCAGCTGCCCTGCACAGACGTTCTTACAGATAAATGTGTTAATCTCAAACCAATCCCACCAAAGGGATCTCTGCAAACCTGTGCTACCTGCAGTTATGCTTTGAGCTGGGGCATTACTGTCCCACAGCTGAACAAGTCACATGCATCTTGTGGTGTGCTGTGCTCCCCTGGCTGCCCCAGCAGTGGCACTAGGCAGAGATGTGATGCAGTCCTTTGGGAGTCAAGCTAGCACAAAAGTTATGTCATTTAGCTGTTTTCAGCTTTTGTCACAGCTTTAGGCTTCTTACATTTGAAACTATCCAGTTGTGAGGCACAACGTAATGCACTTGACTTTGATAGTTCTGTTGATACTAGAAATGCAATCAGCTCTGCAAACAGCTGAGATCAGGATGAGATGTGAATTTCTAGGCTCTGGAAGTAAATTTTCAGCATGTGCATTCTTGTAGAGCTTTCCATTTCATCTGCTGTACAGGACACAAGTGTTAGCTAGGAAATGAGGTAACACATAATGGTTCAGAAGAGCAGTGGTGGAACATGAATGCTGTTCTTTACGATACAGAGCAACAGGATGGTTTAAAATATAATCATAACGGCACTTAGTGAAATAAACCATTAAATATTAGATTAACCTTCAAGTCCTTCAGGATAACAAGTTGCCACCATCCACACCTGGCTTATTTATGGTAAATAATGAATTAAATTAATACAAAGCCAGCCAGAGTGACATAATTTCATATACTATGCAGTATTTCCATGCAATCAGGACCACAAACAAAAGTCTTCCACAAAACTGATGAGAAACATGAATAACTTTGGTGATGGTTTCCTTTGACCTACCAGTACAAGCGCTGTCATGCATATTTCAATTGCAAATCACAAGTCTGTACAGTAAAGAAAAAAATCTGTTTCATGTGACAATGGAACAGCGCTGTACACTTTAACAGCCAAAGGATTTATCTCCTCTCTGTCTAAGAGCACTCCTAAAAACACTGTCTATAATCCTCCTGCTTTGGGGACCTACATTTGGTGGGATAATCCCATAACGCATTTGTCCAGCCATGTGATGTCAATACTCTAAGGCTTAATTTATACAAGACTTTTTTACCCAGTTCCTATGCAAATGTGTGAACCAAAAGATTATGGGTAGATATATGTATATATAAAATATATTTCAGTCATGCTTGAATTATGTTCAGTTTAGGACTGCTGAGCTTAGGAGAAGCTTAGGAAGCTTTGTATTTCTGACTTCTCATGTTAGACTAGGAAAGCACTAGTGTCTTTGTACGAAAAGCATTTTGACCTTAGTATCCAAATGCAATATTTCACTTTTCAAAATTATCAAAACTTTTGGACTTGGTTTTCCATGGGAACAATCAATAGCAGTATTTTAAGGCCAACAGGGGTTATAGCATGCAAGCATGCATGTTGGGAATTTGAGAAACAAAACAAGCTCCCATTGTAGAAATGTTTACATTCAATTCCCCACTCTGGGTCATCTCAAGAGATTAAAAAGCTCTGGGCTCACCTCCTATGTCGGTATCTGTGCAAACACCAATCTCCTTGAGAGCTGCTGCAGCCCCTCAGGATGGGGGATCCTTCTCACACGCACCATGAGTCCTGCCCTGAGTACACAGGCAGCAGTTTCTGTGTATCAGGCATTGTCAGCGGCCCACGAAGGCAGAACAAAGCTCTGCAGCAGTGAGATTGGTGAGCTGGAGGCAATGGGATACCAGAGATCAGTTAAGATCAATAATAAGTACAGTGTCCCATGCAAGAAGCAAGGATGCAAGAGATAGCAATCCAAAATACAGAATTTGGTGGGAAGATTCCCTTGTGCTAACATGCTGTTTTTTCTGGGTGCCTGATTCCCCATTAATTTTCATTCTGGTTCTTGATCTGTGTGTACATAGCACCAAACAGTGAGGTGCTTGTCTTCTCTGGAGTACCTGGGTACTATGGAAATACAACTCAGTCTAAAACCAAAAATCTGCAAATTTTAGCTATTTATAAAAGAGCTGTGGTCCTCATTTGTAATACTATTCAAACAGTACAAAACATATTCTCTTACTGGAAAACATTATCTTGTCTAACCATAGAATCCTCTAGCTCAGTGAACCTTGAAACTGCTATAGAAATAGGCACTCCTATACAGTCCCTACTCTGATTGCTTTGATTCTTTCATTTGCTCTGAAGTAAAGAGCCATCTTCCAAAAGCAAAACCAAACCTCCTCCGTTCTCTCCCAGGTTAACGTATTTGTCCAAGACATTCCCAATCTTAACTAGGTGAAATATAGTCTGTCCAATGAAATTCATGTCAAAGAACTCAGTTTGGGATTTGTCCCTTCCTGATTCAAGCATACAGTGATAATTTGTTGTGGTTTGTTGGTAGATGAATTCTTAGAAGTATTTTACATATGTAAAAAAAAAAAAGGAAAATAAACATGATTATACATTTTATAAGAGACCACAATAACCATTTCAATATTAATAAGCAATTTCTTACTTATCAAAGAGAAAACATGAACAATAGTAACACAGTCCAACAGAAACAATGTTATTTTGTTCAAGCTATTATCATTACCTGAGGTATAATACCTCTTTTAAGGAGGTACCAAACAGTGTCAGGGGTACCCACTGCACTGGCCCAGAATTAATAATATTGTGAAGGGCAAGGCATGAAATACCTGAAATTTCCTTTCAAAAAAGTTTCTTTTCAAGAAGAATTTACCATTTTGTGTTTACTTTCATCCACTGAGCAAACTTCACTCGACAAAGTCTGGAGAAACTGCAGAGCTTTCTTTTTTTCAAGTAACCTTCCTCCAGGCCCCTTGTGCATAGGCTCAGAGACTGATGGCACAAAAATGATGGTTAGAAAGGGGGAATTGCTAAATCCATTAGATATTGTTCACATTGACACTGTTACAAGAACTATAGTAATGATTTTCAAAGGAGGCAGAAGGATGGCTTTTATCCTGGGGAATACAAGACAGCATATATTCATTTGTGCTGCTTCTCTTGCTGCAGATGGAAAATTAAACAACTTCATCTTGTGCAGTTTACACTACTAAGCTATAAGTGTAAACTAGTGCAGCTCTAAAACAAGGCCTATGAAGACCAGCAGATGTGCCAGTCATTGCCCTCTTCTTTTTTTCCTTCACTGAACATCCTTGGAGTTCTGTCCCCACTGTGGGCATCCTCTGCAGTCCTCGGTGGGAGTGGTGGCATTCCTGTAAATCATTTCAACACCCAGAGAAGGCAGCTCTTCTCTCTGCAAATACAGCACTGAGATGTCTCCAAGAAGAAGGAAAGAGACAAGCAATATAAAGAGGCAACCTTATGGATTGCACGTGTTTTTTCCTTCCTCTGACTGCAAAGAAACAAAATAGCACTTGGCCAACTCAGCTGGGGATGGCATTCATCTCTCTCAGCACACCTTCATCTCACCTTCTGAGGTCCTGCAGGGCACCAGCTGTCTAAGGATGCAAGAGAACACAGCAACAGTGACATATGCCAGGGACAGGAGGCATATGTAAGCTGCCCTTCAGCAACAGCTCTCATTCCTACATTCCCACCATGAGCAATGTTCATGCCTGGAATAAACCTGTTCTTGGCTTCAGGATCATCTTTCCAGCCCGGTAACCTGGTGGAGGTCGTGCAGGAACAATTCTGCTGCCTGTAGCCTGTGCATTATCCCCTATCTGAGCTTGAACTGGGCAGGTTCTCTGCCCTGGCTGGCAACAGGAAGGTAGCAGGACTTCCCTCATAAACTGATCCATCATGCTCTCAGAATAGATAGTTTTTTACAAAAGTACCCTGAGTATTTTTTCCCTCTGCTTTCTTGTATTTCTGCCTCCTTCCCATCCTTCCTATCTCTCCTTACTTTGACTAGGATTTTAATTTATCCAACTGTGCTTTTAAGTTCCAAAAATACATTTATAATATGTATACTGTTTAAAACTACTGCTTGAATCATTTATGTATACATTATTTAACAAGGTGTAATGTGACTTGTTTTTTTTCCCTTGTGAGTGCAAATACAAATAATGAGGTCTTCCTTCTTCTTTTCATGATACAAGTGAATGGGTGCTTTACCTAAGCATCCTAGAAGGATGTTATAAGATATCCCTGACTGTAAAATTTTCAGTCCCCAGTTTTATAAGAAATGTCATGAGCTTTTCAAACTGATCAGATATTACACACTTGAAAAATATTAATCTTGAATATCCTTGGCTTTTAAAATCCATTTAGAGGTCATATCTTTAACGGCTCTTAATTGGAGGGTAGGTAAGTAAGCTGACAGATAAACACTCTAGGGGCCTGCAGGATGCATTTTAATTAGTCATGAACTGTCATGCTTTTACACAGAAATTATTTTATATTTGAAAAGACATGTGAAGATCCTAGGAACTAAAATAACTTCAGTCTGCACACTGATTTCTGTTCTCTTGCTTGCCTTTAGCTCTATATTATCCCTGATGCACAGAGACTTTTAGTGTCTTGGGCATAAACACAGTGAGAACAAAGGTAACTCAGCAGCTGTTCCTGAAATAAGGAGGAAAATCTAAGCAAGAAGTGAGAACAATATTGCATGTTACATGCACACACACACAAAAACTAAAAGTAACACAAATATGGAATTAAAAAAGAGAAAGGCAAAACTCCTCTGCCAGCTTCAGAAAATCATGACAGAAGCATATATATTTTAAAGAATGGCTGCATTTTTGGTGTTCTATTATGAAATATATAGTAGATGTCTGATGATTGAGTAATGAACACTGAAGCTTTCTTTTGAATGACCTGCATCCTATGCTGAAGTGTGCAATAGAGTATCTAAGAAGCTTCAATGTCATCTGCCTTTTTTTTTTTAATTAAGTGAAAATTGTTTGGGAGATTATTTTGGTTACAGATACAGAATCTGCATATTTAGGAATCTTATTAACTCTCTTCAATAAGATTCTTTATCTTCTCTTCTGTATGACATATAATCCTATATACAAATTTATCTTAGGATGTGTAGTTTTACTAACACCTCTATTTAATAGCCTCTGGCTGTAGAAAAAGGAAAAAGGAACATGGTGAGGGGCTAAAGTCAAATTCATATTTTCATTAATATTAAAAAATAATTACTATGTATTAGCTGGGTCAGTTGTATTATATGCTTCATCTGTACTGTATCTAGCCAAATAAATTTATTCATTGCACAGTGTTACACTTGCTACAAATAGAGAACATTTTCAGTTGACAATATATAATTTATATAATTTTCAAAATTTTGGAAAACTGAATTTTTCTGAGCTGTCTCTGAAGTCCTCCTTATTGTGAGCAGAAGTCCTGTACTCCTCTTCAGGAACAATATGATCAGAATTCAGAAGGACTCTCAATATATGAGTTAGAAAGAAAATCATTTATATCTGATTTTATGACAATGAGTTTCTCCAGGGGAATATGTTTTAGCCTGAGATATATTCCAGAAAAAGTCAGAGGTAAGTATTCCTTCTACTTCATTTAATTAATTGTTATAATTATCTTCCAGTTATGGTTTTGGCTTTTTTTTTAACAGTATTTCCCATTTATCTTGGCTAAAAAGATCACTGTTCAAGGTTATAAACTACTGCATTTATTCTGTGTGAAGATGAAAAATGACAAAATAATTTTAGTAAATCCAAAAAAAATATGTCTACTGGATTGGAGACTTAGAGAGGAGTTGGCTTAATTTTATGGAACGATCATAATAAGAAACATTGGATAAAAATAAGATTCTAGCTGAAAAAGGGCAAGCCAAAATGTTCCTTTTGCTTTTTGAATATTTTCAATGACTTTTTACTAACTCCGCACAGTTTACAAGTACAAATCTGCTTTCCAAATACCAAGCCTACAAACTCAGGACAGGATAAGAAAGTCAGGTTGTGGTATTTTTCTGCTTCTATACTGTCAGGAATAAAATAATTTAAACAAAATTAATATTTTGCATACTTGCACAGATCAGCATCTCTAAAATTCCAATATGATTTTTGACTCTGTGGTGGCACTTGCTTGCTAATATGGAAAGGAAAAAAACACTATTACTGATGCTGCATTGTAAGCTCTTTGCACTCAGAATTTCTACTTACCCTTTCTCATGCAATTTTTAAAAACTATTTTTGCTACTAACAGGTGCATTATACTATCCATCGCCATTGATACAAACAAAACTCCACTGTAGTGAAAACAGTAAACCCTGTGGAGGTACAGAAAAATGCATTTATATATTCTGTACTTTGTTTTGCTCTCTCTTACTTTAAAATTGCAGAAATGTACACATTGTTGGGACTTCCAATCACTATGTCTGAGCACTTATTTTAACTATTAAAGTTATAATATCTGTGTTTGTACCTGGAAGGCCATATGACTAAGAAAACTAAGTTTTATGAAATGGATATTATATGAGGAGGAGGCTAGTGGGCTGTTGTCAATAAAAACAGTACAAAATTGTACTCACTTTCTTGAAAATTCTTAATTTTTCTTATTTCTCTCTGAGGTTGCGAAAAAAGACATTCAAAAATCCTTCATCAGTATATGCAGCCTTTTGTACAATTAGAATAGGGTTAGATTACTGTTGGTTTAGCTATGATCAAAACTGAATTTCTGCCCGGCTAAAACCAAGCTAGTTGATATGATTGTTTAGAATCACTTTACACCACTGAACCACCACTCTGACAACAGTCTGTCTTTTGTGATTATGCTCCTTCTGTCACTGAATCATTTCTATTCTTTTACTGCTGAATGTCCTCTACTGAGATATTTAACCAAAGGCAATTAACTCTAAACATGTTTCTAAAAATCTTCTCTACCAATTCATGCCTTGAACATTTATGCAAGCCATAAGCTTTGAATGGGTTTGATAGAGCTAGTTCCCAGGGGTATAAAATGTACAAGGAAGGTATTCCTGTATTCAGAAACCTCTTTTCCATCTCTCAAACCAAAATTACATTGACTTTTATGTTGGCACCTACCCAAGCTTCCCAGATGCTGCTATATTATTCATAATTAGAGCTACATACCCTTTTTCAGTGATTTTGTTATAGTACTGTAATTTGCACACACAGAAACAGAAGCATGAGGATAAATGAATTCCTGAATAGCACCTCATTTATCAATATACATTTGTAAATGGATTTTGCATCCACATTTACAACTGTGGTCTGAGAGATACTGAGAAAGCTGCAGGTTTCTCGATTTTCTTCTTCTCCTATCAGAAAAGTGTAATAACAAGGAATTCCACTCAGAAACAGTAGCACAAAGGATGTAATCAATACCATATAATGCTCAACATAATGGCTGAATATGCTTGCTACCTTGTTTCACCTCTCTAAAGACTAATTAAGAGATTACCAGTGCATAGGACTAGGGGCCTAATTTATGCAAGCATTATAAATTATAAATTTATAATAGTGGGAAGAAGAAGAGGGGGAAGGGGAAGAGAGTCAGCCATTACTACTGTTCACACAGGTATGTTAATACTGGTTTTGTGCAATTTGAGCTTGATGGTTACAGAAAACTTTCTGACACCCTAAGCAGTTGAAAACTTGTTGATAAGCCAGAATATATGCTAATAACCCAGAAAAACATAGAAGTGCTGCAGTATATTTCTATGGCATTTTTAAAGCTAGACATTTTAAAGATTTTGCTGTTTTTACATTCAGAAAGCTGTCTATCTAGTGTATTATTCTTTAAGAATAAATTCAGATTTCTGCTTTAAAATGTCAACAAAAAACAAGGCTGGGAACTAAACCCCAGAAGAATGTGACCACTGAGAGACTCACTCTTTAAACAGATTTAAGATAATAATGTAACAATGTAGGATACAAAGGAAATTTCCAGGCCACAGCTGGCCAGAAGTTGGGGAATAGAGAAGCATTTGTCTCTTGCCAGTCTCCCTCTGCCACCAAGCTGTGAACAGCCTGAACTAAGGACATGGGGCACTTATGTACCCAGATATTCAATGGATCACACAAATGTGAGCCATTCCTTTTTTTGCACAAAACAGTTTTGGGAACAGGAGAGTGAGAGGCATTAACTTTCCCATCCTATCTAGGGTCTACCCTCAGACAAAACACGCTTTCAAAGCACTGCTACTGCTGAACCATAAGTTCTGCACTCCTACCTGTCTGTTCCCCTGGCTCTCTCATCTGAAGTGTCTGATTTTTAAAGTGAAAAATAATCTCTGATTCATACAGAAGCTAGAGCAGGAATCTTTTAGATGGATTTACCCTGAAGAATTTATCACTAAACTTTTTTTCCTGTCACTGAAAATAGGTCTAGCTGACCTACTGCTGTGGAAAGCTTCCTCAGCCCCCTCTTTCTTCTCTCTTTTTAACTTAGTTGAGCAAACATCTTCCAGATAATTCTGTACTCCTAACAGAATTCTTTCTCTCTCCTTTATGTGTGTGGGTGTGTATGTTTGGTTTTTATATGTTTGTTTGGTTGGTGTGTTATTGTTTGGGTTTTTTTTCCTTTGGCTTCTTCCACACATGTATTATTTTACTAACAGAATTCTCATGAAGTCAGTGATCTTCTCTCAATATAGTTTCAATGTCACACATCTGATTTCCCTTTGGCACACTCTTGCTGTCTCTACTTTTTTGAGACTATTTATTATGTTTTCCTTTTTAAAATTCATAATACATTGAGAAGAAAGAAAAGCCTTATGGCTTTGCTGATAGATGAAAAAGGCTTATTTTTCCAGTTTTTTGCATCTTAATTTTTCTTATTGACCTGAACAATCATTGCACCACTTTAATTTGATACATTTATTTAGAATATGATCATTTGAGTATGGCTATTTAACCTCTGTGCTTCTGATATAAAAAAATCACCAGACAATGGGCTTTATGGTTAGCATACCTTTATACACACCATATCATAGATATCTTACATATATAAATCTATATATATATACTTTACTGTTAACTGCAGAATCAAAGATTATGCTTTGTTTTATTTGAAAAGTGCTTTGATAAGCACTTTTCTTTGGTTCCATCACAAACAGTGAAATAATAATGAACTCTTGGTTTTCTCTCCAGCTACTTAATCTAATGTGTTTTCTCCTCTTTATACACCATTAAGTCACACTAAACTTATCAAGATAATTGTGGTTTGCTTTTTACATATTTGCCATTGAAAAATCTGAATTTCTGAGTGATATATAGATGTTTTTCAACAGAAAATCAGATTGAAAAAATCAGAAAAATCAGAAGGAAAAAAGAAAACAAGACGGAAAAAAGAAAACAAGATGGAACAAAGAACACCTCTTCAGAATCACTCACATTCCAGGCAATGAGACAACTACACATGGATGCTTTTTTCAAAATACATTGAAGTGTCTGAGTTTATGACATCCCATAATTTTTACCAATTTATACCAAGAACTGAGTTTCCTCTCTGATGACTTGAACCACTTTAAAATTACATATGTGAACTGAACTACCTTCCTAGACTCACTAGGAACAGATAACTACTTCTGAGGACTGGTGATCGCACATTTAGGTGTCTGAACTGCAAAGGTTCAGTCACCCTTTTGATACTCTGCCAACACTGAATGAAACCCTAAGAAATTCAAAGAGTTGAAAGAATATGGTATATTCAAATGACTAATAAAGAAGTTTTGTCTCACACAGAACATTAAGGAATGGCTTTCTTCTATCCAAGAAAAAAGATTTACACAAATAATGAATCACTTAGAAATGGAAAATATTGTTCCCAGGAAACCGCGTTTGTTTCATGTCACCACCAAGCGGAAAATTTGCAAAATTGTTTTCCATTATTGATTTAACCAGAGTGGATAAAGATCCCCAGCAGCTTATCACTGCTCTTTACTCCTACTGTAAGAAACCACCCCCTCAGTCTCTGTGCAGAGAAAAAGCTGCCCATGCGTGGGCAGAAGGAGTAGGAATCGAGATGGTGGCACTCATGACAAAGCCACCACACAATTAAACCATGACCTGAGATCTTCCTTAGAGCTGCACTGCCTGGTGTTTGATAAACTGTGAGATAAAATCTAACACTGGACTCAAAGCTGGGGAGCAAAAGCTTAATTGAGTTGACTAACCCAATTAATCCTTTTAATTCTCAGTACAAGAGACTTCATGACACTACAAGCTGCAGGGCTGGACACTGCTTGTATATGATTTTATGCTCTGCAGCAAAATGCCAAGTGTCTTAGATATTTCCATTAATTGAGTCTGGTGCCAGTAGTGTCAGATGTATGTTAAGAATATATAAATACATTCACCATCCTAAAACACTGGAGTTAATTTTGTTTATGCAGATAAAACTCTGCAGTGACACCATTTTTTATACTTTCAGAGATTTTTCAACTTTAGGGTTTTTTATTCCTCTGCTGCTAGTCCACGAATTATCATTCATCTAATTTAACAGTAGTGACATATAACTTGTTCCCACCTGCTGATTTTTTCCTTCATCAGATGCATTTAATGTTTCCTTTTTGCCAGAGCATGTATATCTGTAAAAACTCATATTTCAGACTTGAGAGGAAGAGTGATTTAATTTTAGTTTGTTTGCTTTATTCCTGGAACATAACAAACTTCTTCAAAGTCAGCAGAGATCTTTCTAGGTAATTGTCAATTGTTCATTTCTCTCAAGACAATGATAACTGATACTATTACCTTTCTTTGAAACATGCTGTTAATACCTATAAACAAGCACAAAAATTCATGCTGTAGCTACTGTAATGTCCTGAATTTTCCTGGTGGCTTGTAAAATATGGAGTAAAATGAGCAGCACTAGGAGGCGTACTTTGTATTCTAAAATCTAATATCTCTGCCACGTTTTCACAATCCTGTTTTTCTGAACAAAATTATAATTATAAAAAATGTATTTGATATGCAAAAAATGCCTTGTGTTTCACTGAATTACTGTCATGGTGACATAGAATTTATAATTCTACTCTGCTGTATACTGTAAAATCAGTCAAGATACTTGATTGTGGTCCCACGTTATGAAGAACTGATTATTATATATTTCTATTACATTCTTTAGGCTATAACCTTGGACATGCACGTTGCATTTCAGTAGTCAATGTAGGCTTAATCCTTTCCCCACTGGCAGCCAATAAATCTTCCCAAGAGGTGTTATTGTTATGGAAGCCTTGCAGAGTGTTTGTCTGTCAGATGTTTAGAAGACTGGACTATATATCTGTATTATATACTATTTTTACCGCAGCCAGAGAAAAAAATAATCAATTTTTGAACTTTGTAATAAGCATTGTCAGTCTGGGTCAGCATTTATGACAGCTGAGAAGCTCTATTCAACACAAGGTGTTGAGATGAATATTCTTCTCTGAATAGAAAAAGGAAAGTAAAGGGCAAAGGAAAAAAAAAAAAACAAAACAAAACAACAGAGGTTTGACGACCTCCTCTTGCAAAATGTGACATGAGCAACAAAGACAGTACTGTGCCTAGTACGATTAACATCATTGTGCCCAAATACAATTCCCCAGGCAACTTCATCCATATTTAAAAAGAATTTGCCTAGAAGTACTATCTTCTCAGCATCTTTGGGATAGTGATGTTTACAGACACATAAAGCACTCCCTCAAGTGATGGTTAAACACTAACAATCCGTTAAAGAACATGCACTGACAAAACCTTTATAGATCATTACCATCACCCGCATAGCCTCTAAAAGACCTTTGAGTTGTACTCACAGTTCACCATCTCCAAAAGAAATATTACAAAGGAAGAGAAGAGGAAAACTCACTCAAAATTTCTAGGGCATAGAAGGTTTTTAGCCTCTTCTCTCCCAGCTCTTCAGTGAGGATTTGGTTTATAGGAACAAAGCCACAAAAATGTTCCAGGGGGCTGTGTGGTCTCAGAGATTCTGGGTCTCACAGACACAGGGACAGCAGCTATTTGAGGATGTCTGTCCATACCCAACTGCAGATCAGCTTCTTCAGAGGCCGTATTGGAAGGTAAAAAGGGTGCAGGGGAGTGGGGGCAGATCTTTCTGGGGTGATGCAGTAGATACAGGGGGCCCAGGAGGCAGCCTGAGAACCAGAATCTGAGGATCTGGTTTATGACCTAACATGTGGTACTAGTTGGTACAAGATTATAAACTCTTGTGCTGCACAGTGAACAGGGGCCACATTACCACCTTGAGCTCACCTCCAGAAGCAGTGACACAACTTCTTTCAGAGTACTTAAAGTATCCAGACACTCTAATTCCTATTTATTCTCTTTTGCAAACGTCCTTTTAAGGGCTCTGCCTTATGAGCAGTGGTGAAGAGATGACATAATTTGTCCTTTTTCTCTTTGTATTGCTCAGCATCTCTGAGGTGTTGCCACATGGAGGCTTTCTGCAAGAGGGACAGTTTTATCTCCATCTGAATCTGAGTAAAGACACAACTTGTCACTTAGCATCCTTTGCATCCCTTGCATCTCTTCTTCTTAATTTCTTCTGAGATGCTACACTTGGGGTGTTTATGAGCTTTTTCCTTCAAACCCTTTAGGATAGACCTCCTGCAGGAGACTTCCCATCAGGTAGAAGAGGATTCACAGCGCTAATGGGAACCTCCCTTGGAGGGGCTTTGACTATTTTTTAGGCTATGCACTGTACAATATTTCTGGGTGAACAGACAATTTTTTCAACAAGGGTATCCTGCAGCTTATGATGGAATTAGAATACATCTCACATATTAACATCATGATTTGTAGCATAATTTTCTGCCATGAAAAGGCCATCATTTGTCATAAAAAGAAGAATCATTTGCAGCTGAAAATTATTTCTTCTTGAAATTACTTGGTCATTCAGCAACTCACACTATGTTGCCTATTTGACAGAAGGAAATTAATAACATCAGTAAGATCTTAGGAAGCTAGATAATGAGCTCTCTAGGTATCAGTTCTTTAGTTACACTCATCTTACAATTTCTGATCTAATGTTTAAAGCTCACCAGTTAGTCTCACTTCAATGTCTCAGTGTTTGTAATAGATAACATACTGAACTTCAGAGTCTTAAAATGAGAGCTGCTGAATGCATCTCTATTTTTGTCTTAATAGCTCTCAGGCCATTTGCATAGGAATAATTGAAGGTTATAAAAACTTTCACAGAAACAAACAAAACTATTTTAACAACTGATTTAAAACTCTTGGTCTAATATGGTAATGTTTTACTGGTTTTGGAATTCATTTGAAGTAGAGCTGTATGGAGATAAAGTAAGCTGGATTTTAGCCTTAACTTCATCTAGTGAACCCTTTCAGTTACAGACAGGTTGTTGCACAGCTACTTACTACTGTCATTACAGAAATAATTGAACCTGTCCCTCTTCTGTTATTTCCTTTAAATGTGCAGAGTCATCCTCTCATTTCTTGTCTTTTTCTTTCAAAAAAAACTCTGACCCTTTGACAATTCTGCTATTTCTTCTCCTGGTACTTTTTGAAGCTAATCACTTCAGTTCACTACGACAAAAATAAGATTAAGGGCAATCAAGTAATCCAAACGACATTTTAAAGTATCTTCCCAGTCACAGACTGAAATCTTTTTTCTCCTTCCCCTTTCCCATTGTCAGATATTTTCATGCTGTTAATTTGAAACTAAATCTGAGTAAGTTCTCATGCAGCTAAGGTCTGGAATTGTCTTCAGACAACCTGCAGAAATGTGGTGACGGAGCAAAGGCCATTCTTAGTGCCACCAAGCCACCTGTAGCTCAAACCTACATGTGAGTCCAGACCCCTGACTGCAGCTGGAGAATGAAGCCATGGAGAATGGAGCTCTCTTGGCATGGCAGGATAATGCCCCTTGCAGCAAACAGCACCTTTATCTGCAGTATTCTATGGCCACAGCCTGAACCATTTCTTCTGAAAATTCAACCCCAAACTTCAGCACAGCTTTCAAGTGTGTTGTTCTCATATATTTCATGATGCAATATAAAAAGGGAGGTGAGAGCAGCACTTTGTGTCCTCTGGAGGCTGTGCATTGCTGTTCAGCCTGCAGGTAACATCCAGAGGTATCAACATCTTTGTAAGAGAGACAGCTGTGAATCTCTGAACCAGCTAACAGTGACAGGAAAAATATTTTTAGCCACTGTTTCTATCTACCCAACTAGGATTCTGGTTGTCTCAGGAAAAACCTATCCCTCTGCTATTTGTGTGCAAAATGCCTTGTGCAAGGGAGCCCTGGTCCCTCAGTAGAACCCTTAAATCTTTGCAGTTGAAATACCCATACTGTGCACAAGTAGGTTAAAGGTTTCATACTACATCCTCCTAATGTATTTTTAAAAATGCTATACCAGCTTTTTATTCTTTAACTGCTCTTTCCTTTGTTAATTTTTTTAACTTGAAGGAAAATTTGCCAAGGAGAAAATTCTAACATGTACATCAGATATAAAAGCATTAATGTTTTTTTTAAAATCCTCACTGTAAATTTGCTTTTCCAAGCCGGGTTCCAACAGCCAACTACTTCATTTTTTCCTTTCCTAGTGGAAGTTTTGTATTCATTTGTAGCAGAGATTTGTGAGTCAAGTTTAGCAGTGGGAAAGCAGTAGCAGCTTGCAAACACAGCAAAGTGCATAATGGGCATATATATCTGAACTATAGCAACATTTAACAATAATAATAATATTACCTTTTATAAAAAATCTGAGTTTCCAAAAAAAAAAAAAACCTGCTACAGATAAGACGGGCTCTTTCCCAGAAAATATTATACATACTAATATAATACCCCAGAAAATATTTAACAAGATGGTCATTACAAGCTATCTTTTCAGTATCTCTGAGAGGCATTTCCATGTGTCTCAGCCAGAAGTGATGTTCTGGGATCAGTGACTGGGGCAGAAGCGGTGATGAGAAGCTGCGGTAGCCGTGTGACCCCTGCTGGCAGGAAATAATTGAGACTAAAACGTGAGAGGAAATGAGACTTTTGATTGCAATGGATGACACACTGAGACTGAATCAGTAACCTACCTAAAGAGTTGTAGTAACAATAGAGGAAATAAATAAAAGGTCCTGTCATTGTGAAACAGAAGACAAATGACTAAAAATTCTTCATTTAAAATGGCAATGTAGCATTTTACCAAGCAAGGTAAAATTTACCTCTGCCAGCCCACCTCTGCACTAGACTTGTCCTGATGCATTCATATACGTCCCCAAGAGCCAAACTCATCTGTGATATATGATGTGCTGACAAAGTGCCCCCTCCTGGGTCTAAGGCAGGGCTCAGCACTCCCCTTCTGTCCCAGTGACTGCAGTTAACCCGGGCCAGCATCCAGGCTGCTGCAGGACTGTCTGAAGCAACAAAAGATAATGTGCAAGTGTCAGTCTTGGACATGGTTACTGGAGTTTTCTATTGGTTTTGGCCACTACTACTGTCCACAAATCCAGGCCTCAGTGGCACAGAGCTGAGCATGGTCCAGAACTGACACCTGCTTCCCAGATGGATCACACTGAAGTCAATAGTATGCTATAGAATATTTCATGCTGCACTGTTTCTCAAAGCCAAGTAAAACTTAGGAGATACAGAAAGGAAAATGTTCCAACAGACTGTCTGTGATCCCTTTAATTATTCCTCTTAGTATATAACAAATACCTTAATTTGATTACACATTATTCCCCTTTCAAAACACAGTACATTCCTAACATACTTAGACTAGTTTCATGTTGATAAGCTGTCATGCATTTTATTGGTAATTTGCATTACTAAGGCTGAGACTGACTCATGACCCATCAGTCCAGTGCTCCAGACTGTCCCTCTTGTCTGGGCAAAACCACTGAGGCACAATCCCAAGCTGAGGGCCTTTCCCATGGAGTGGTCAGATGAGCTCTGCTATAAATCACAAAGTCATTTTCTTCTCTGAAGTATCTACAGGGTAATGAGGTTAAAAAAAAAATTAAAAAAAGATGGATGCAGCTGAAATAGAAAAGAACAAATACAAGGAGTTTAGTGTAGCTAAGTTGCATCTGCCATTTACGTGGGGAGGAACAACCCCAGGCAGCATTACATGATGGGGACCACCCAGTAATGAAAAGCAGATATGCAGAAAAGGACCTGGATCTCCTGGTGGTCACTAAGTTCAAGCCAGACATGCACCTTTGCCATCAAAAACCCCACAAAAGCTGGCTTGTGTTAAATCACCAAAATTCAAAGCTCACAGTGTACAGCAAATACTTACAATTCCCATATTGCTCATGCAGCTAACTAAAATTACTGCATATTTGCCAAACTAAATGCATATAAACAGTCCTTCATCCCCACCCCTTCCCTCAAGTCTGCCTGTTTACAGAGGGTCAGTTTTTCCCAGTTTTCTGCTTGATTCATGGATCATTCCAAAACTCCATTTCACCAACTCCATGTTAAAGAACAACATACAAACAGTTTTACACATCTTACAATCCCAGCTCACAAGGTGTTTCCCCACCAGCTATGTTTCCACCTCCCTTCCACCTCCCATGGAGACACAGAATAAATAAGATGCATTTCCTGAAGAAGATGTCCAAACTACAAGCTGAAATCAGCTGTGTGCGAGTTAACAAGCAAGACTGCACAGGAGAGGACAGAAGAAATTGCAGGTTGTTTATGCAGGTCACCCTAGGGGACACCCTAGGACACTCTACAGGGTTTTGGCTTCCAGAGGGGATAGGAGCAAACCTCTTTAACTCATTATCCAAGGGCTGAACTTGGATAAAGAGTTATGAATTTGGGTGAGAATTTTGGTCTAGCAATTTTACTACATTAAGTTTTCTTAAGTTTAGGGAAAGTCAGTGTGACAAAGAAACTAAGTGCTGCCTGCTAGAAACTCGTGACTTCAAGCACTGCAAGGCAAACACACACTGCAAGTAAGACTAGTGAGGAGTCTCATTAAAGATATCATCCTTCAGCTGAGTCCCAAGAGCTGAAGTAGAAATTTGGATGCAGTCATGGCATTCAATATAGAGCTAGCCCTCCACTCAGTGAGCTGGAAAGGTCTTTTTTATTTATTTCTCATGTGTGTTCCTGCTTCTGCATCTGCACTCTAGAGATATAGACACTGAATATGTGCTTTCTATAAGAAAACTGTGGCTCTTCAGGAAAATGGCAGTGAAGAATGACTTTTATAATTGGTGCTAATATACGTATGGAAATTGCTGGTCTTAAGCAAGCTAAGCTGGGTTTGGAAACCTTACAGCATTTCTATTTGATTGTGTGTATAACAAGCTGTTGAATGCTATTCTGACAGTATTTGCAGAGTAAGTATTACTTTGTCTTAAACACAGAGGCAAATATTCTGCAGATTTGTAGACTTGCAGGTTATGATTATTAATTACTATTCTCAGTGTAACTTTTGGCACTGAATTTCTTAAGCATTTTAGTCTACAAAAGTAAGCAAGCAGAATTTGTTTATTTTTGGACTAAACTAATATGAAACTTGAATTTAGCTAGTGCTCACTGGACATATGTGGCTCGGCCACCCAAATCAGTAGACTAGATTCATTTTATAGAACAAGCTTATAAAGGAAAAGTTAATGCCCTTATTTTAACAAATTTTTAATAAAGATATTACTGTTCTCAATATAGATTATTCCAGAGGAATTAAAAAAACATGGCATGTATATTGGTGGGCAGAGACAAACTAACAGCTGAGATCTCTCAGACAGAAGCCTTCCCAGAGAAAGAATGTTTGAGTTCGCACACATTATCTGGTGTCGGGGTCACAACCAGCAGAAAACACAGACACTGAGGACCATAAAAGCATCATGACAGGAATCAGCCAGACATGGTTTCTTTTGTCTCTTTTCACACTTTGTACATTGTGCTTTTACAAATGCCTCTACCCTTTTAGCTGTTCTCACTGGTTTTAGCACTTCCCCTATCACAACACTTCATGTCGCCATTCCAAATCAATTACACTCCTCTATGCCGGATTTTCTCCTTTCTGACCTTTTCTTTTCAGAATGAATGAAGATAAACACAAACAGGCATATGACTGCAGCAGCATGTCCCCACAACTAATCAGGAACAGCTGCAGTACATTCAATGCACACTTGGAAATAAAAAGGTAATTTAGATTGATTTTCAAGGAAAGCTGTGCTTGGAAAACAGTAAACTTCAATTTTCAAAAATATAATAAGAGGGAATAAGAACTCATTATCACAGCTCTTGTATTATCCTTCCCCCCCCCAAAAAATAAAAACTAAACTGCGCATTGAAGCAACCATCAGAGGGTGCATATACACCGTGAGTTTGTCTTGATCCCGATTTCAGTGTTAGGCCCTGGTACACTAGCTGCTCATACACATAAAATGTGTTCATTTCAACTCTTGGACCCAAAGCTCCAATTTCTCCCCTGAGGATCCAGTCCCAGCCTAAAGGATGTGCACCAGATCTCATTAGTTAGTCTGAAGGAGCTCATAAAAATTGTATGAATGTACTCAAAGCATTCTTTTCCTAAAGGAAGAGGACTGACCCTTAAAATTTATAGACTGAACTGAGTGTTAAGGATATTTTCATCTCTGTAGATAGATGCTTTGAGATAAGAATGGACTTGGAAGGTGTAAATAATATTCTCACTTCCTACTACATAGCCCATGAAAAACAAATGAGAGAAGAAAGGATTTAAAATATAAATGAGGTAGTTACAAATAAGTTATATTCAAATTTGTCTGTGCAATGGTCCAGATACCTCCCACTCATATGTTTCCAACTATAAACATCAAAACCTGCTATACTGAAATTGAGCAGAAATTTTAAACTATGACAAGAAGCAATCAGTCAGGACAAAACCAGGAATTAATACAAAACTTACAATCACATATTTATGATTTTGTGGCTGTCATAGTTCTTGTGATTCCTGACCTAGCCATGATGGTATTTCTACAGCTATTAAAGAAAGAAACTCAGACATGTCCTTTTTTTTACACTTCACCAAGAATGTCCAGAAATAAGGCAAAAGTTCTCTTACATAAAAAGAGATAGAAACTTTCTCTTGGAGAAACTCATTGGCATGTATGAGGATGTATTTCACAATCTTGTTTCCCACGATTCAGAACTTTACTTAGATCAACAGGGAGGCGAAGCACCAAGTTTCATCTACAAAATTTGGCTGTACTTCATTTATGGTTGCCAAAAGAAAGAAAAAGCAATATTGTTATGTTAGAGGGAGAAATTAAATTTTCCACTCCCTCTTAATTAAAAAGAAAAAATAAAAAAAAAGAGTTGAGAGTTAGTCATGGTTTTTTAAAGCAATCTATTGTCAGACTGAAACCAAGACAGAATGCCACAAACTGAGAAGTAGCAATCTGATAGTGTTTGATCTTTCATTCTCAATTCCAGTGGAAGTTCCACACTCTAACTCAGAATTGTGTTCAGAGAACACAGTTCAGTACGTCACTTTGGACAACACTTGAAGGTAGATCTGCTCTGAAATGTTCTGATGCAAAGAAGTAATCACATGGTTTTAGCCTATGCTAATACTGCAACTGCTTTATCTTGTTGTGCCCATCCATAGAACCATATGTTTTAGCACACCCAAGTGTGCTGTACATCCATATATAGAGCCATGTTTAGAGTATAGCCTCATCACAGCAAATGCCTCTTTTATGAAAAATATTAAATATAGAACCTTACAATAATGGGTTTGGGTAAAGAACCTGAACACCAAATCACAGAGTTGTTGAGGCTGGAAGGCAATGCCAGAGACCTTCTAGTCCAATCCTCCAATAAAATCAGGGTCAACTAAAACAACACTGAACCCTGACCAGGAAAAATTTGGGTCTCTCCAAGGATGGAGAAACCAGAACCTCACAGAGCAGCAGAGTGCCAGTATTTGATAACCTCCACTGAAAAAATATAAACCTTGTATTTAATTGTAATTTCCAGTATTTAGTTTTTATCCACTGCCTCTTGTCCTGCCAGTGGCCATCACTTAGCAGAGTCTGGCTTTGACCACTTTATTTTCTCCCTCAAATATTCATATTTGAATAGGACTCCCTGAGCCTTCTCTTCTTCAGGCTGAACAATCCACAACTCTCTCAGCCTCTCCTCAGACAAGAGATGCTCCAGTACCTTAATCATCTTAGTGGTCCTAGCTGGACACACTCTAATCCATGTCATTCTTTTACTAGGGAGCCTAGAACTGAACCTGGACTTCCAGATATGTTTCACCAGATTTGGGTAGAGAGGAGGAATCACTTCCCAAACTCTGCTGACAGGGCCCTTCCCCATTCAGCCCAGGATGCTGAAACTATTGTGCAATTTTCTAATATTTACAGCATTAACATCCTATAGAATCTATTCATAAAACTGGTGTCTTCACATGAATTTGATTTTTTAAGTGGAAAACTCCAACTGTTTACATACATGACAATTACAAAACAGAATATATCATTCAAGAATGTACAGCCTACAGAAAATCCAGCCTGCTTAATAATGAAAAAATACTTTGTCTTGGAGCAACTGGGAAAAGACACAAGCTCTTCAGACAACAGTAGCTCACAAAACAAAAACATGAAAGTCAAAGCTATTTATAGTGCCTGAGATTATACAACTTCAGGAAAAAAAATTCATTAAGAAAACACTGCTCATTTTCCCCAGTCTGTTTCTGAAGTTGTTTGATTAGATAATCAAATACATTTAATTACTTGAAATAAAATAATAAAACTGTAAACATGATCAGAAATATCTTTCTTTCATCAAGGTGAAGGTAGAAGACAGAGAATAATCACTTCCTGTGCTATATGAAAAAGCTGTGTGCATTCTTTGGTATTTCTACTGCAATTGCTAACGGAGAAATATTTGAAAGTGTAGCAGGGGCTAGAAAATCTCTGTCCTTAGTGGTTTCAAGACCTGACAATGAAGTCCTAACATATCTGGGCTTATCAGATAGCTGAGATTTCTTTGAGAAAGTTGCTGGATTAAAAACTCTCCAAGTTTTCTTGCAACCTGAATAATTCCATGATTTGATGGTCCAGATGATTAGATTTCTTCTCTTGTGATGTATATAGGGTTTGGAGACTTGAAAGGCCATGAAGTCCCATTTGGAAAATAACTTCTTTGCAAATTTGTTGTGCATTTCTTATTTTATTTGTACTGTGCTGTGTATGAAGCAGGAAGACAAATTCTAATTTGAATGTGGAAATGCACTCAGAAAATTCATTTATGTTACTTAAATTATAAGTTTTTTCTTCTTTTCCTCAGGAGTGTCAACAATAGATGAATAAACTCTAGTTTAGGCTATGAGGGGATTTGCAATCTGACAAAATAGGGCACGGGAAAACGTGTCAGAGACTTATCCTATTTAATCCTATCCCAAGATCTGAATGTCCTTTGTGTTACAGAATTAGTCCCACTTCTCCTGATTTTCTGCAGACTCTGGTACGCAAAGAATTAGGTTCATCTTCCCCTACACCCCCACAGTAAGCAAGACATGGAATAGCTCCAGAATGAGAGGTACCTCTTTATCTTAAAACACATGTATTTCCTTGAATATGCTTGTTTTTTAGATAATTTCACTAAGATGGAATGCAGAATTTCACATTATGTGAAAGATTTTATGAAGCAAATGCAACTGAAAAAAAGCTTTTGTCAATTGAAAGGAATAGAAAGCTATTCTCTGAGGAGAAGCTTTTACAGGATAAGGAAAGCTTTTGCAACACAATCCAAAGCCAAATAACATCCATTTCACTCCAAGTCTGTCCTCCCAAGTGTTTTGCAGAGCTTTACAGACCTAAAAATAAGTTTAGTTTAGTGCAGAGTAACCTTGGGATAAAAACTGCAGAACCTGAGTTTAGAATCAAAATATCACCACTGTTTTAATCACCCTTTAAGCAAAATCTGACAAAAATGAAATTTGCAAAGAATTTTCCTCTGAAATTCTCCACTAAGAAAAAAAACATGTTTTCTAAATTAAATAATTTAGATAAAGAATAAAAATTTCAAGAATTCTAGCCAACTGAAACTAGTAAATTCAAACTTCATACAGCTTTGTCTGTAAAGTTCAATCGACTTGGTATCCCTAGAGGATCATAGTGTTTTCTTGAAGAATTGCTAAATAGCTCATCTCCAAAATAAGCAAAATAATGAATCACACCAATATACTGTAAGGACTGAATTTAGACATAGCAGGACTAATTCAAAAGGAAATATAAAACTCAGTTTGATAACTACTAAAATCTCAAACAAATAAGTAAAGCTGAAGGTTGTTGGTTTTTTTTTTTTCCCTTTGCTGTGCCTTCACACACATACTTAGTAATGACCTTCTCCTGTAAGCTCCAGCTTCAGAACTCTCTTTATTCTCCCCTCCCACTCCTTCCCCCTGCAGACAAGACACAAACTGTTCCACCCTGTAGGACCCCCAGGTTGTTGGTAACTGTGTGTGAGTGTCGGTGCCACAGGCAGTGTCTGTATGTACACGCCATAGCCCGGGCAGGCTGAGAAGGATGTCTGTCCTGAGAAGGTACCCAAAGAGGACAAATGTATTTCCAGAACAAGATCTTCCTCCTTAATCTGTGTTTGCACAATGAGCTGTGCAGGGAGGATTCTCCATACCACCCTTTCAATGAACACAGCCCTTCTTTCAAATAAAATTATGAGGCAGAGGCATCACCCTTGCATCCTGCCCCGGGCACCACAATGCCACCTTGGCAGTCTGTGTACATGCCAATCCATGTACATGCCAGCCAGTGTACATACCAGGGTGTATCATTTAAGGCCTATTCTGCATGGAAGCAGAAATTCATTTCTCTTTTCAGGAGAAAATGGCTCAGGACTACATCCCTTGGCTCTCCTGGGCTAGAGACCAGGAAGGTAAACAGCTCCACATAGTTAACAAACTGAAGCAGAAGTCCCACAGGAGAAATGCAAATAAATAGTTTTTTAAAATGGTTTGCAAAGTCTTTTTCTACTTATTTATTTATATCCTGAATGGCACAGAGTGAAGACTGAAAGACAGAAGTGTCATTAGGGAGTGACTAGAGACAAATAAATATTCTGCATTAGAAAGCAAACAAGCCAAAACAAGGTGCTTTTTGCTCTCTGAATATTCCCTCTAGGTCTCATTAACTGTCAGAAATTAGGCAAAGTTCTAAACATTTTCCACTGTGGCTCTTGCTGCTGGGAACATTCATATTGATGTCACCATTTCAGAAGTGATTCAGAGCAACTTGCAGGCAGCAGTCAGACAAACTTTCCATTGGCAGTCATATCGCCGACTGTCATTTTACATTTTAATTTTGTTCCCTGTGCTGCAGCAGTGCTCAGTTCATGTGACCTTCCTGGTACCAAGTGTCAGACAAAAAAGCCCAAGCATGGCTTTTATGTTTGTTTTTGATGAATTTTCATTGTGACCTTACTTGCCCTGGGAAAAAATGGACCAAAAGTTGTCCTTTGTTGTTACTCCTCTTTAAACTCTGTCTTTGCTAACAGCTTTGGGAACCCCTAGACAGACAGTGTTTTTAGGACTGTGCCATGCTCTTTTTCAGCTCAGCTCTTCTGGCACCAGGATAAGAGGGGAGTCATGCCAGAACACCTATTCTACTTCTTATTCTGTGTGTCTGAGGCACAGCTACTCGAAAGCACATCAGCAGCTAATGCAGCCCCAATAGACACTCTGGCTGTCCCAGGAGGTGCCCAAATATCTTTTTAAAATCCAAAAGAACTAGAGAGGGGAAACGCACATGGGTCAAGTTGAACACAGCTATGACTACAGTAATCTATCCTCTGAATTCAGTCCCCTGAGCTTACAAAATGAATATGGTTAATAAAATTAAGGGTCTACCAGCCCAGCAAGGACACAGCTCAACAATTGTGTTCTTTATGGCATTCAGCTCTTCTGCTTCTCACTGTACCTGGAATCACCACTCCACATGGAAGCTGATCACAAATAGTCTTTATTAGTTAAAACAGAATAGCAGTGTGGGAGTCGTGGCCACCACGGGGTCCCCCTGACCTCTGTGATGTTGTTGTGCCGTGCTCAGAAATGAGGCAGTCAGAGTCACTGGCTTCAGTCTCCAGCATAGTTTATTATTTCTTTATCACACTTCAGAGCCTTAGATGACAACAGGCTCAGCACACTTCGGTGACATGAGGCTCAGCACCTCAAGGCCATGTGGCAGAAAGACGCAAAATGAACGATTTCAAGGGTTCATATACAGATACCTAATCCAATTAAGTTTTACAATACACCTAACATGTAGTATGTTTCTATTTTTCTACCAATTCCTAATTATTTGTCAGTCATGCAACATCTGCACTGTGACTTTGTCTAACCAATCACTGTGTTACCAACACTGCAGAAAACAGAGTAGATGAGGAAGAAGGAAGAAACTGAGTCAACACTCAAAAGTCCTCCATCTTGTCTTTCATCTACCTTCCATACTAAGACCCAAAATCTACTTTTTCACCTTGTGATAAACTACAATATCATCTACTATATACATCAACAAAAACTCAACTTCTCACAAAGTTCTGGAAGTTTTTTCCATGGCCAAAGTTGAAAACTGTGGTCTCCTTAGGAATAAAACCTCCCAGGACAGGCAAAGGAATATTTCCTATGTCCTGAATTCCCACATAGCACGATGAGGAAAATGAATCTAGGGCAGAGTCACTACGGATAAGATGAAACTAATTAAGTCAGTTGATGATTTGCCATTTCTCTTGTTGCAAAAAGCATGGGTATTAATGATCTACACATTTTTAAAAGGAAATAAAACATGTACACTGAATTACATGACTGTGGCAATAGCCCAATTAATATACCATTTCTGATAGACCATCCATCATAAGCAAGAGAAAAATTTTATGTCTCTGATAAATATGTTGAAGCCTATAAATGATTTTTCACCACACTGCTCAAAGAATCTGTTACACAGAGAAAAAGCTAAATCTAGAAAGGTCTGGTCTACTCTTGATGTGGGCATCATAGTCTCACCAATCCTTTGGAGAACAGTGTCCTGCTGTTAGCTTGGCTTCATTTAGGAGTTACTGTCACATATCATATTGTTAAGATCAGTAATACTTCTGTGAAAGAACAATTTGATAAAATTTGGCTAATTGGCTTTTACCTTGAAAGAGGGTGTCTCAGTATAGCTGCCATGAGGAGTTTAGAGCAAATGCCAAATGAAACTCTCAACTTTCCCCATGATCTCCATTAGCTGCCAAGGCATTGATTATGGGTTTGTCTGCTTGCCGCAATGAAGAACAGAGAAACAAGAATTATCTGCTCTAAAAGAAGCCTGCAGTCTTATTTTGTTTTCAGAATCTGACCCAGAGCTCTATAAAGTCCCATTCCTGCATGACTTTATAAATAGTAGAGCTTTAAAAGTCCTATAAGTTGCATTCTAAAATAGCTTGGACTGATTTCTTTCAGAATGAAACATAATTGGATGTGTCAGTTGTTCTATCAGCATTTTCTTCAGCACAATGTAAACAGGTATGAAAAAAATCCTTGGGCTAGCAGCTCAAAGCACAATGAATTACTGAAAATTAAAACAAAAAAAACCCAAAAGTTTAATTGGTCGCTCTTTTGCATCAGCTACTAAGTAGAAGACAACCTTGGGGTGAAGCAGGAAATCTCATATTGTGGCTGAAAGAAATCCAGACAAGTTTACCTACATACAAGTTATGCAAAATGGAATTTAATTAATTCTTATTGACCAGCCTTAAATATACCAAACAGATCACATTTAAGAAACCATTACCTATGTGGGAGGCACATGTTGATCACCTCATCAAGTATAGCAACACACTGATCCTTCGTTCTCTCTACATGCAGATTCATGAGAAAGATTATTCATGTACTTTTTCTCATCCATTGGGTAATAATGAGAAAATATATAACTTAAAATATAACTGAGAACATATAAATTAAAATAGCAAAGACGCGAGACTTTGAGGTTTTCTTGAGGATGGTGCTGGAACTGGTGATCACGAAATCTAGAGGTAGGAAAATGGAAATGCATGTTATATTGCTTCCCCTCAGTGTCAGGGTGTTGGAATAAAAAGTCAATCCTGCCATATGCAATGTATTATTTATACACTGTCAGACAAGTATGTAGTTTTAGCAGTGAAAAAGTTGGGTAGAAATAGAAATCAGTAGTATAAAGGCACATGAATATGAAAGTGACTATAAACAACTGTAATTTAGAAGTGTTACAGAAAAATTGTATTTTTTTTTAACATATCCACAGGGCTGCAACCTGCATCAGCAAGCAGTGCAGAACAGGAGGCACTGAAGAGTATGTGACAGCAGTTGTGCCTGGTTTCTTGTATAGGATCCCCCAGAGGGTGTTCTCTGCATTAAACCAGAGTACAGCAAAATTTGTAACCATAAGGCATGAGCTCTTGTTTCCATCTAGAAATGCACACCGCAGTACATTGGGCTGGAATGGTCCTGCAGAATGTCCTACCCTCTTTTCTTCTTTCTTTAGGGTTCACTTGTCACACAGCTCTTTGTGTCATCTATCTGCACACACCAGTAGGACAGTATATCACTGCACTTGCTGCCTCCAGAGAAAGAAGGTAGTAGAAATAATGATTTCAGCAGGATCCAATTATCATTATTTGGAAAATTGACATCAAAGCAAGTTGGCAGAAGTGAAAGTAGATATAGCAGAAGGAATGACCCAATATGTAAGACTGGTCTCTTACTCAGTAGCCAGCCACACAGTCTTCTCAATGCATTCATCCCCATTTTTGTTCTTGCTGGGAACTGGAAAAAAAGGAAGGAGGCTGATCTTAAAACACTTGTGCAGGTGGAGGTAAGATCAGAGGCACAGTCTAGTACTCAACACCTAATATCTATTTATTGACCACAGAAGGAGTGACTTTACTAGAGGTCCAGCATGACCCAGAGAGATAAGACTCGGGGTTACCAAACGCTAAATTGCGGTGAGTCTTGTTTTGAGCTTCCCTCTGCATTAAGTGGAGAGAGGGAGAGACAAAAGAGATGTTTTCAGAAGACAATATGCATAGGTTTGCATGGGAAGATAGGAGGAGAAGCAGGGTACCTTGACGAGGAGCTCGAATAGAAAAGAAAGACGCCTACACCGATACAGTTAAAATGGTGAAACCCTTTTTTCTGTTGCGCGCATTTCTTATATATGATAAAATAGTTTACATTCCAATCCTGACTAAGATTCTGCCTCATTGGTTCATTGTTTTAACCTGTCTCTAACATACTCTATAATTGGCACACTTCACAAAAACATAGATTAGACTAATTTCAGCTGCGTCACAATCTCAGGCCTTGACAGGCTTCTGCAGGCCGCAATTAGGCCGCAGTTTGGCCAAGGCTGGATTGCCCAATTTCTGCAGGGGCACTCGGCGTCCCCACTCAAGGAGGAATTCGTCTACAAGGAGGAATCACTAGAGGGATCTAGATCTCCCCAAACTCTCTTCAGTGCACATAAGCAGTAAGATACTTTTCAGTCCTCGACTAAATTGAGCTATATGTGATAAATCTAACCCTAACTCTTGTTAATGTCTGCAAGATCCCTTTCAAACTGTCTGTAGTTAAGCAACAAATAGCCAAGATCTCTTTCATCCTCTTGTAGACTGCAGATTGGATGGAAAACCATCCTTCAGGAAAACCCCCAGGAAAACCTGGACAGAATAAAGGAATGGGCTGACTGTAATCTTCTGAAGTTCAACAGAACCAAATGCAAGGTCTTGCATGTGGGACAGAAAAACCCCTGTGCTATTGCAGGCTGGGGGCTGGCTGGCTGGGGAGAAGCTCTGCACAGAAGCTGACATGGGGATTAGACTCGATGACCTCCAGAGGTCCCTTACAAACCAAAATATTTGGTGACTCCGTGTTTCTATCAAAAATCCTGTACACAGAAACACTAGATGATAATAGGGAAAACTTCCAGCTACTATGCAAGACAAATGATGGAAACACAACTCTGTCAGGTCTGAAAAGTATTGGAAAGAGAATAAAAAAATGCAAGTGTTCTACATTCCAGAGAAACAAGATTTGGAATAAAACATTGGAGAGAATACAGATAGATGAGAAAAAAATTTTTGCTTTTAACTTAAGAAAATGCACAATATTTTGTCAAAAATTTTTCAGCTACTGCCCTAGAACTGGACACCAATTTTTCCATATTTTAAAATGAAATAAAATAAAATTGAAAATAAATTTCTTTAATGGATAACAATGAATAGAAATACTTCAAATATTAACATATAAAATGGAAAAAAACCCTAAAATTGTGAATGAAAAGGGAAACAGAAACCTAAGATATAAGAAATAAATCCAGAAATATTTCAAGTCATGAAAAAAAAAAATCAAACAAAAATTGGTCAAATACAGATACATCTTCTTTTAAAGAAAACCTGTTTACAAAAGGCCTGGAAATAATGACATTACATTGTTTTGTACAACAGCACAACTGAGTTCTGCAGCTTTCAGCTAGCCATATGTTTTTGGCAATGCAAATCTGTAAAAAAATTTGTTTAATAACATATAGCTATCATTTCTCCCAAATATGACTTTTGAGTAAACAAAAAGGCAGACATACTAATATTTATAAAGTGTCAGCAGCATGAATTTGACAGCCTTTTATCATACTGCTGTGACAAAATCTATTCTGTCATCTTGTTTTAAAAATCATTATATTGAAAGACAGCATTCCATTTCCTTTCAGATGAATGATGAAATGGTTCTGTTTAATGTGTTTTTGTACTCTACCATGAAGCACGTCATGATTTGCCTGCACACTTCTGAACCAGGATAAATATCTAATTATATGTGTCAATATTTAAAAGTACCATATCTAATAGAGTAGAACAGATGTGACTCCTGCACTATCTGCTCTTTGCTACTAATTGATGGTGAGCCTGGCCTGCAACTGTCACAGAAGCTAAATGCCAAATTTTTACATTATTCCAGAATATTCAGCAGGCAAATCCCTCAGGAACACTTGAAACCCCTTTGCCTCTCTTTCAGAAGTTCAGTCTTTAGCAGAAAATTAAAATAAAGACAGAGTTTGAGACAGTTATCATGAAAGAGACCTGATACTCAGTGACCCTTTAAAAACTGCACAGCACATTGGCCAGAGATGCTAGAAGTGGAGAAGAAGCAATAAAAGTAATTTCAAATGAAAATTATCCAAATGAAAACAGCAGAAAGCTGAAACACTGTAAGAGTTTACGAAAGCAATAATAAAAAGAACCCTAATTATCCATTGTTTATACTCCCCATTCTGCCATCATTAGACCTCTCTGGTTTATATGCACTTTTTATATTTTCCAGTCATGACAGTGGGGGAATGAGAAGTGAAGCTAAAAGACACAGAAAGGAAGCCTGCCCAGGGATGTACCACTGTAGTTTGGATCAATGCTGTTTCCATTCAATCTCTGAAAAACAAATGGTCATTAAGGAGCTGATGCATTAAATACTCTTGGCTAGAAATGTTTTGTTGATGGGATTACATTATAAGCTTTCCATTTGGTTCTGCAGAACCAAGTTTCTACATCTTCCAGCAACTCTTGTTTATGTAAATATCTGTTTTATGATTTTTTGAGTAGTATTATTAAATCTTTAAATAGTTCTTCCTCTCTAAAATGTCTGGGTATAGCCTGAAGATTCTAGCACAGATAGCAAAATGGAAAAACTGAAGATGTTCAATGATTTAGCCATTCTGAAGAATATAAATTGCAACAGGTAAAATCAGCTGAAACAGCAAGAAAATCACATTCTAATTCAAACATCATCAACTTCCTTAGGCCCACAGTATCCCAATGTTTTTTGGCTGCAATGCCAGGATTTTCTCTTGTGAGGTTGTTGTTTTTAAAATACCCTTTTGACTAGGTTGCCAGAATGTTGTTAAGGTTGCTGACATTTTGCTTCTGGAGAGCCTCATCATGAAAAGCTGCTCTTTCTGTCACATGTGGAATGACCATGCAGAGATGGGGAAAATTATTAAATTGCAGTGGATTGTAAATATAAGCCCAAAAAGATGTTGCTCTAGCACCTAAAGACAATGACAAGGGAAAAAAGTGGAATAGATCTGATATAGAATAGGTGCTATTGTTTTTCCAGATTTACTCTGGGTATTTTAGGAACTATAAATAAACAGACACACAATCATTATAAATTCTAGGACTATTTTCCCCTAACTTTAAAATAGACTTAGAAAACCATCAAGAAAGAAAAAGAAAAAAAACACCCAAAACAAAACAAACAAACAAAAAAAAACCACCAAAACAACTATGTCTGAAAATATTTGATTCACTGGTTAAAAAGACTGTCATACTTCTCAGAAAAACTTAATTGCTACTTCGGTGATGTTTATCAGGATGAGCTATATGCTGAGCTGAGATCAGTGGGATACAGTTCCATTGACTTGACCAGAACTATTTATGCTCAAAGACTTGAACCACTTTCTTTTTGATATTTTTGGAAATACCAAACATTGTGACTCTTACTGTAGCAAGCCTTTCTGTAACTAGTATGTGCGCCAGCTGAGCAGTGTTACATAGCAGCCTATGCCACCCTAATTATGCAAAATGCAGTGCTGTGTACTGTGAGCTGAAAGTAAGAATCATGATTACATAGGTCTTCATATGGGTTGATGGTGCTATATCTTGCAAAATAAGCTTATTATAAATCTTGCTCCTCACAAAGCATGCTGTTTAGACCATGAAAGCTTAACTGTTCTCATTATTTGCACTAGACAATTCATGACTTTGTGTTATTACCCTAACAGTCATTCAGGGCAGAAATAACACAGGTGCTTTACTCTCTATTATTATAATAATATTATTTCAGATGCCAAAATCAATCCTTCATGTGTATTCTGGGTGATTGCAACTTATTGACTTAGGTAAGAATTTTCAAAATGCATTCAAGAGCTAAGTAGAAAATAGATTTTGATTATATGCTGCTGAGTACTTTTCTCAAATTTGAAGATGCTGTGCAAATTCCTTTATTATAAAACATATTCAAAGCAACTCAGATAATCAAGCAAGTTATGAATTTTGCCCTACAGATACTAAACTGATTCTTTTGAAATAAATTAAAAATTTTCATTAGGAGAAAACCAAAACTTTAGCCGGAATTCACTCTGGCACTTCTTATGCAACAGATTTTCCTAAAATATACTCAAAGAACATCAGTGCAGTGTGAATTACGATATATACCAGGCAGATTTTGGTGGCTAGTGCTGAAGGGTGAACAGAATACAATCATAGAACCACAGAATAATTTGGGTTGGAAGGGAGCTTACTGATCACCTAGTTCCAGCCCCCCTGCCCATTTTCATGGCCCTTCTCTGGGTGTTCTCCAACAGGCCCATGTCCTTCTTATGTTGGAGATCCCAGATCTGGATGCAGCACTCCAGGTGGGATCTCACAGAAAGGGGTAGACAGGTGGAATTCCCTCCCTCGACCTGCTGGCCATGCTGCTTTTGATGCAGCCCAGAACAAGTTTGGCTTTCTGGGCTGTGAGCCCAGAATAGCTGCTACAGGGCTTCCATTCCCCATCCTCACTGACACCCTCTGGCTTAAGAGCATGTGCTGCTTTTCACCCACTCTGCATTTTTATACAAAATATGAAAATTCTGGTCCAAGTCTGACACAAAATTTCTGACTCCTGTCCAGCCACTCAGATCTGCATTCTCTCAGTTGGCAAAAGTGACAGGACAGGAAATGGACCTGTACCATGCTAATTCTTTGGATTCCCTGCAAGAAGGGTTTTGGATTATGTTTGTGAATGAAATAATACAGATTTCTTCCCACTGTTCATAAAACAATTTTAGTTAGGATAACATCATGAGCAGTGAATTTGAGAATTAAGAAATGCAGAAGTCTCATCTAATAAAATACCACAAGGTACAGCAGAATACCAGAGCACTAACACTGGAGATGCTTAGTGAAGTGAAAGAATAAATTTCCAAACCACAATCACAAACATTCTGTTTCTGGTCTTGTAGAAAATGATCTCTTTTCTTCCCTTCTCCCTTTGGAACCTCGTCTAGCAGTAGATAGCATGCAAAACATGATATTATACAGAAGTCATGCAAAAATTACAGCTCCAGTGAAACACAGGAATTTAAACACTACTAAACTATGTGAAATGAATCAAATGGAAGACAGATTAAAATTAATTCTTTCAGAACACTGATGCATTCATGCATTTCCTTCCTGACTGATGCTGAGAAATGTTAAATTGCAGATTTTATTTGTTTTCACATTTAGATCTGTTTATGGCTTCACTATGCATATTGTTTTTCCCAGGGAGAGAAAAACACTGCAAATGCATTTTTGAAGAGTTTAAATTTTATATTGTAAGTGTATATAAAACCAGAACAGATTGCTGTGAGGTGGCTCTGAGATGCCTTATTGCATTAGAGGGTTAGAATTTTGTAACCAAGGCCATGGGGGCAGAGCTGTGAATCTTGTAGGCTCCCTGTGGGCACTGGGTTTGATATCCAGTGATCCAGTCCCAGCAAGAACAGGAGCCAATCAAAAACAAAACCAAAATTAAATATACAATGAGATAAACTGCAAGATCTTCAGGCAGGTAAACTGCCGCCTGAAGGTCCCTTCAGCGACCACTGCAATGCTAGACTTCCACTGCTGTACATGAACAAAGACTAATGTTTTTCTTCCCCTGTTTCTGCCCTGGGTAACAGCTTGTAATCAATGGTTTAAACTAGGAAAGGGACAGTTTGTACTGTGGTGGTCACACAAGGAAATAAAGCTTGTGGAGTCACATTGTGTGTTCGGTGCTCCCATTAAGGGGTGGTTTTGCTCTCCATTAAACACCAGAAGTTCCTCTAATAGGGGTGAGGAAGGAGGGAATAGATGAAGAGCAAGAGACACAGGAAGCTGGGCTACCTCAGTTCTGGTGTGCCCAGAATTCCTTGCTTTTCATGTGTTCACTAACAAATGGTCATAGCAGATGCAGTTTACATCCTCAATGAGATGACTGTGACACCTATGACTTTGAAGAGCTAATTAGAACTACCATCACAGAAAAATACCTTTCCCTGTGTCCTTTCAGAAACTGAATGGCAAACGCTGACTTGAGACCATATCCCTTGTTTCTTCACCTCCAAACCATCCTGAAGCTGCTATGTTCTCTGGAAATTACAAGCTAATATGAAGGAAGATCCATCACAGCACAAGTCAAAGCAAGACTATCTAGTCCCCTTAACTGACTTCTGACATGTCAGGGAAACAAAGTTATGTGCAACTTGGGAGATGAGTGGTGATGTTTCTGTCGGGCTGTGTTGACAAAAATCTGTTGATTCCCTATGAAAGTTTGAACCTCTGGTAAGAAAATTATTACATAATAACTTGCTACCAAACACACATTCCAATAGTCGTATTTGTGTACTCATCTTTTTATACAGTTTATTTATTCAATCAATTCAATTCACTGGTTTTATGCAGAGCATAGTTCATAGAAGAAGACTCACTCTTTAATCCTCCCTTATCCTCTATCATGGATCCCTATCTGGGATTTCCTCAAAATACTATTTGCCAACTGTGCTATGTGCCCCCTCACAAACAAGACCTCTCTTTCCTTGTGCAGTAAAAGTGTACTTAGCACAGTGCTTAGAAGTAATACCTTTTTAAAATGCTTATCACTGATACACCACAGCCCTCTATTCCCTGCACCTTTTTTGCTGCTCATCACTGGCAGAAAGACCACGCTCCAGGAGCAAACAGATATTTCACTGCAAGACAGCAGGGAGAGATGTACTTCTTGCTAGTTTGTACGAGAGTTCTCACTGCCTAACACACCATTGCTGGCCTTCTGAGAGGCACCTGTATTCTTGCTTTTGCAATTCCTCTGCTTTACAAATCTCTGCCTCCTTTGGAAATAGAGAGCTTTTAATGAAACTAACTCATTCCAGTCCACTTAGAAACACAACTGATTAGTCTTCCCGGCAATGCCAGGAACATTTGCCTCTTACAGCTGCATTGCAAGTCTTACAGAACCCAGTGAATCCCCACTCAAAAGCATAGGAATTACTTATTTCATGTATCATTCCCAGACAGCAATTCCTTATCTGCAAGTACCAAATCTGTACAGAAGACACAGAAAGGCAAACAGCATCAATATGGGGAATATCATACACTACCTAAAAAGAAATACAAAATGACATTCTCATCTTTATGATAACTGACTTGGTCCCTTGGGTATTGAAATGAAATTACATCACCCCTCTGCCTTTTTCCCCTCTCACTTGTCTGCCCTTTTTACTCAGGTGCCATTACCTTTAGTAGGGGAAAGCACTCAAATAAAGCCACTCCACTTCCTCTGACCCTTCTTCTCTCTCACCTCACCATGACAGAAAGGCCATTTCAACTAGGGCCTGAGAGAAAGAAGGAATTAAATTGATGTGACTTCTCCATTAATTTGCTCATTTTCCTAGCTCTGTTAAATGAAATCTGTGTGCTGATAACTTGCTACCGAACACGCATTCCAAAATTATTTTTGCTACAGTTAATTTACAGCTACCAGATAAAGCATTCATTTGATTATGGTGTAGCTTATGGGAGTAGGGGTGGAGGGGGCAGTGTATATATAGGTATTTTAGTGGGTTTTACATGTTTATAAATACATACAATATGTAAATGAACCATATTGTTCAATTTAGTCACTGAATTGAATTTTTCTCATTAAAAATAAATTAAAAAGAGAATTGAAGATTAGAACACTGCAAACAATTAAAAGTGGTAACGATTCAAAATAATAGCTAAGCCTTTAGCATATCTTGAAAATACTGCCTTGAGAATACTGAAAATAGAGACAGCATTACACTGCTTTCAGTTAAAACTAGCTCAAGCCCAGCAATCACTTGCACTACAAGAAGAGTAGCAGCAACATTTATTTAAAAATCTTCCTTCAAACAAAATAATAGATTAAGACATAGATTTTGATTAGTTCAAGGAGCAAAGGTTTCTAAATAGTAAAAGCCAGAGGTGACATGATGAAAATAAAATACAAAATGTGCCAAAATTCTGCTTTTCATAACATAAAAATGCTGTGCTAGCCAACTAATTACCATTTCATTTTTTTCCTGAAGTGCTTTCCCACTTAGATTGTCCATTTGTTCTTTTTAAGCTACTACTTCAAACACATTCAATTATATGATTGCATTTGTAGCACATATAGTAATGCAACTGGCATTAAAGGGAAAATCATGTTCAGAACAAAAGCTTTAATTAGATCTAAATATAGAATTATAGTGCCACTAGTCATTTCAAAAGGCTTTTAAATCATCAAAGGTTAATTGTCAAGATAACACTGGCGTGATTAAAGGGAATAAATATGTCACATCTATTTGGCTCAGCATTAACGCGCTAAGTAAATCCCAAATAACTGCACTCCCTCTAAATCAGACTACTGAAAGTAGATTCTTAAAAAAAATATGAAATTATCTGCTTCCATCCCAGGGATTACTGTTCAGGATTATTATTGATAATTGGAATGTTTATGTCTGAACAAGCTGTCAATATATGAAGGTATTGCACTGATTCAGCAAATCAACTGCTAGACTGGGAAATCTCATGGGGTTTGAGCACTTTCAGAGCCATTTTCCTTATATTAATTTTTTTTTTTTACTTAAAAAAAGAAAAGGAAAACAAAGAGGCATGTAAGAGATGAAAGTGAAATGAGATTAAAATATTTCATAGGAAGTGAAGAATCAGAGGCAATGTCAACTTCAGGAAGCACTTGGGTGTGAAGGGGCTCAGCAGGGAAGCAGTCAGTGTTTGTCTTCTATAGCTGTACAAGATGTTACAGAACTTTTACCTTTTTCCACCCTTCTGGCAGAGACTGAAGTTGTCAGAAGGATCATGATTGATTTAGACCCTCAGATCTCTGGGGTTGGGGTGCACTTGATTCCCAGCAGGAGCACAGATTCTTGCTTAATATTTATCAAAAGAATACTGAGTTTGTACACATCCAACTGCTCTACAAGTCAAAGCAGCCAATGCACAGCTAGAGACAACTAGAGGAATTCACTACATGGTTTTAGCTGTGTATCAAAGGAAAGTGTAATGCAGCTGCAGCTAGAGATCCCCATAGTGCGCTCCAGCAAATGGCAAGTAATGTCTCCTATGACCTGCTTTACATCAGTTTTCTCCTTTACATCAGGAGAATTAGTATGGAACCCTTAAAAAAATAGAGATTGAAATATAACTTCTAGACATGCACATTAGTCCTTTTTCATATTTGGTAGGCATGTGAAATATTCATGAAAATAAGAAGTTTTAGGGGAGGGAAGAGGATTGTGGAAATGAATCCCAGTATTTTGATTAAAAATCACAGTAAAACTAATACAACTTCATGATTTCCTACTTATTTTGGACAGACATGAAATCATACCTAAATCTCACTGGATAAAAGCTCAACTAATCAGAATTTCTTTTTAAAAGCAGAATAGATAGACTCTCTGAGAAACTGCATAATTCTTCAGGCATTGTTCTTCATGCTGGAAAGCTTTAGAGGTTACTCATTGTGCCTGCCAACAATTTTCTCTGCCACATTTCTCTGCCACTTTTCTGCCATACGAGAACTTTTTCTAGGCTTTTTCTTCTTGTCCCCATAATGTGTCCTCAGCTTGGAAATGAAATCCAAACTGTGATCCACTCTTTCTGTTACTAATTCTACAAAGTATGCTCTTGTTTAACTTTTCCTGGGACACTTCTGGAGACCTGCAGTGCATTATTAAGATAACAAATGAATAAAATAAAAATTCTCAAATTCTAAGTAGAACTTGCAGAATGTCAGTTTCTTTGGTGGAGACAGCCTGTCAAAGTCCAAATTTGTGTGCTTCTTGTTCTTTTTGTCTGCCTTTGGGATCAGAACGTATTGTTGCCCTTTGTACCCAATATATAGATGTTTGGCCTCCATATGTTATACAGTAAATCCATTGATTTTGGTCTTAACAGTACTGGATTTAAATACATACATACCTGATTTCATAATTTCTGCTTCAATTTGAGTAATCAGTCACACCTAACTACAGTTTAAAAATACTTATTTAAACTTTCTTCATCATTATCTGCAAAGCCTCAGAAAAAAATTACTTTGTAACCAGTGGATTGAACACCGCCTGGAAAAATGAACAGAATAGGAAAAATGCATCAGCAAGTGGAATTAATTGTTTTCTGTTTCCTTTCTGATTCAGCATGGCCAAATATGCTGAGTAACTGATGACAAACCAAATAATTTCAAGGTGGAAAGGTGGAAGATAATGACTAAGCAGCAAGTCTATGCTTCAATATATAATCTTTTTCTTACCACCTACCATGTGAAAAATTAGGTGTTATGATTTTTTCAAGCTTATTCTAGGTCAACATGTTTTCCAACTATTTATTTATAAATGAAAGACAACCTTAGAGTTTAACTGATGGGCTACACAAAGAGTCAGCATTTCTTACCATCACACTCATACTAAGAGCAGAGAAGCAGGGAACATGATACGCTAAGAAGAATTAAAACTCAGTGCTCTATTCACCACATATACTTTCTGCTGACTAAAACAACTCTGTCAATTTTGAACAAAACTAGTTTTTAAAATTTTTAATTCAAAGTTTTCAAAATTATGAATATCAGCAAAACAGTTTATTTTTTCCTGAAAAAAAGTCCTGAAAAAAAAAAAAAAATTAGATTTTTGCGAAACCAAATATTTCAGCAATATTTCAGCAATCAAAAGGATCTTATTTAAGAATTCCTATCATTAAGTCTCATGAGAGTTCATTGTCTCAAGTGTCCTTGTTTTCCTTAGGTCAAAATCTCAAGCATGATTCAATTTCCCAGTACAGATTTCATGTGGGTACTCTTGGTGTAACCTCAGATGGTTTACCAAGATGGAAAAAGAGAAAACACAGCTGGGGCTTTATCTGAACCAAGGAACCTCATCTATACAGAAAAGCATGCTATGAGAAACATAACAACAGTTCCTGTGAGTACCTCTGAAGTAATCTTAGAGATTCTTTAAAGCATTTTTGAATTTCTGAATTTTTGGCTAATACTTCCATACGTAAAAAATCCTAAAAACATTGGGATGAAATTATAGAAAACAAAGCTTAATGTTCTCATGGATTCACTGAGTTCACTGCATCAAGTAGACACACATCAATTCCAGAGAAGGTAATCTATGGAGATTTCAGCTTTTAGTGGTGCAGCTTCATAATGGAGTTTAAAAGACACAAAAGAGCAAATGAACAATGTGTATGTTCTGCAGCTCAAGAACCATTTTCCTTGACTAATATTCCCTTCTCTGTTGTTGTGAAGGCAGTATCTCAAATTCTGGTAAATTACAGAGCCTGCTACAAAACATGTTGACACATCTACTACATTTTCTGCCAGTAATGGCTGGAAAGGAGAAGACATCTGCTGAGGGAAATGCCTCATGGTGAAGAGATGATGGGCAATCTATAAAAGAATGGGGCTATTGAATGCTTTAATGTTACCTTCTCCATCATTTTTGACTGACCTTGTCCACTTCACTGATGCTATAGTTGGAAAAGTTTTGAGAAATACAGAGCTGCAACCTGTGAATGAGATATAAGCTTCCCTGTGATGGTAAACTTTGTTAAAAATAACCTTTGTTCACTTTTTAAAGAAACAGCTACCACCTCTTATAGAGAACTTGTAATATCAAAATAATCACTGTGTGATATCAATTCTGAAAAATACAGGACCTACTCTAGTCCCAGACAACAATGAGTTGTTCTCCAGTCTGTAATGACTAGACCAAGTCAGTAAACAAGAAAAAATTGCCAAACTGCAACATATACAACAGCTGTCTATGTTCTCTATGTGAGAGAGGGCTCAGGGGAGGGCAGAGGGCAGAGAAGTAATTTTTTTGGCATGGTCCTGGTGATCTCTGTGATTAACTTGCTGGGCGTCTCAGCAGCTTCTTAGCAAGTGAGTATTCCTAATTTGCCCATAAAACGGAGTATGGAGAGAGGACTGAATTTTCAATTTTTTCTCTGCAGCAAAACTCAAATAGGTTTAAAAGAGAACAATTCCTTTTCTCTGAAATTCTTGCCACTAGAGACTTGTAGGGCTTCTTATTTTTTCTTCCTCTTTCCAAAACTGTAATATCACAAGGTGCTGTGAGTTCAGCTGTGCTGTCCTAGTGCAACTGATTTTCTGCTGATGGAATCATTGCCATTCCTGAAGTTTCTGAATCAGTCCTTCCTCCCTGAAAAGCAATCTTTAAGGAAAGCAGTTGGTTCAAGGCAAACACTGTCTTTCCTGATGTAATTTGGTGAAGAAATAAAAAGTGTTTTGAAAAATCAAGCATACTGGAGACGTATTTTTCCCCTTCCACTGAAGGAATGGAACTACTGCAGCAATTCCGTATAGAGCTCAGAGTCCCCATTAGGTGCTCAGCAAATAATTCCCAGAAATGTAAGGTAGGGCAAGTGTGTAGATGAAAACTAAAGTTTCCTTCCAACCCACTTTGTCACACTACTCTGACAGCAATCCAACATTCTCCATAGCAGAGAAAGCCTGAGATTTTGGTAGTCTTTATCAGACTGTTCTTCCCTGTTTCATAATCACCAGGACTGTCGGTGCTGCCATTAACATTACTTCAGAAATTGTGGCTGTTTTGAAATTCGCATCTGCTCCTATGTCAGAACTCTGGAAGGCTTCAGAAACTCTCAGCAGAGGTGTCATTATCAAACCAGCAACATCACAGTCACAACAGGAACTAACATGCTCAATTATTCTTAATGTACTGTACTTCTGTTCCTAATTTAATAGCCTTGCAACCTTTTCTGCAGCATCTGTTAGCTGCAGCAAGGTCATCAACTCTTTCATTAGTGCTGAATGGCAGAAAGAATTGGCAGCATGCAGAGTTTCCTCAGAACACCCAGTTTTCCTGAGTGTCACTAATGCTTACTAGCCCAGATAGCACTTCTTTCCTGCAGAATCACTCTGCCCTTTTGGTGGGGTTGGAACAGGGTTAGTAACTGACAATTCTTCAAACTACACTAATTACAAAGATGGGAAATTCAGTGAAGGAAGAGCCAGAGCCAAAAAGTTTTTTTAAAAGGTATAGAGTTTAATAATATGAACCTCACCTTTTCAGCAACAGGGGAAAAAAACATTCAGAGAACATGTGTAAAAGTGTCAAAGGTACTGGTAGTAGTCACTTCTAACTAGTAGTGCTAGAATTCATTTGCCCAGAAGGAATTCTTGAAAGAAGTGCAGAAATAAACTAGTTAGTTCAATTAAAGCATCTAAAGCAGTAGGGTAAGCAAGATAATCCAGAAGAAAACAGGTATCTTCTCTGGAAGATATCTCTAATTAGTTGTTGATCATCTAAACTGTAAGAAGTTACCATTTGTTAATCTAACTGTTCAATATGTAGATATAAAAACATATAGAATAAAAATCATGGAAACTAGAAGTTCAAAACTCTGATGCACCCATAGGTTTTAAAGAAAATGGAGAGAAATTGCAGGCACATATCAAGAAAATCAAGCTCACCAGGTAAAGCAAATTAGATCATTATTCAGACTGTTTGAAGCACTTCAGTTGTGAAATTTGTTGGGGTTTTATTAGAGATCGTTTACATTAATTTAATTGAACTATTCACAAGAAATACTATCTGTGTAAATCACTCAACACTTCTGCTCTTTCAACTGAATTCTGAATAAATCTTTCAGCAAATGTATAAGGGTCAAGATTTCTGTTCCTGATATTTCTAACATTAGAAAGTAAACCCAGAAGAAAGTCTCTATAAAGTGCTGCTCATTCTCCAAACATGAGGCTTTTTATTATTCTTCTTTTGATTTAATATTTTTAAAGAGAATGGATAAACTTCCTTGCAGATCCCCTATAGTGAAATAGTAGATATATTCTCACTTGTTGATCGAAAGTTGGATAAATTTGCACCAGGACCAGAGAACTAAATCATATTTTGTCTCTGTACAGCCACATAGGATGGTATATGGCACGCCAAGACTCAGTGCCACATGCCAATTTTGCAGATTAACCTTTCCAAAGCAACTAATATATCAATTTGTTCCAGCCATTTGATAAAAATGTTTTACTTTGTCTAGGTCAAGATAGAGCCACGGGGTTTTAAAAATTAGTTTATTCCCTTAATCTTAAACACATTTCATTTCTGTGACACTGAATAAGCATGAGTAAAGCAAATATAAACAGTTTTCATCAGGAATCATTCTTATCAGCTATTCCTTGCCAAAGGTTAATACCCTGCAAAGCACTTACACAAATAATAGCTTGTGTTTGCAAATACATTCAATGAATTGAATATGCAGAGAAATTAAATGTTGATACATTTAATAGTATCTAGTTCTCCTGTTCCAGCCCCTGTATTACCAGGCTTCTACTGTTTTGCTGTATTTCTCCTGTGTTGTGCATTTTTCATTTTATTTCTGTTCCATCTCAAAGACATCGACAGAGAATACAGAGCGCCAGAAGCTGACATCAATCTTCTGCTAAGCTGTGGTATGGTACCAGTAAAACACATCAAGAGGGAAAATATACTTACAGTGACACTTTTAGGATTAGCAGCCAAAAAAAAGAGGCAAAGAGGCAGGGAAGTCAGCTCACTACACTACACAGCACGTGCTGGTTGGCAGACTGAATTCCTTAATGACATTCTTATTAAGTTTTTGCTGCCAAATGCTGTTTGTTTTTGCTGTCAGAACTGTCTGCATTAATAATGAATGACTGCTTGGAAGCTACTTACATAAAGCATTGTTTTCATGTCACTGCCATAGATTGCATCTCTGGGCAGATGAGAGAGGACCTTGTGAATGAGTTCATTGAACAGTTCTTTTTAACACACTTGTGCTGAGACAGTTTCTGTGGACACAGTCACATTGGTCCGGACTACAACAACCCGAGGATGAAGAGCTCCAGACCTAACATACTCTTTACCTGAGTGATCTGCTACCATATTTTCACTATGTTTGCCATTGGGTTAACTCTACTGTGAAGGCAGGCTGTCAGAGTAGTTATTAGAGTAGTGAGGTGAAGTGGTTGTGGGAAATGCAGACAAATGCAAACACACACAGGATGCCAATGCCCTAGTGTAACACAGTCCCAGAGACAGAAGCCTCTTGGCACATGGGGAAGGGTTGCAATACATTAATGAGCTTGCTGACTTGTCTTGTAAAATCTTGCCAAAACTACAGTGTTTACACAAAAAATAAAGCAGAGGAAGATGTCTCTTTATTTCCACACACACTGCAGTTCCTAACTTTATGCTTTTGCCTCGAATGTTTTATTTCCCCCTGGTTGACATCAGCTCTGTATGCAGAACATATAAACAATGCATAATTTAGAGTGAATGTCTCACAGCAAAATTTCCACTGTGGAGCTGGTTTGCTTGCAGTATTTTGTTACTGTGATGATGTGGCCTGTGTGAATTCTGGATATTGCTGTGAAGCTGCTACAGCAAAACTCCTTCTTTGTGAATAATTTTGTGTATAAATGTAATCCAGTAACTGTTGATGGATCACTAATATATCTTTTCCAAATAAAGTCTGACAGAGATTGAGCCCTGGGCAACAGAGCTGAAAATAGCCATCTAGGTAGCTATAGCTATCTAGATATAGCCTGTTTCTGAAAATAGCCATCTAGATTTTTAAAAGTAAGCCATCCATAGCATGCACTAGAGTCCTTCTCAGCTTTAAGAAGGTATTACTAGAAACAAGCCTTTTAACGTGGAAAAAAAAAAAACATGTAGTGGTAGAAGGAATTTAAAGGAGAGAAAACTATAAGAGAAGCCTACAAATCTTCAAAAGGTAAGAAGGTCAATCCTAAAATGCAGTAGTCAAGGTCATAGAGAAGCGGTGCAAATAGGCAAGAAACAGCCCTGAGGGCTGATGGAAACCCACGACTATTTACTTATCATCAGATATGTAATCCACACCTGCCCTCCATCACATTGGCTCCAGTGTGATTTTATCACCTGCATGTTAGGTAGTTGTATTAATGCAGTGTAAAGTGTGACTGCAAACTGCTCAGGGAGACAAAAAGTTGTATATGTACCTCTAAGCATCACTGCATAGCATTATAGGACAAACTTTCTTACCTGCTTGGATTTGACTTTACTGGTAATCATTGTTTGGGTAACTCAAAGACCAGCCAAACCACATCAGAAGTAAAAATTGGAGTCTAATGCATATTTAAAATTTTGCCTTTTTTAAGTACAGTGGTGAGAAGGTGTATGATTTATTTTTGCCATGTTAGAAAATTATTTGTGCCATGTATTTCATGCAGTCCAGAACACACTCCTCAGCCTTTCATAGTAAGTCAAATAGTAACATTACTACCCTGCTGAGAATATATCTCAGTGGGTGGTTGATGGGGCAAGATAGAACTTCATTTCTGGCACAATTTACAAAGGGAAAAATTGTCAAGTATAGACAAGGACTTAGCCTGACTATTTCTTACCCTTCTCAAGTGCCCTCTTCACCTCTCAAATGCCTTTTCCTTCTTCAGGCAGACATTGCACAGTATGATACCCAGGCTACTGCTAAAAAAACATGCCTGCTGCCATGAATCTTCCTGTCAGGGAGCAGCAAAGTCCAACCGTGCCATAAGGAAAACGCAGTGGGAAACCAGGGATGATGAAGCAGCTGGCAGACAGAAGGGCCATAACAGCAAGGGTCAAGTCCTACAGTACCTGAGTGAGGTAACCAGAGAAGGTGTGGTGACAGTACTCAGCTAGGCTGAGAGTTCAGACAAGATCATAGGGACAAAGCAACGACCAAGTCACAGAGTCAAGCCAAGATGTCAAGATCAGAGTCTGGATCAACAGTGTCCACAGCTGGGGATGGACATGACTGTGGCCCAGTTGCAAGGTAGCTCAGGTGGGGACAGGGGCAAGAAACTCAGCTTAAAAGCAACTCGGAAGGGAAGGAATGGGGACCCTTAGACAGGGCATCTTTCATCTCCTTTTCACAAGAGGTCGTCTCAATGAACCAGCCTGAACACAGACAGCAAAACTCAACACCAATCCCAGGCAGGCAAATTCCCAGGAAGGGAGGGGAATGTGCTGATACCCTCTGGATTTCCAACATAAGCACTCAATGTGGGTTCTCCTTCTAAACGGTGATGATCTCTTGAAAGAAACGAGAACAGAGCTCAAGTGGAATTGTGTATTTTTAGAATTACTGTGATATACTTTTAGAGTAAATATTTGCTCTACGGTTTGCTCTATGGTCAAAAAAGACGTGGCTGTAAGAAAACTTGTCAACCACACTATCTGAGGATCCTGAATCTCAGAAAGATGGAAAAATAAACTGCCATCTGGCTGTGTTTAAAAATGGATAGAGATTGTTGCATTTTAGGGGACATGCATCCTATTTCTCAGTGACAGATGGAAAAAGAATATATACTCACACAATTTAACGTAGACAAGTCTTTATTCTTAGTATTGAATTCAGACTCCTTGTCAATGAAAAACATTGAATCAGAATGTGAGATTATAATTAGATAACTAGTTAGCTGAGTACAGCTGAACTACCAAATTAATTTAGATGGAAAAATCAGTGAGAGACTCAGATGAGAGCCTTGTTATGCAGTTCTTTATAAAACCCCCATGAATCAATAAAGTAGGCATTCCTCTAAGCTTACAGAGACCACCTTTGTTATTTAAATCACGTAGTACTGATTTTGCTAGTTCTTGTGCAACTACTCCAACCTGCAACCCCAGGGTACTATATATAGGTTGCTCCAGTTTTCCTCTTTTTTGCTATGAATAAGAGAGAAGGTATTTTTGATCTAGTCTCATGATGATAACTGGCACAAGAAAGGGCCAGTCAGAATGAAGGATGTTCAAAAGAGAACCAGTTCTTGTGGGAACCTGGTTGATATTTTGAGCTAGAGCTGATAAAGGACTTAATCACCTGAAACTTGAATCTCACAATTAATTAATGCTTAGACATCTAACCCCAGAAGCTATACCCCTGCGCCTTGAATTATCTGCATAATGCATGAAAAGAATTGGCTAGCTCAGAGTAAAGTCCATCCAAACAGTGAATTATAACGTGACTCATGTGGTCCTGGTGTCAAGTAAGTTGTGTTCCCCGTAGATTCAGAACCTGCAAGGTGTTCACCTATGTTATATGAACCAGTTTGCTATAATGCTGTCGGGTGGGTGAAGATTCCGCTCACATTTTTCAGCTTAGTAGAGGCCATTAGCTTCTGCAACACAGTTACAGCTGAAGTGGAGTTGCAAAGAATTTAACCCAATTGTAACACATGCTTACATGTGAATTGCAGATTAAGCCTTTAGGAAACAGAATACAACTACCATTCTGCAAATGCATTTTTTCAGTGGAAAGTACAGAAGAGTAGGGGTTTAATGTCTCAATATTTATTTTGGAAAAGTTCTGCACAGAAGTGATGCATTTTTTCTTAGAACAGCCAGACAAGATTCTGCTTCAGCCTTCATGGATCCTTTGTTATCAGTCTCCCAATCCAGAGTTTAGTTTGGGACTTACACTGCATCCAAAGAAGAGCAACAAAGCTGACAAAGAATCTAGAACACAAGTCCTGTGATAAACAGCGGAGGGAACTGCAGTCTTTGTCCTCCAGTAAAAAGCAATAGGACAAGATGAAATGGCCTCTAGTAGTGCCAAGAAAGGCTTAGATTGGCTATAAGAGAAATTTCTTGACAAAAGGGTCATCAAGCATTGGAGCAGTCTGGCCAGAGAAGTAGTGGAACCACCATCCCTGGGAGTGTTCAAAAAATCGATGAATGTGGCACTTAGGGACGTGGTTTAGTGGTAGGCTTGGCAGTTTTACCTTTATGATCGGACTTGATATATTAAGGGGTTTTCCAACCTAAATCATTCTATGATATGGTCATTAAACAGGTGGTTTAACTCTGTGTCTACAACTAATCACTCAGTTATTCACCTTTTTGAAATATGCTTTCCTTACTTCCTTACTTTTAACTCATACCTCAAGGAATTCATCTGTGGTTTCATGGATGAGGTTCTTTACAGACTTTTCAACAACCCACATCCATAAAAGACATGTTTTGTATGTACAGACCCCATTAAATTCACAGAGAGTAGAAGGACTGTTTAAAAGTATATTCTGGAAGGGCAACATATATTGAATATTGAAGCCTATGAGTAGCAGCCCCTTAGCTGTTGTTTTCCCTCTCCTTGAGTTAGCTTGCTCCTAGAGGATTGGAGTGAGCCAGTGACATATAAAGAAAAAAATTATTCTCTTTTGCAAACTAGTCAGTGAGTAGGTAGATCATAAACAGACATTTCTTAATTTTATCAGATTGAAGTAGAATTATATAAACTATAGGATCGCTTCTGCTGATGGAAGAGATGTTAAATAACATTTCTCCAGGCTTTATTTGGAAACTGGATGGTCAGATGATAATTACCCTATTTGCATTTCTAAATTACTGCCAGCACAGCCTCAGCTATTGCAATCTAGCAGAGACCAACACCTCATTGGGCCCAAAAGACAATTAAACTACTGAAATATAAAAAAAAAAGGAAGCATGAACATTTTTTCAGTGTCTTGCATTAATTGTTCGAAAGGCTTTACTTACCTTGTTGAGACTGTCTGATCTGTAAACTGAGATGATCATTTGCATCATGGTAATGAAAATACCATACACATCAAAAGGATGAAAAAATCCCCTAACTGCCTCACTTTTAGTGATTGATTTCCAACAATAAACCTGAGCAGTTTCAAGGCAAAGGCTCTCACTGGGTAAATTGAAGATATGAGCTGTAGACTGAGTGCTTGCTCTGGCTTTACTGCAGGGATGCAAAAATTCTACATTACAAACAGCTTACTTCGCCGTTTTCAGGGTTCTGTCTTTCCACACTGTTCAGGTGTATAAAAAAAGAAAGATTTTTGAGGAAGGTAGTGTCTGTGTGTTTGGGGGGAAATTAACAAATGAAAAGCTGAAGAGTAAAAAACTAAAAATCATGTCAAGCAGAAGCAATACCCAGGAACAGGCTCAGTGCTGAAAGAAGCATTTTGTAGACAAAGTTAATGAAAGTAAAAATTTGAAGTACAGAAAGCTATTTCACTAAAACTCTTTCTAGTATCCTCTCCCCTCTCCTTTCAGCCCACATATTTCCTATTTGACTAATGAATACTAATGATCTTCTGAGTTTCCAGGCCAAGTGAACCTTAGGGACGTATGCTGTTGCCAAGCCCATGTACAAACCCTAGCTGGAAAGCCCCACTCAAGACCACAAAGCATGCTTTTGCAGCTGCATTTTCTCAGTGGTCTACTTACATCTACAGACAGCATGGAATGTCCTAGGCCATGATGCCTATGCTGCAAACCCAGTCAACATCCCACACCTTTCCTGGGCCCTTCTTCATGCACTTGTTTGCACATGTGTACTGGTTTAGGCTGGCACAGGGTTAATTTTCTTCACAGCACCTCATATGGGGTTGTGTTTTAAATTTGTGACCAAAAGAGTGTTGGTAATTCAGGGGTAGTTTTGCTATTGCTGACATGGCTTGCACAGTGTCAAGGCTTTTACTGCTTCCCACCCCATCAGTGAGGGGGATAGGAGTGCACAAGGAATTGGGACAGGACACAGCTGGAACAGCTGATCCCAGCTGACCAAAGGGATATCCCAGAACACATGATGTTTTGCTCAGGTATGAAAGCTGAGGGAAAAAGGGGGAAGAAGGAATATTTGGAGTTATGGCATTCATCTTTGCAAGTAACCCTTAGTGTGATGGAGCCTGGCTTTCCTGGAGATAGCTGAACACCTGCCTGACCATGAGAAGTGTTGAATGAACTCCTTATTTTGCTTTGCTTATGTGCAGCTTTTGCTTTACCTGTTAGAGTGTTTTTATCTCAATCTACAAGTTTTCCCATTTTTATCTTTCTGATTCTCCCTAATTCCTGCAGCAGGGGAGTGGATGATGGGAGAGCAGTGAGCAAACAGCTGCATGGAGTTGAGCTACCTCCAGTGGCTAATCCACAACACCTCACCAGCTCTGCACCTCTCTTCATAAAGAGTCTTCGTTTTTACTTTTTCCAATATCTCAGCTTAGCTTTATTTCGGGAAGATGAAAATTTTTGTCAGGTATTCATGTATCTGGACTATTGCCATTCCCTACTTTTTGACTGTGGTGTCCCCTGGACCAGCACTTGGCCACACTTCAGGTGGAGCTGTGAGCATTTGAACCCAAAGGAATCATTGAGACTGGCAGTGGGACATACTAGATGACATGAAAGCTGGGGAGAACAAAGATTTTTGTGCTGTTGTAACAGCTGTTGCACTCTAATGATGCTTTGATGCATGGTCTGAGATGAAAACAGTGAGCAAAAGGAATTTGGTACTAGGTACTTCAGCTCCCACTGAGGACAACAGTCCACAGACAGCATCTTACCTAACTGCAGGGTGCAATACAGACAGCAACTACAGCTAAAAAGAGAGGTTTCTTTGCCCTTGGTGATAAATTTTAACTATTTCCCAAAGTGCATGACTACCTTGAAGGGCATCAGAGGTCATTAACAGCTGGGGCTTCAATAAATTTTTGGTTCAGGCATAGCTATTTCATTCAGCAAGCACACAGAGTGCCTCAGCCCATAAATGTATGAGCAAAGCCTTTATTAAAGCTAGACAAATGTGAAGGGCGGCACCTCTATCAGTATTCCAGACTTTATAGTCTCACAAGATTAATTTAGGTGCTGTAAACCATAAGTCTATCCAGCTATAAACATTGAAATAAATTAAAAAGGTAGTCAGGAATATAATGTTGGAATTTCTGGAGAAAAGCACACTAATTTTTAGATGAAGCTTCTTGATGTGATATTTCAGTATGGTCATTTTCTTTAAAAAATGAAAATGGAAAACAAGGCCTTCAAATGCATTTTCTTCCACACTGTGTGTTGACATGTGAAAACCATACATAAGCTGAGTGAATGGCCTGACAGATGGAATACCAAACTGGTTTTACTAGCACTTGCTCTCCAGTTGGTTGGATTTAGCAAATGGAGGCTGCCTGAGATGAATGAGTAATTGGAGTCTCTACAGCCAAGTTCACTTTGGGTGAGAGTGGTGGGCTGAGCCAAGGCACACAAGTGCCATTCATGTGGATGTCACCCTTCATTCTACTCTCCTCACACAAACTCTTCTTTTTGTAAAGCCATGGGGTACTGGGTACGGAGAGGAAAAAAAGGATCAGAAATCTACTTCAGATTGTTGTCATCTGGCATTGTTCTCAAAACTATTGAGAGAAACATGGGTAATTAAAGCTTTTATTTCAAGATATTTGGGCACAGTTTCAACAGACTATTTGCTTGTCCTTTCCCTCTTTCCATAGTACTTTCCATCTTCTGTAGATTTCTCTTCTTCTGAGGGCTCTTTCCTTTCTCCCAGGAAGCTGTCACTATGGACTTTGCTCTTAAGTTTTGCCACAAGGATTAGTAATTCCAGGAAGATGAAAGCTAATTAACCCTGGTCTCCAAAGTGTTTGTGTTTTGTGGTTGGATTGTTTCATACGTAACAAAGTGTGAGATCTGCCTGAAACTCTCATGGACAAAGTTTTCATATGTGTCTTTCTCCTGCATAGAATTTTTTCTGCTTAATGAGACTTAAGAATAACATATATACTTCCCATTGCCTACCACAAATAAAAGTGTGGGGAAATTAACATCTCTAAGAGGCCTGTTACTTCAGATGAAACAAGCTGGTGATTAAAAATTTACTGAGGGACCAGAGAGGCAGGAGAGCAGAGAGGGAAATATAGAGAGACGCTGGAATACATACATACATTTATACAGGCATGTACCTAGGCTGAAAAAAACACAGCCATCACCAGCACAGACATTAGGGAAAAATCTACATTAACAACTCATCTTACTGATGAGTTATAAATCTTCCCTGATTCTTTTCAGGGTACTAGTTTAAATTATCTTAGCAAGGGAGTAATTTTCCAATATAATTTATGCCGGCACATTTGTACTATCTGAAAGTGCCCCTATCCAGTACTATCCAGTACAACTAGGTATTGTACACTAGACAAGCTCCTGAGCCACGTATTTGCTGGAATTACCAATGACTTGATTCAACATACTGATTTTACTTTCAACATGCACTAGAATTTGAGATCCTATTCCTACATTGTAAGCCAGCATTGTGTATAGAAGAAAGGTTTCCAAGCCTTTTTGATCTACAGCCTCTCCCAGATTTCAGATGCAGATCCAACAATAGATTTATTTTATTTTTTTTTTTCAGAATGTTTCAACCTAGTCCACACATTGAAAGTTCAGGACCTTGGAATATTTCCCAAATGTAGTTCAGGTGTATGTTCCAGCTTTGCCTTCATTGCATTCTTTCCTCAATTCACCCCACAGTATGGTTTCCATAGCTAAACATAGAAGGCTGAATAAACCAGTAAGGTCATATTCTTAGTCCAGGCCTGGCCTAATCAACTTAGTTTAAGTGCCCAGTGTGGAGCCTATGATAAACGTAAACTTGTTTATTTATAAAACTTTCCCATGGAAGTCTTGGCATAACATGGAAAGATAAATTTCTGTCTAATTATTTTTGATCTAATAGTGCAAACGCCATATACATCAGACCTTTGTGGTCTTTTGTTGGTTGTTTTTAGTAAGCACAGCAATAAAATTTCAGTGCCAGTGAGAGGCACAAGATGTGCACATAAGAATTTTCATTTCTTCTATGAATAAGTTTTTTCATACTCAAAAGTTCACATTGCTTGTAGATGATTTGTAAATCTATGGGATATTGCTTTCACCAGCAGAGAATTTATTCTCTGTATAACAAGAAAATTCAAAGGTTCTTTAGCTAGGTTTGGTTGGTTTTTGAGCTGCAAAACAATTTCCAAATTCATTTAACTGGTATTCACCAGGGGAATTTACTGTTTATGAAAGACCATAATTTAACTTTGGAAGGCAGCAACGAAAATTTATTTGGTTAAATCTCATTAGCTACTGGAAGACCTATCTGGAAATTCCTAATCCTCCTCACTTCAAAACAGAAATTTGATACTGTAAATTACCTTGACTATAGGCTATAATTCTAAAGCCTGTAATTGCAAACAAGACTAACTTTACACACAAGGATGTTCATTACTCTCCTTCTTCACAAGAATATTTCTACTGTGATAACTAAAGCTAGTTTATACAAAGGTAGGCATTTGCCTGGTTTTGTATCTATTCAGCTGTATTCTGGAAAAGAGCAAAAGCCCAATCTAAGTAAAATATGTGGATCTGTGCTTCTGTTTGCTTCGTAAACATCAAATCAAAAAATGTTTGAGGTTGGCAGACACTTGTGGAAGTCATTTAGTCCAATCCTCCTGCTCAAGCACAGCTACCCATAGCCAGTTCCTAGGTTCCTGTTCAGATGGCTTTTGAATATCTTCAGAAATAGATATTTCACAGCCTCCTTGGGTAACCTGTGCCAGTGCTCAGTTACCCCCACAGGACAAAAGTGTTTAGTGATTTCATAGGGAACCAAAGTGTTTCACTTTGTGCCCAGTGTCTCTGGTCTTGTCACTGAAAAGAGCCTGGCTCAATCCTCCTTATAATCTCCCTTCAGTTATTTGTACACAGGGATGAGATCCCTCCTAAGCATTCTCTTCTCCAGGCTGAAAAGTCCCAACTCTTTGAGCTTTTCCTAATATGAGAGGTGCTCCAGCCCATTAATCACCTTAGGAGCCATTTACTGGGCTCTTTCCAGTATATCATTTGTTCCTTGTACTGTGAAGCCCAGAACTGGACCCAACACTCCAGGTATGGCCTCACCAGTGCTGAGTAGAGGAGAAAGCTTCATCTGCTGACAGGACACCTTCTAATGCAGCCCAAGATACCATTAGCTTTCTTCCCATTTGGACACATGGCTAGCTCATGTTCAGCTTGGTGTCTACCAGGACCTACAGCTGTTTGTCCCCCAGCACGTGCTGCTGCCTGGGGCTGTTCCTCCCAAGGTGCAGCGCTTTGCGCTTCTCCTTGTTGAATTTTGAGAGGTTCCTGTAGGCTCATTTCTCCAGCCAGGCTTGTCTGGATGTCAGCACAGCTCTCTGGCATATCAGCCTCTTCTCCCAGTTTGGTGTCATCTGCAAATATGCTGAGGGTACACTTTGCCCCATCACTCAGATGATATATGATACACGATACACGATGCTCTTCTCTTTGCAGCTGTCCTAGATCCCTCTTCATAAGGCCATGGACTGTCATAGCTAAGGACTATATAACCTTAATAATGATTCTGTGCTACATTTCCAGAAAAGTATGTGTGTACATGTCCTCTCTGTCATCCATCTAACTTCTCTGACACGACAGCTAGAGAAATTTGTGAAAGAGTAATAACATCAAACAGTAGTAGGAATGTATGCACTCCAAATGCAATTCAACTAGACTGTGATACAGACATTTCTCAGTAATGTCTTTCTATAAATTCAACTGTGTAAGTTCCTGAACACCTTTCATGACCTTGTTTACTTTCTGTTTCATTGACAGCCTGAGAGAAGTTGAACAGCACTGACTTCCCTTGCCTCAGAGGAGAAAACACCAATAGATATATCTAGACTGTAGAGTAGATATACTCTCCAGCACGCTGTAGTCCTGCTCCTTGAGATACTTAGCATCAGCTCCTTATTCCCAATTAAGATAATATAATAATCCTCACATCGCTGTAGCACAGAAACATGACCACTAAAGTGGCTTGCAAGTCATCTGTCTGAGACTTGCATGAGGAAAGGAGAGGCAGACCTTTTACAAAGCACACCATGGTTGAACATGGTGGAAATCCCGTCCAGGTAGTATTACTGAAAGTAAAGATGCAGATGGAAAAGGGTTTCCTTCTTCCTAGTGCTACAGTGGCCAGCACAGACTTCCAGCAAAACCCCAAGTGGCTTTTCTTAACAAGGAGCAGTCCTCAGCCACTACATCACATGCATAGTACATGCATTTACATCCCTAGCCCACCCCAGGGAAGGTTTCTTCTCATTCACTTTCTGAGCCAGTGATATAAAGGTAAACAGAGGCATACAGATTTGACTGCCGTATACCATCAGAGGAACACATGGGCTTCTTCAGTACTAATTCCATCTTGATCTGGACTGAATACAGCCCAAAAAGAATGCATTCAAAGTCATTACTTCCAGAGTGCTCTAGGGTAGAGCAATACCAATTAAAAAGTTCCAAAGGGTTTGGGAAATTATGAAATGTAAAACAGCAGTGAATGAGTAACTTTCTGACCCAGCCTAATAAACTAGCTTCTTTGATGGATGATAAAAGCTTCTTAAGGAATAGCGGTTTTAACTGCTCACAAATTTTTATGATCACTAATTTAGCCACTGACTCTGCAATTCCATTCTGACACAATTAACAAAGGAGCTTCCACATAGCCTTTTGTACTTTCAGAATAGATAAAGGACCTTAAAATCTTTTTCCAACTTTGAAAATGTTTGCAGCGGCTTTCAGTTAACTCAGGGGAAAAATGCATCATGAAGATCAAGTACTTTATGTAAGTAAGGCTACTAGTCAACTTAGGAATGTTTTTTATTTTTTTTTTTAATTGAGTCAGTATATCAATTTGAAGCCTGGAGCCTAAAGCAATTTTTTGAGTGGTGTTGTGTCTTGGGTTTCTATACGCTTGATGTAAAAAAAGAGCCTCAACTTTTACAGAATGAAATACTGGGACTACTCCCACATGAACAAAACTGCTTAACAAAATAGATAGACCTCACTGTAGTCTGAAATACAATAATTTCCTTAGATGTTATAATTTATTTTTTGCAAATAACTGTCTAAATCATTAAATGATTCACCTAATTTCTGCAAATCAATATTTAAGTAGTCATTTTCATATTATGCTTTGACACTTACTTGTTTGCTTGCATTCACTGGATGATCTGTCTCTTAATTTGTATGCTTTCAATGGCTGGGATTGTCTCAATTCTGCTTAGAACTGTTATGATCCAGTTGTATTTGAAACTGCTTATTACCATCCAAATAATAAATCATAACTGTCTGAAGTACTTAGCAGTTTTCTTTTCCTTCAGAGATGTTAATATTAAAAGAATAGACTCACTTCTCAAGATGGATGTTCTCTTTAGCCTTTATAAAAACCACAAACCCTCAAATTTCTAACTTTTCCTGAAAAGAAACACTGCTAGTTTTAACTCATTTTTTGTCCGAGTTCCCTTCTCCACTATGAGCTGTTGTTAAAAGTAGAACTAACCAAAACAAATAATCACATTCCAATCTTTTTCTTTCTTTTATTTTCTTGCTTTTACATCACATTTTACAATTTGTGCATGCAGGAATGCCATTAGTTTTTCAAGATTATCTTGGGTTTTGTATGTCTGAGTCAGTGTGCCTGTGTAGCACAACAGTGTAACTCCACAGAATCATCCATTTTTAGAGGAGGATAACAATACCAAAACAACTTCTCTCAGGTAAGCATCACTAGCTCTAGGAGGCAGCTGAATGGTGAGGAAGCACATGAGTAGCTGAGCAACTTTCTCTCTAACTTAGAGACCAAAGTTACAAGAGATGAAGGTAGTGTGCTGGTAATGGCTTGCTTTTATTCTTGCATTTTCTTCAGAGCTTTGTAACCTGTTTTGTTACCTTGTACATAGCGATTCTCTCTGCTCAGGTCTCAGTGCCCAGGGTCCACTTACGTCTCCCACATCATATGGTGGAATATCATCTCTTGCAGAAACATGAGTGGGACAGAAAGCCAGGAATCTTTGTATTTCCACATGGCAGAAGAGTCTCCCACATGTGGCACCATGCAAAAATTCTGCAAATTGTAGCAGTTGGTCTGGTGGGGGTTTTATTGCTGATTCTGGAACAACATCTGGGTAATTGCACAGTTTTGATCTGGTATCAAGGAAAAATGCATTACAGAGCTGCTGTGATTCCAAACTCATACTGGTTGTTCAGGTAGATATACCTGTGCATTCCCATTTTTAATCATTATCAAAAGTTATTTAAAAATTCCATCATTTAAAACCCTCCATTGTGTTACAGGCTGTGATTTAGTGAACAAAAAAATTTCAAAATGCTCTCATCAAGCACTTTGAGAACTAAAGTTGAAAACTGCAGTGTGGGAGACAGAGTGTACTGCCTGCAAACCATCTCAGTGAAGATTGCCATTAGCTGATGTCATGCGATCAGCCTGACCAGGATAATGATCCGAAGGCAGATGGATGCCTGCTACCTGATTTATAGCACACAAAGATTCAGCACTCAAAGCTGTATCATCCCTGTCCTGGCATATTTAGCAGCCACTACACACCAGAACCTCTGCTATTGGTGCCAGTCCTTGGCACAAAGTTGTGAATGTGACCAGCTGTATCCTGAAATAAGTGTCCCTGCTGTTGGCCATCATGGGTCTGGAGAAATTCATAGTACTTACAAGGTACATGTGTATAGTTGTAGTTGAGATGGGACAGACTTGCAGTCACCCCCCTGCAGTTAAGTTAGACAGATTCTGTCTCGTTTGCAGAGTGACATAGACACAGCTGGTCCCGGTGTCACGCATGACAAACAGCTGGCCCTGCAGAGAGCATGGCCAGCCCACCTCCTGCGGAGTTCAAGTCTCCTCCACCATGAAGTTCCATAATGCATCCTGCTCCTTTGCTCTCCTTTTCCTATCCTCAGAGAGTGCAGCCTGTCTGAACATGTTTCTGCAGCAAAACTGGCATGAAGATTGAGCGAGGTGCCAGGCAAAGTGCCTTAGACAGGCAGCATGATTGAGTCACAGATTGAGCAGCCCAGCTTAGAGCAGGGCAACTGTTAAAAGTGTCTTGGGCACCCCTAAAGGCTTGTGGATTTTGTATTGTGCATAAGAATATATCCTGTAATATTCTCTAGCTTCCATGCAGCACTGTTCGGCCGTAGATTTTTGATGACCCAATTTGCTGCTGGTATAAAACTCTGCTACTTGAGAGATTACTACACAAGTGAGAGATTACTACACAAGATGAATTGGAGATAGATCATGTTTTAAATTATGATCTGTTACTTCATGTAGCTAGAAGCAGTGGAATAAAGTTGCCAGTTAGGTATAACAAACCAACCAAAGGAAACAAAAATCAAGAGGAAAGGAGTGGCCTTATAATCAGAGCCCAGGGTTAGGAAATCTCAATTCTCAAGGCTTCCTGAAAAAGTCCCTTTTCTTCCACGGGTCTCACAGAGGGGAGTATTCTTAATCACTCTGCACAGAACCTTACTGCACTTACCCTTCTGACACTCACACATTTGTATCACTGACTTTAGTCCTTGTAATAAGGAGTTAACTCTTTTTAACTGTGTTAGCCTCTGACTGAGGTCATAGTTTCTTGGTGTAAACAAGCTGCATTTCTATACTGAAAAGAAGAATTCAATTCACGAGCACTGCTCTTGCAGTCTTCTCCCACGGGAGGCAAGTGTGAGAAAGAATATCCCTTACAAACTGTGTGGAGGCCACACTACTCAAGGGGAAGGTCAGGTTATGGAGAGAGATTTCTCTTCAGATTAAGTGTGTATCTACTGGCAGAAGAACATGTTTTGACACATGAGGAAGGCACCTACCCTTCCAGGCAAATAGCAATCTGCAGTTTGCAACAGGCCACAAGGACTTGAGGCAGAAGCTGCAGTGAAAAGGCAAGCTGGTTTAAACCAACTGCAATCTTTTTATCCTGAACAGAGGCAAAGTCATAAACTACTACTTGGCAGGGGTGTGGGGGAAAAAGGGGAAATCCTCACATTTTTCATTGACAGAATCACAGACAGGGCAAGATTGGAAGACACCAGAGCAGGTCATCCGGTCCAACCTCCATGCTGAAACACGGTGATCCCACTGCACCTTGAGGGGAGACCTCATCGCAGTCTACAAATTCTCACATGGTGGAGGGGCACACACTGACCTCCTCCTTCTGGCAGCCAACGACAGGACCTGAGGGAATGGCCTGATGCCAGAGGAGGTTTAGGCTGGATTTCACAAAAAGGTTTTTCACCCAGGTGTTCAGGCACTGGGACAGGCCCCCCAGCGAAGTGGTCACAGCACCTAACCTGACAGAGGCATCGGGACAATGTTCTCAGGGACACAATGTAATTCTTGGGGCTGTCCTTTGTAGGGTCAAGAGTTGGACTTGATTATCTTTGTAGGTCCTTTCCAACTAAAGATTATTCTGTGACTCTGCAAAATTGCATACAGGTGGTTCTCCCTCCTATGCAGACACCTGTGCGGATCTGGAAAGCACAATGGGGACCAGGCACTAAAGGTGCCAGCGCCACACACGTGTTGTCTATGCGAGTACCCACGTCTGCCTGTTCATTCCAGCAGGTCACCGCCCATGGACCACCACAGTGGGAGGCGACAGGTGACCAAGCCCGCCCGACCCTGAAGGCCCCCGAAAGGCCAGGCGAGGGTCCCGGGGAGGCTGCACACTGCGCGGGAAGCGAGCCCCGCGGCGAACCGCCCGCTGTGAGGGAAGCACGGGCCACGCGCATGCGCCGCCACCGCTCTGGCCGCGGCCGTGGCCGGG